>JAPFRF010000001.1:42302500-42670000 GCA_029282475.1 Phrynocephalus forsythii
CCCCAAACCTTGCTACGCCGCTGGGGTTACCCACAGTTAGGAATAATTGCTGTAGAGCATCTTGACTGCAGCCATTGGTGTCATCTAAATTTAGGCTGCCCTTGGTGGCTATGTAAAGCTTGCCATCCCTTTTCCTGCTGGCAACTCAGGAATGATATTGCACAGCAGTGTTAGAGCATTTTCTGGCATTTTGAATCAAGGATCTAGAAGGACAATATTCCACATTCATAAACCGGAGGTTATTTGAAGAATTGAATTTTGGGCTCTCGCCACTGGTACAATTACAGTGTGGCTGATTTCCAAAGCTGACCAGAATTCATATTCATATGAAGTTTCTATTACACAAATAATTAAAAGCAGATTTTTTTGTTCCCTTTGGGCAAGAAATTGACTGGTTCTGACCGCAGATCTTATGTTTTGAATTAGAATTCTTCTGTCTTACTGTCATCTTGTCTCCAAGCATCCTAGTAAGTACAAAACCATGATAAAAGACCTGTGCATGCAAGACCCTTGGTGTATGCGAGTGTGCGTGCGTGCGTGTGCACGTGCATGTACAATTCCACCCTTTTATATGCTTCCCATTCCCAAGAGCAGGCTGAATCCAGATTTAATTGTGAGTTGGAATACGTGGAAAGGCTTTTGGCGCTGCAGTATTTTATAGACAATAAAACACTTGACATTCCAAAGCACAGCTATTTGGGAGTTATGTAGAGAAGAAATGTTATGAAATATTCATAGGATGGATTGCCTGGATACAAACAGTACCAAATTAAGTTGATGAAAGCTGAGGAATAATATGCACGGCATTTAAGATCTGGAGGGGAAGAGTTTAAAAAAATAGAGTGAACACCAATTCGTCTCAGTTTTGATTTTTCTTTCTGTGGGAAAGTGTATCATTGGGATAAATGAGTGAGCCTTATCTAGCATACTGCATGCCAAAATACATACTGCACCCTGAAAAGTCCTGTTATGTAATGAAAAAGACATTAGGTAAGCCTTGGTCAGCAGCAGTCTTGACCAGCTTCCATACTTCAGGTTCACATACAAACTAAGATAAGGCCATATTCAGTGCATTTCATATTATTCAGTGATATTGGAGTGGTTGTAATGTATCCCACTTGTTTATCTAGTAAACTAGAAAAACCCATGCTTATCTGGGCTGTGTTCCCAAGTATCAGTTGCCAATGAATGCTGATCCAGGCACTTAATCTTCCTCCTGCTTACGCCAAGAGACTGTGTGAAGCCTTGGGAGAAACAGGTTTGGGTCCCTAATGAATAATCACAGTGGTTCCCAAACTTGGGTATCCCAGAGGTTCTTAAGCTGCCATTCCCAGAAGCCTTCACAACCAGTTGTGACGAGTGGAGTTTCTTGGAGTTGCACCTGCAATGTTACCCAAGGCTGCTATGGAAATTGGGGCAGGGATTCTCCCTCAGTGGGACAAGGGCTACTTGTGATGATCAAGTAAGGGTCCATGCATTGGTAATCTTGATATTAGACAACTGCGGTGGACTCTATGTGGGGCTACCTATGAGACTAATGCAGACGCTTCAACTAGTCCAGAATACAGCAGCTAGATTAGTATATGGGATGAGGTGACACCCACGTATCTCCCCCATACTGGCCGCATTACACTGGGTACCAATCCACTTCCACATTGATTTCAGGGTGATGATGTGGTAACTGAGGATGCAGATCCTGACTTGAGCTCACTGGAAAAAAGGCAAAATAGAAATGTAACTAGTGAATGAATAAAGAAAAAATGCAGCCTGCTGAGTTTAAAGGGGCCAGCTGCTATGGTACGGCATTTTTTCGTCTACATAAGAACATAAGAAGAGCCATGCTGGATCAGGCCAAAGGCCCATCTAGTCCAGCTTCCTGTATCTCACAGCGGCCCCACCAGATGCGTTTGGGAGCGCATGAGACTAGATATCTGTCTCCTGATACCACTCCCCTGCATCTGGCCCTTGAAGTACCCTGGTTTAAAGCCTAGAGATTACACATCTCCATCATGGTTTGTAACCCGTGATGGACTTTTCCTCTAGGAATCTGTCCAATCCCCTTTTGAAGGCATCTAGGCCAGATGCCATCACCACATCCTGTGGCAGGGAGTTCCATAGACTTACAACGCGCTGGGTGAAAAAATATTTTCTTTTGTCAGTTCTTACTCTCCCAGCACTCAATTTGAGTGTATGTCCCCTAGTTCTGGTATTTTGAGAGAGGGAGAAGAGCTTCCCTCTATCCACTTTACTCATACCCTGCATTATTTTGTATGTCTCAATCATATCCCCCTCAAGCGCCTTTTTTTCCAGACTGAAGAGGCCCAATTGTTTTAGCCTTTCTTCATAAGGGAGGTGCCCCAGCCCAGTAATCATTTTAGTCATCTCTTCTCTGCACCTTTTCCAGTTCCACTATGTCTTTCTTGAGATGCGGTGACCAGAATTGTACACAATACTCCAGGTGGGGCCTTACTATTGTTTTGTATAACGGCATTATAATGTTGGCTGTTTTATTTTCAATCCCTTTTTGATAATCCCTAGCATGGAATTGGCCTTCTTCACTGCTGCCACACATTGGGGAGACACCTTCATGGAGCTGTCCACCAACACACCAAGATCTCTTTCCTGATCCGTCACGGATAACTCAGAGCCCATGAGTTGATAGATGAAGTTTGGATTTTTTGCCCCAATATGCATTACTTTACATTTGGTTACATTAAAACGCATTTGCCATTTCTCAGCCCACTCCCCCAGTTTGGAGAGATCCTTCTGGAGCTCTTCACAATCTTCTCTGGTTTTTACCACATGGAAAAGTTTTGTGTCATCTGCAAACTTGGCCACCACACTGTTTATCCCTGTCTCCAGGTCATTTATGAACAGATTGAAAAGCACCGGTCCCAGGACCGAGCCCTGGGGCACACCGCTTTCACTTCTCTCCATTGTGAAAATTTCCCATTGACACCTACTCTTTGTTTCCGGGATCTCAACCAGTTCTCAATCCATAAGAGGACCTGCCCTCTTATCCCCTGACTATGCAATTTTCTCAGCAGCCTTTGGTGAGGGACTGTGTCAAAAGCCTTTTGAAAATCCAGATAGACTATATCCACCGGTTCACCCAAATCCACGTGCCTGTTGACCTTTTCAAAAAATTCTAAGAGGTTTGTAAGACAAGATTTACCCTTACAGAAGCCATGCTGATTTTCTCTCAGCAAGGTTTGTTCTTTTATGTGTTTTAAGATTTTCTCTTGGATGAGGCCTTCCACCATCTTCCCTGGGACAGATGTAAGGCTAACCGGCCTGTAGTTTCCTGGGTCCCCCCTCCTTCCTTTTTTAAAAATTGGTGTGACATCCGCTATCCTCCAGTCCTCCGGCACTGTGGCCGTTTGTCTTGCAGTAGCCAGCCATGCTTTTGTTGCTTGATGTTAGTACATTATTTGTCCTGCACTTCCTCCCCATCATAGAAGTCATATTGGCCCAAGGGTTGCCACCCAGGCATTTGGCTGCCCCGCCACTGGCTGATCCAAGGGTTGCTTCATTTCTACAGCTTGCCGCATCAGGCACCTTTGCTCTGGAACCTCAAGAGAAGCTGTCATTCGTCAACATGGTGAGAGCGCCTGACATGGCGAGCTCTTGGAGTGAGCGAGCTGCTTGTGGTTTTGTCTTGACTGCCTGCAGACTGCATGGTCAAACCATCCACAGTCCTAGCAAATTCAAACGGAACCAACACAAACTAAACAAAAACGCAACATCCTGGCAAGAGAAACCTAAATGCATTTTCACCACGGAATAGACACGGCCGAAACTGTGTAAGTTCCACCAGTGAAGAAAATAGTTTCTTCCATGTTGTTTAATAGATCCCAGGAATATGTAAAGGCAGTGGCAAGCAGTTTGCTGTAACTGTAACAGCTTACGTCCTTGTTAGGAAAGACCTTCAGAAGCGTTAAAATGAATGCCTGACGTTCATTGTTAATTCACTTCCTTTTACTTTCGTGCATGTATTTTTATTTCCTTTTTGGTGTTTGTTCATGTTTTGTAGAACACTTTGTGCTTGTTAGAACTTAAGTCCTCGGGGGGGGGGGATCCCACTAGAGCAGGCATGTCCAAAGTCAGGCCCAGGGGCCAAATGTGGCCCGTTTTCAAATTTTGAGCTCCCACGGTCCCTTCTCCCCACTGGCTCAGCCTGTCACACATTCCCGCGAGCTAGCCCCTCCCCATACTGGATGGGAGACGCCAGCTTGCAGTTTTACGGTTTGCCTGCCCTCCCTGCCTCTGTCCACCCCACCAGCCAACTGCCCAGCCCACCCGCCCCTGGCTCCGTTGCTGCAGCATCCTCCCTGCCTCCTTGCATGTTATAGAGACTTGTCCAAAGTCCCTCATGGGGCCAAATGTGACTGAATGGTCGCCCCCCCCACATTTTCACCTCACCAAATCTGGCCCTCCTTGCACAAAGTTTGGACACCCCTGCACTAGAGGCTATAAGCCCTGTGGAACAGAGGACATTACCAATAGCTTCCAGTGTTTTAGGTTAGGGACCAACCATCTCAACCATTAGACTCAACAGATGTTTGTTGAGGTCTGTGTTCCTGAGATCTTATTGTTCTTAAAGCAATGCACCTAACATAGAGCTTGGCAGTACAGTAACAGATTATAGCTGTCTTCAATTAATTTGATTTAAAAAAAAGGTTTTGGTGTGGGAGGTTTTTAATGAAGCTCGCGAGCATAGGAAAATGAGAAGCTGCCTTATCTTGCATGAGGCCTTTTGTCCATCCAGCTCTGCACTGCTAGCTCTGACTCACAAAAGTCTTTTATAGCCATACCTGGAATCCATAATATTACTTGTATCTCCCATGCAAGCGATGATCAGGCTCAGATATGTTTAATTTCAGGAACCAGACGGGATTAGTTGTATTTAGGGTGGTGTGATCATAGATTTCAAAAACAACATAAGACATGAAAATAAAGTCCCTTTCCTGGTTTAACAAATCAAGTGACCTAGTTAATTTTCAGTCTGGAAAGGTCATCCATTAAAGTCAATGAGGTAATTAATTAACATGGTTTAAAGGCTAAATGTCAAGAAAACCAAGTTCATAGTAATCAATAAAAAGCAAGAGGCCAGGATATGCAATTAAAGATTCAAAGTGAAGGTGTGGAGCATGTGTACACAAATAGCTTGGAATCTGGTTGAGTGACCAGTGGGATAATAGACATGCAATACATTTCAGAATGGAGATGGCTCAGAATAGCCTTCTTGAAAATAATGCAATATACAACAAAAACATAAAATTAGGTTTTTTTGATTTGCATTGTACAGTGTTCTGCATTCTCTTTGGCTGCCGCTATCTGTGCTACTGCTGATTTTTATGGTATTAAAACATCCTGAATATCCTTAAAAACCCAGCAAAAATTATTTATTCTGCCTGATAATACCTAACAGGGGGTGAGGGGTGCTTAAAATGTACATTTATGTCTTTTCTCAGATTGCTGTATTTTTTTAAGGGGACAAAACAAAATGGCTGCCACATTTGTTGTTGTTCAGTCGTTCAGTTGTGTCCGACTCTTCGTGACCCCATGGACCAGAGCTCGCCAGGCCTTCCTATCCTCCACTGTCTCCCGGAGTCTTGTCAAATTCATATTGGTTGCATCGATGACACCGTCCAACCATCTCATTCTCTGCCGTCCTCTTTTCCTTTTGCCTTCAATCTTTCCCAACATCAGGGACTTTTCCAAGGAGTCCTCTCTTCTCATGAGGTGGCCAAAGTACTGGAGCCTCAGCTTCACAATCTGTCCTTCCAGTGAACATTTGGGGTTGATTTCTTTCAGAATGGATAGGTTTGATCTCCTTGCAGTCCAGGGGACTCTCAAGACTCTCCTCCAGCACCACAGCTCAAATGCATCAATTCTGCGACAATCATTTATTTTTATTTATTTATTTCAGATTTATATACCGCTCTTACTTCCCAAGCGAGAACTCAGGGCAGTTCACATAAAAGAATTAAAAGGACTAAAAACAAACACAATCACATAAGCAGTCCAAGCAGGCAGCATATATAGGCCGGGGCAGGAAGAAAAGGAAAAAAAATGTCCCTACTCAGTATTGAAAAAAGCAGAGTCTTTAAGCCTTTCTTAATGGACGCCAACGACGGAGCCTGCCGTAGATCGCTCGGTAAGCTGTTCCAAATAGTCGGCCCCACCACCGAGAAGGCCCGTTTATGAGTGCTTGTTTTACGGGCCTCCTTCGGGGGGACAGTCCGGAGAGAAAGTGCCAAGGATGAACGGGTGGGTCGGGCCAGATCTAATTGTCGGGAGAGATGCTCTGCCAGATAAACAGGGGCCAAGCCATGGAGGATTTTGTAAACCAAAACCAACACCTTGAACCTTATTCGGGAGGCAACGGGCAACCAGTGTAGGCGAGCCAGGATGGGGGTGATGTGGTCATACCGACGCGCACCAACCACCAACCTGGCCGCTGCATTCTGGACCCGCTGCAGTCGCCGAACAAGGTTCAAGGGGAGTCCCATGTAGAGAGTGTTGCAGTAATCCAGCCTCGACATGACCAGCGCCTGTACCACTGTCCTCAGGGAGCTCTCGTCAAGGTACGGGCGAATCTGGGCGATAAGCCTAAGATGATAAAAGGCCGACCTGGTCACGGCTGACACCTGGGACTCCAGGGTCAGATCCGGATCGAGGACGACGCCCAGATTCCTCACTCTTTGCGCCAGCTGGAGGGCGGACCCACCCAGACTGGGAAGAGGGCTACAGTACCCATCCGGGGCGCACCCGAAGAACAGAACCTCAGTCTTTCCAGGGTTGAACCTGAGTCTGTGGGTCCTGGTCCAATCCAAGACTGCGGCCAGGCAGCGATCAAGGGTCCGGACGGCCTCCACTGCATAGGTGGAAAAGGAGAGATAGAGCTGCGTGTCATCAGCGTACTGATGACAGCAGACTCCAAAACTCCGGATGATCTTGGCCAGCAGCTTCATGTAGATGTTAAAGAGCATTGGGGAGAGGGACGACCCCTGAGGCACCCCACAAGAGAGTGTCCAGGGAGCCGACAACTCACCCCCCAAGCTCACTCGCTGGGTGAGGCCCTCAAGAAAGGAACGGAGCCAGCTGAGAGCCAGACCCCCAATTCCCACCTCCGAGAGCCGCCCCAGCAGGATACTGTGGTCGACGGTATTGAAAGCCGCTGACAGGTCGAGAAGGACTAGCAGGGTAGAGCAACCCCTGTCAGCCCTCCTCAACAGATCATCATGCAGAGCGACCAGAGCCGTCTCAGTCCCATGACGCGGCCTAAACCCAGACTGGAAAGGATCCAGGATGTGGTTCTCCTCCAGGAACGACTGGAGACGCAGGGCGGTGACCCGCTCGACCACCTTGCCCAAGAAGGGAACATTGGCTATGGGACGATAGTTGGACATATCGTCCACAGCCAAGACGGGTTTTTTAATAATGGGCTTCACCACCGTCTCCTTCAGAAGATTGGGGAAAACCCCGTCCCTGAAGGAGGCTGAGGCGATTAGTGAATCCCATTTTGGCATGCTCCCCCCTGTGATCTTAATCAGGCAGGACGGGCAAGGGTCGAATGGAGAAGCCGCAGGCCTGCAGTGTCCCAGGGCCCTGGAGGCATCCCCAGGTGTAACAGACCCAAACTCAACGAACCGGGGCGACCGAGGCGGCCCAGTGCCAGCCACAGCGGGGACTAGATCAGTGCAACCTGCATCCAGCTCGGAACGGATGGCCTCTATCTTAGATCTAAAGAAGGCTGCGAAAGACTCTACTAGTGAAATCACTAGGAGGAGGCCCAGGCCTTCTTTATAGTCCAGCTTTCACTTCCATACATCACTAATGGAAAAACCATAGCTTTGACTATCCTGACCTTAGTTGGCAAAGTGATGTCTCTGCTCTTTAGGATGCTATCTAGGTTTGCCATTGCTTTCCTCCCAAGAAGCAGGTGTCTTTTTATTTCGTTGCTGCAGTCGCCATCTGGAGTGATCAAGGAGCCCAAGAAAATAAACTCTGTCATTGCCTCCATTTCTTCCCCTTCTATTTACCAGGAGGTGATGGGACCAGTGGCCATGATCTTAGTTTTTTTTATGTTGAGCTTCAGCCCATTTTTTTTACTCTGTTCTTTCACCCTCATTAAGAAGTTCTTTAATTCCTCCTCACTTTCTTCTATCAGAGTAGTATCATCTGCGTATCTGAAATTGTTGGTATTTCTTCCGGCAATCTTACTTCCGGCTTGTGATTCATCCAGACCTGCCTTTCGCATGATGTACTCTGCATATAAGTTAAATAGGCAAGGTGACAGTATACAGCCTTGTCGTACTCCTTTCCCAATTTTAAACCAGTCAGTTGTTCCATATCCAGTTCTGATGGTTGCTGCTTGTCCCACATATAGATTTCTTAGGAGACAGATAAGGTGGTCAGGCACTCCCATTCCTTTAAGAACTTGCCATAGTTTGTTGTGGTCCACATAGTCAATGGCTTTGACATAGTCGATGAAGCAGAAGTAGATGTTTTTCTGGAACTCTCTGGCTTTCTCCATAATCCAGCGCATGTTGGCGATTTGATCTCTAGTACCTCTGCCCCTTCAAAATCCAGCTTGCATTTCTGGAAGTTCTCTTTCCACATACTGCTGAAGCCTCTCTTGTAGAATTTTGAGCATAACCTTGCTAGTGTGTGAAATGAGTGCAATTGTGCGATAGTTGGAGCATTCTTTGGCATTTCCTTTCTTTGGGATTGGGATGTAGACCGATCTTTTCCAGCCCTCTGGCCACTGCTGGGTTTTCCAAATTTGCTGGCATATTGTGTGCAGCACCTTTACAGCATTCTCTTTTAAGATTTTAAAGAGTTCAATTGGAATGCCATCACCTCCACTGGCCTTGTTGTTTGCAATGGTTTCTAAGGCCCACTTGACTTCACTTTCCAGGATGTCTGGCTCCAGGTCAGTAACTACACTATCTTGGCTATCAGGGACATCCAGATCTTTCTGATATAATTCCTCTTGATGTTGAAACACCCAGAAATCTATTGACCCATGTGAATACCCCAGGAATCTCCCATGCTTATCATCTAACTGATAAATAACCAGGTGATGTATTTTTAGCCCTGACCAAGAGCCTGTTGAGCGCTTACACACAAAAGGCATCATTTTAACAGTGAATTGCTATAAATTAAGTAATCTCTGTAGGCATTATCTCTTGCATGGCGAGTTGCACAACTGGCATGCATCTTCCTTGTGGAAATTCACTTCTAATAATTCTAATAATAAACTGCACAATAGGATTTGGAGTACTGTGTTTATTTACCCAGATCTTAATCCGGTTGCTAATCCCAGTTAGAAAAGACCCATTGAATCAACTGTTGAACAGTGCGTAAACATGGAAGTCCAATTGATTTAATGGGTCTAGTGGGAACTACCATGGGCAGCTAGACACATCCCGTTCATAATGGTTGTATTTAATCTAATAATCTGGGCAAAGATTACTGCCATTTATACTAGTACATATACACATATACAGCAGCAAGTAGGGGCCTCCAATCTGCTTTAATCTGAGATACAGGTGTGAATGTTGACTGGAGACGCTTTTACAGAGCAGTTGTTGACATTAGATATGACAGGGGAGCCCCAACTGAAGAAAATATCCATGCATAATTTAAGATTCCAGCATGCCTAGAATAATTGCAAGGTGACAACATACAGTGGATGTATAATTTCCATTTCTTGAGTAAAAAGAAATGACTAGTGTCACTCTCTGTCTCCCTTTGAAATGTATCATTTTCTATCTCCAGGATACCTATTTTCTGCCCAATTTCAGGAAATGATAAAAATTGCTTGTCTCAGTTCAATTAGGTAAATGCTTGATTTAATTCTTGTAGAACATCATTTGTGGACAATTGTACTTGTGCACACACGAACACAGACTGGATGTGCATCAAATGCACTATGTACATCATTGTACTGTCTACTTCGTTGGGTTGTCCTGAAGAAAAACAGGGAGAAGCTGAAAAATTGCTTAAGCGGCGTTGGTGAGTTTCCTAGGGGGGAAAAGATGGAATAAAAATGCTATTTTCAGAAATTTAAAATATGACTATGTGGATCTCTTTAAGCTTCCTGCTGATGTCCCTTCAGAATTCTTTAAGCTGAACATGCACTGTAGAGTTCACAAGTGTTTTAAGAGGTGGATGATAAAATCCAAATGTGTGTTCATAGCAAGGGAAGCAGCAAACTGCCCCTGTTGGCTTGCCATCTTCCACATTCAATATTTTATTTAAACTAAACTTTGTGGTTATTAAATTGACACAGTTTAAAATGTCTGGATAAATTGTGTTTTTGTGTATTGGCAACAAATAGGATAAGTTTAACTAAAGGTTTTTAACATTTGATGTCAAGTGGCACCTTGTACAGATTTCTTGATCTTGTAGGAACACATCCAGATGACTGCACGGCAAATAGGTTCCAGGCTTTTTCTAATCCTGCCACTACCTTATGAGGAATCTTAGCCTCACTCAATTGTTAGGAAGAAATCGTCCTGTGAGCCGACCTGTGCTGGCTTGTGGCTTACACTGTGATAACTGGTAGGATGGATCAGAGTGTAAGACAGGCATGTCCAAACTTCAGCCCTCCAGATGTTTTAGGACCACAACTCCCACAGTTCTTTGCCATGCTATAAGAAATTAGGGTGGTGGTCTCTTCTGATAGGCAGAATAAAAGTCCTTTTGCTGCTAACATTTTGAGGGGCAGCAATAGTTGCAGCCTTGATGCCTAGTTCCACTGTGTTCGATACTGGAATTGTAGTAATGATAAAAAATGCCAAACAAGTTTTGAAAATAACTTATTTAACCAATTTAAAAAAAGGTCACAATGAGATTGCTAGCCAAACCTTCTTCACTAGGGGCTGTATGTGATGGAAAGTTGGCTAACATCCCATTGCTGCTTAATATTGTCTCCTGTTTAGTTTGGGGGACCAAGAGGGGTACTAGAATGTACTCCTCCTTCCACAAAGAGACAAGCCTATACTGAAGCAGGTTAGCTTTTGGCCACTTTAGGCCAAAAAATGTATTGCTGTTCTCCCTCTGTTCCTATGGTTCCTGGCCTTAGGTAAACCAGGTGTTCTTGGACTGCAGTTCCCAGAAGCTAGTTCTGCTAAATGGGATTTTTGGGAGTTGCAGTCCAAGAACACATGGATTACCCAAGGTAGGAAACCACTGCTCTATGGAATCACCCATCTACCTAGGCTTTTCCCTCATCCTGCCAACCAGTCCCAGGAATATTGGGGTCACCTGGCTAAATATGGCTGTGTCTTCACTAAGGACATGTGTTGCACACTCAAAGTTTTGGAGGACACAGATCACCTGATCCACAACGTCTCACTCCTATCTGTCCAAAAGTGCAACCACACCGAGGGAAGTCTCCAGTGTCAATCCACGGAGTGCCTTCTGCTGCTCCAGCACTCTTCCAAGCAGGTAGAAAGTGGAGTTGTACATCCTGTTGCCTGTTGCCATTTCATAGTGTCCGAGTTGAGCAAGGTGGCAAAGTGGCAGATTTTGCTTGAGTGGCTCATAGAATAGCAGCTGTAGGCTGTCTTCTCCTTTTCCCTCTCCCATTCTTTTCAATAGAAGCTGCTGCAGTGGATGCAGGCAACACTCCTGCAGCCTTCCCCAAATGCCTACTTCTTCTATAGCAGTCACATTTCATAGTGCCTGTAGACTCTAACCAAAGAACAAAAGGCTCTAATTCCACTAAAGCAAACATAAACCTTTCCAAACATAAACATAAACACACAGAGACATAGACACAAAATCTATGGATTTATTTATTTATTTATTTATATAGCTTGTATGCCGCCCACTACCCAAAGGTCTCTGGGAGGCTCACAATCAAAATGGACAATTAAAACATCAAAATTACAATAAAATTAGAACAATAAAAACATGTAAATGCAATAAATATGATACATTAAAAACACACCACTAAAATTGCCATCAGGACCCACAATCATTAGTTGAAAAACTTCTGGAACAGGAAGGTTTTTACCTGGCGCCGAAATGTTATCAACGTCGGTGCCAGGCGAATGTATCTCACCTGATACATTCTAAAGAGGCCTAATATATAATCTTTAATTCTTCCAAGAAACCCATTCTGGTTTATGAATGTGGAATACTATGACCAGAGGCTGATTCATGGGAACTGAACTTATGAGATCAAAACGTTTCACTATTCATCCAAGTAGCTTCATCAGTCTGAGGAAACTTTGGTGCAAGGCCTCAAATTTATAGTTCACCTTGATTTCATGCCACTCTTCTCTGAATAGGCTTTTTAGGTGGATAGTAGCCTGAAGAGGCTTGTTAGGTGGACAATGACCTGAATAGGCTTATAAGATGTACAATGTCCTGGGGTATGTGGGCATCCCACCTATTCAGTCCTTCCCAACACCCATTAAGTATGGGTTAGCCATGGCCTTTCTGGTGAAGGTATGAAGTGCTTCTGATTTGTCTGGAAATCAATGAAAGGGCAGCATGATAAGTGGCAGACAGATTGTGTCTAAGTCCTCCACCTCTGTTGAGAGAGGGGTTTTCAATACTTACATGGCTTCCCTGACCCCTCCCTTGAACCAACTACTGTATCTTCTCTGTCTAATATGTGTACATCTTCATTTTTGAATGAGTGCCTTGTGTCCTTTAAAATGGAGGTACACTGCTGATTCTGGTCCTCAGCTGTGGCCCCTCCTGTGTTGGCCCCTTCTCCTGTTTTATGGCTATTTAGTTTCTCCAGTGTAGAGGTCTGCAGCACTCTCCTCAATGCATTGGACCTTTTGTGTTATGGTGTTGGGTCCCTTGGAGACCCAAGTAAGTAAGAGACGAGTCTCTGTCTTAGTGTATTTATGGGTTTGAAATAAACAGGGATGTGGTATTTGCCAGAAATCCTTCAAAGCTTTTCAGGCACTCCAGCCATGTAGGGAATGACCAGGTTCTTCCGTTGGCTTTGGGTCTCAGGCTGATCCATTGTTCTTCTGGGTCAGGACACTGCTTTGTTGAAGGCCCACCTTGGATATCCACAGGCCTTAAGTGTTGTTTTCAGGTGCCTGTCTTCTTTCTTCTTGGCTTCTGTGGAGGTGGAGATGCTCTCTGCTCTGTGATTTAGAGTCCTGATGACTCCTAATTTTTGTTGTAATGGATGTTAAACAATAGGTACTGGTCAGTGTAGGTGGGTTTCCCGTAAACTTCTATTCCCAGGCCAAGGTCGGGTCCTAGGATGACTGCACAATCCAGGAAAGCCAGCCTGTTGTCTTGGGTGTCTTTTCTAGTGAGCCTGTTTTGGCAAACACCACATACCCATTTACTTCAAAAGAAATAAAATGCTGAAAACCAATCCCTTATGGACCTCGAGACAGGACTTTTGAATTTGAAGTTGGGCAAACAGAAAAGCCTGGGAAGTCAGGAACGGTTAGTTTCAGTGGGAAAGGAAGGTATAAAAGAGGAGGAATTCGGAGCAGGAGGGGGAGTAGAGAGCACATCATGTTGGGTGGAGTAGGAGAGTATAGTGGTAAAAGCGAAACTAATAGAGGTAGTACCCTGTTTCCCGAAAATAAGACATCCCCTGAAAATACGACCTATTTACAGTTTTGCCTCTCACTGAAAAGTAAGGCATCCCCCCCCCCGAAAACAAGGCCTCCCTGATAATAAGAAAACAATAAATGTGCACCGTATTCTTCTTCATGGAAAAATAAGACATCCCCTGAAAATAAGACCAAGTGCATATTTGGGAGCAAAAATTAATATAAGACACTGTCTTATTTTCGGGGAAACGCGGTAAAAGAGGAGCCATGGACCGGAGAATGGGTCACATTCAAACTGCCCAGAGAAGCTACTAAATGTGGGTTGCCATGATAAGTCAGTTGAGCTATTCCAAGATGTTAAACCCAAGTTCAATTAATAATGAAGGAGGGAAAAGAAGGGTTGGAAGATAAGTCTGTTGTGTTTAATAAATGTTTTAAGGCAGAAGAGTTGTCTGCCAATTTGGAGAAAAGCTGAGGAGCAGGAAAAGGGAGGGGGCTTGCTAAAAACTCACCCTGCATTGCAAGCAGGAAAATGGATGCCAAGCTTTATATAGCAAAGGGAGTCTGAATATTAACAACAGCAGTGGCAGCAGTCAAGATGGTCTACACTACAGGATACCCTACCATTACCATTCACAAAGTGACATTGCAAAGGAAACAGTGCTTTTCAACAGTTTCATAGTTAACAATTTTTGTTTGAGGCACCCCCTATTTTTTGAGTTGGCTTAAAGAAAGCTGAATCCTCTCAGTTACCAATAATTTCCCTGTTGATTTAAAACATTCATCTATGGACTAATCCTGCTAATCCTAAATCTTATTTCTGACTATACTAAGTAAACAATATATGATGAGATTTCAAGTACTGTATATAGATGCAATTTGAAGGTTCTAAAAAGACGTAGAGAAAACTGCTGCAGTGTAAGGTTGCACCAGAGCATATCCTAACAGCAAATACTCCAGACATTTATAAGCAGCCTATGCCTGAGGTTCCCAAATTGTGTGCTGCAGCCAACAAACCCAACCAGGGACAGGTTGGAATCCTTGGAATTGACCAGGCCTTCCTTTCTTCTCTGCAGTGCCTTTGCTCTGGGAAATGTGATGGAGCCTGCAGGTTGCCTTCACAAGGCACTGAGAGCAAGGTGTGCAGTCCAATATGACAAGGTTCTGGCTACAGACCACAGGTGAAGGCAGCTGAATGCATCTGCCTACCTTGCCTTGGCTCTTCATCTGCCAGTGGGATTTGGACAGTAAAGACAATGAGCTCTGTGCCACCCTGTAATGGAACTTTTGGAATGGCAGCATCACAATCTGCTCTGTGCTTGCTTTAGTCCCGGGAGGTAGGTCACAACTGGACCCCATTTGCAGAACTAAAACTGGAAGTGGGAGACCAAGTGCAGTTGCTGGGAATGGCAATTTCTAAGGCCTGGTATCTGCCTCCCAAGCAGAGGGTTGGAATGAATCCCTGAACAGTTAGAAATCAGCTCCTTGACAACTAGACTCATGAATGGTGCCAAGACCTTCAACTCCCACACTGGCCCATCCGCAAAACCTGCCAACGCATAGCTTGGAATAGGATGATATTTTGCAAATGGTGCAGACAGAAATGTTCACACCAAACTCTCTTTGGTTCAAAGACTAAATGAAACATGGCTGTATCTTGTTCTCCCTCTTGCAATTATTTTGTCTCCCATTTGCCACAGTGGAAACTATCTGACCGGCAGATTCCGTGGAAATAATACTGAAGCTGTCTCACTGGCATAACTAAGGAGTGTGGAAGAGTGCATTTGCCCTGGGGTGCACAGCAATCTGGGGGCGCCTGGAGGGGGAGCAGGAGCAGGAAGCCATGCGCCATCCCGCCAGCAGGCCTCCTTTCACCCCACTAAGGCTTGGCGATCCTTAGTCAGGGGAAATGAGGAGAGGGAAGCAAGCAATTTTTTCCCATGAAGCACCTCCATCAATTGCTCCCCCTCTTCCTTCCCCCCACCCTTGCTAAGGCTTGACAATAATTAGCCCGGAGAAAGGAGGAGAGGGAAGCGTGAGACTGAGGTGTTGCTTGGAAAAAAACACATTGCCTGCTTCACTCTCCTCCTTTCCCTGGGCTAATGATTGTCAAGCCTTAGCCGGGGGAAAGGAGGAGGGGGAAGCATGCTACAGAGGTGATGCTTGAAAAAAAATCACCTGCTTGATGCTATCCACACACTGTGTGGTTTGCACAGGAGAGCCTTAACTGGAAAGGAGACCCAAAAAGAGGGCGTGAGGAGAAACCCTTCTTCCCCCCCTGTTCCCTCAGGATCTGCCCCCCTTGCAGGGTGGGTGATACACAATTGGGGGGAGGAGAGGGCACAAAAACTGACTTTGTCCCCGGGCGCTCCAAACTCTAGCTACGCCTCTGGCTGGGCTTCCCCCTCCCTCCTCCCCTTCCCCACCCAAAGTAACATATTGGGGGCCTGCAGCCAGTGGCCAGTAAGTCAAGGGAGCTAAGAGTCAAAAAGGTTTGGGAACCACTGTCTATGCCCGCCTTTCAATCTAAGAGCCCACGTGAAGACATTTCTTTCCAGTGTCTGGTTCTAGATTCAGTTGTTGTAGACACACATCATTTATTGGTTTTGCTGTCACTTTAGGTGCCCTCCCTTGGGAAAATCACGACAACTCCAATCAGGAGATTCTAAGACAGTTCTTGGCCCCTTAGTGCCAGAGTTCTTTAAGTTTCATTTCTCAAGAGATCACGTCAGGATGAATCACTCCAGAAAAATGTTTCACTTTCACTTCTTCCTTTAGCTTGTAGGAACCCAGACTTTTGCTTTCTGAGCAGTAAAGGTATGTGGGATGATGATGATGGAGGATACTCAGAATTATCAAATGCAGATTTGGATATATTCAGAGCTATCTAGATAGTGCATTATTCAGTGAATTCTGGATGTTTCCCAGAATTCTGGATGTTTCCAGCCTTTCTGGGTTTCCTGACCCAAAGTGTATATGATAGGGAGGGATACCCTTAGGAACAAGCTGCCTAGATGCCCTAAGCACATCCGATCTCGCCTGATTTCAGAAGCTAAGCAGGCTCGGCCCTGGTTAGTACTTGGATGGGAGACCTCCAAGGAATACCAGGTGCTGTAGGTGCCTGGAGTAGGAACTGGCAAACCACTCCTGTATTCCTGCCAAGAAAACTCCATGGATATGGAGTCACGAAGAGTAACAACACAACACACACACCCTTAGGAACAGAATATATTTGATAATTGCTAGGCTTCCAATTCAAAGCTGCAAACCTCCCAAAGAAATGGACTAAAGCTGAGGAATTTCCAGAGGAGAATGACATGTGATGACGACACACTCACTGTGGTGATATTGTGAAAGTTGATCGGAAAAGTGGACCACATAAATCTGTTTCCCACTCCAAATGATGGCAGAAGGAGAACACAGACATATTCCTGCCATCTGAAAAAGAAAGGCCAGTGAACTGAAAGGGCATGGAAGAAGCCAAGAACACTAACATTGATGTGAACACATGATTGAATTATTCTGGGTCTAGGAAGATGGAAGTGTCATGCTACTGGCTGTTTGGTATTGCTGTTTCTGAAGTCAGATTTGTGATTGTTTTATTACTTCGTATAAAATGTGGCCCATTTGTCCTTTGTCTAATGGCGTGGAATATTGCTGGCAAAAGATCAGGCATACATCACACAGAAAGCAGAGCAGCCCTTTGAGCCCCCAATGTTGTGGATCCTATTATCAGTACTTTAAATAGTGGCCAAAATCCTGCCAGTCATTTTATATACACACCAGAGGAATTGTGGTGAGGAGCTTGTCAACCGGGGAGGTGCCAGTTGAAAGCCAGTCACATGCCATGTCTCACTCTTAATCATGTACCTGGCACAAACCAGTCTCCTCATGAGGCAGCTTACAGTCATTCATAGGTGTCTCTTACATATGGGTAGTCTTGGCCAGTGCCAAATGCAAACTTGGCCACTGAGTTATATCATAGCCTACTCCTACACCTGGTCTGTGTCTCAGGATTAGGGTTTAGGGACCTGTTGTGTCTAATAAGTAATCTTTCTGGGTTGTATGGCTGCCTCTGTGCAAGCTTAAGTTACAGTGGTACCTTGTATAAAGGAATTAATTTGTTTCAAATGAAATTATGTTAAACACATTTTCCTTTATACGAATTTCCCATAGGAATGCATTGAAAAATGGAGTAATCCCTAAATGTGACCCATTATATGTTGTACGGATTCACCCCATAGGTGATTCTGTTAAGAAAATTTCCCCTATTGAAGAGTATTGGTTGAAATGCCTGTAGCTATCAGCAATCCCCATTACGTAACAATCCCTTTAAGCTGAATGTATATTAACCAGCTATGTACTCTGAGCACTTATAATACCATGTAAACATAAAGTAGATATCTAGAGGACACAAATGTATTCGCAAGCACTATCTATACACTTATATTTAAAAGCAGACCTTGGTTAAGCAAAACGTTGGTTCTGCTCTTCCGGTGAAACAGCGCCAACGAGCAGGGGTTTCCGCTTTGACAGCGAAATGCCGTGCACATGCGCAGAGAGTCCAAGGACGCCAATTAATTTTTAAAAGCTTCATTTAGAATAGAAACTCATTATCTCGCATGAAACAAATGTCTTTGAAGCTATTGAGGGTGCCCAGGTGCTAGAGGGAGCCATATATCTCTCGTGTCTACCTCCCTCCAGCGAGCGCATTCGGAACGTCCTTGGGCGCAGGCGATCTAGAGACCTGTCAGGATAGAAATACTCCTTAAACTTTCCCAGCTGGTTCTGTAGGGCACATCAAAGGAAGAAGGGTAGTTAAGCGTTAGAAGAGACATTGAACTAGCGCCAAGGAGATCAACAAGTTGGGAAAAACAAACTGTCAATGTTGTGTTTGATGAATGGACAGATGTCGGTGACGTTTGTCTGGAAGGGAGGGGGAGGAGTTTTGATGAAATTATAAAAATAGTTGCAATTCTTTGTTCGAAGGATTTCTCTTTCGGATTTTTGGTCCAGAGAGATGTCTCGATTGTTGACAATCAATAAATCTCTTTCCTCATCAATTATGATCCAGACTTGTTTGTACAGTTTTGTGGAAGTCCCTGCTCACTGGCCCGGAGCCGAGAAACAGTTCCTTTCACTATCTCTGGAATTTTTTACATTGTACAGATTTTGTTATACAAACTGTTTGTTATACGAGGGTCCACTGTATGTGGTTTATTGTCCAGGATGGGGTTGTGTATGGCTAATGATGTGTTTCAGTGGTTTCAGCTGGGAACTGGAAGCCACTCCAAGTGGAGTTCTGTTATTTGTGGCTTTGTCCTATATATAGATGATTGTTGCCTGCTATCAGTTTTCAACAGGCCTCTACTCTACAATTTTGCCAGCGGTTGTTTTGGGGTACTTATGCTTAACGCGAAAACTTGTCTTGGAACAGTCGCTAGACCTCTTATCCTGAAACAGGCGCATGCCAGTATTTTTTATGAATATTTAAATTTCTTTAAAGAAAAGGAAAGAAAGACACACTCTTGTCAGGGTTGGAAAACCAGGCGTCTCGCCGATGTTCTTGGATGCAGCTCTCTTCCGGCAAGGCCCGCAGCGGTTATGGAAGTTGTGATCCAACACAAATCGGCGCGGTGGGAGGGCGGGAGAGCGAGCGAGAGCGAGACGCCGATCTGTTTCCCTCTCCCGACCTGGAGGGTTGTTTATTTGGAAGCACGCCCCAGATTGTTTGTTGGAACTTCCTTCCTTCCTTCCTTCCTTCCTGGTAACTACGATCGCATCCGACCTTTGCGCCACGGAGCGCGCAGTAGCCGATGCCTCTTCTTAAGCGGCTGGCGAGGCAACGCTGCGCGCGTAGTAGGTGTTTCGCCTCCCCAAACGGGATGAGGCTTCCGTGCAGGGCACCCTTTTGGCCGCCGTGCGCGCGCGCGCGTGTAAAAAAAGGAGAAGAGGGTGTGTAACTTCACAGCCGGGGAGGGCTGCGTGATGTCAGCAGCGGAGGCCCTCACAACGAGGCCAAAGAGGGAGCGTCGCGGGAGGCGCTGCGCGTGTGCGTGTGTGTGGCGAAGGGGAGGAGCAGGTGCCCATGCCGGCTGCCTGCCTTCCTCGTTCGCTCAATCCCAGGCGGAGGGCGTGCGGGGTGTGTGTGTGTGTGCCGCGGAGATGCGCAGCAACGCCCGCCTCCCTCCCTCCCTCCTTTCACCCCCGGTGCCCGCCCGCGACCGCGAGCGTGTCTGCGCATGACCCCCCCCTCTCTTCTTTCCCGCCGCCGCCCGGCAGGGGAGAAGGTTAGGCTGAGCGAGGATTTCCTCCGTCTTTCACATTGGCGGCGGCCCTAAAGAGGAGGAGGAGGAGGAGGAGAGGAGGAGGAGGAGGAGGCGGAGACGCAGTGCGGAGGTGTGGGCAGGTTGCTTGGACCCCCGCCGCGGCTTCGACGCCCTCGCCCGCCGCCGCCGCCGCCGAGAGAGAGAGGGGGCGCGCGGGCGCGGCAGGCAGCCCCTGTTTCCTCCCGCACCTCGAAGCCCACCCCGACCCCACCCCAGCGGCCTCTCTCTCTCTCTCTCTCTCTCCTGGCCCTCCTTCCCGCGCCTGGGGGTCGCGGCTCGCCCCCCTGTTGCTCCATCCACCCCCCACCCCCCCGGCGATGACCGCGGTGGCGGCGGCACGAGCACGAGTGCCACCACCCGCAGCAGCACCACCAGCAGCAGCAGCAGCACCGGCGGTCTTGCAGCTCGTCCCTCCGCCGCCGCCGCGCCGCCTCTTCCTCTCCCCCAAGCGTGGCGGCGGCGGCGGCGGCGGTGGTGGTGGCTGCTGCCCCCGGCGGCTGCCGCCGGGCTCCAGGAAAGTAGCTTGATGAGTGTCCAAAGTAGCCGTGGAAGTTTGGAGGGGCCGCCATCTTGGTCCCGGCTCTCCACGTCCCCACCGAGCCTGCGGGGCTGCTCCGTGGAGGCAAGAGCAGCGGCGGCGGCGGCGGCGGCCACAACCGTGGCAGTCTCAGCAGCAGCAGCGGTGACCGTGGTGGTGGCGGTGGCGGTGGCGTCGGCGGCCTCCTCCTCCTCCTCTTCCTCCTCTCTGCTCCCCAACCCCACGCCGCGGAAGGAAGGTAAAGAGCGAGAAGGGAGGAGAAGCGCGCAGGGGGGGGTCTCTCGTCCTCGGCGGGGAAAGGGAAGCGAGGAGGAGGCCCGGGGAAAAGACGGGCGAGCGGGCGGGGCACAGCTTCGCCGCCGCCTGAGGCCAGTCCCAGGCTTTTCGGGGCCGAGAGCCCGGCGAGAGGCCAGGAGGAGAAGGCGACATGTCTTTCCTCCTCTTTGCATCCGAGGGTGGAAAGGTCTAGGCGCCTCCCGAGCCGCCCCCCCTCAATCTCCCCAAATCCTAATCCTCCCTTTCCCATCTTGGACCTCAAACTCAAGACGCCCCATAGCCCTCGCCTTAGCTTTTCATTCGCAAATCGCGACTCTTCCCCCCCCCAACACCACCACCCCAAAATGTCTCCTTAATCCCTCCCAACCCAACCCCCGTCACTTTCAAGAGCTGCTGGAGGGAGTTGGTTTATTATTGAATGCTTTTCCACCGTTCCTTGACATGTCTTCGGCCGAAAAGGCTTTTTCAGCGGTGTCAGCTCTCTGCTTTATGTTAAAATTAATTTAAAAATGATTTTTAAAAATATATAAATAGGAGTGGGGTTTTTTGCCCCGTTCTTGACCCTTTTCGGGCGCTTCATTTTGTCCTTCATATTGTAAAGTGTAAGGAGAGGGAATGGGTGCTTCTTTTTTCGTCTGATGAGGATGATGATGATGATGATCAACGTGGCTGTTGCTTAAATGAAAAAGGGCCGAGTCGTTTTGGCATCATGGAGGTGCCGAACGGTGGAAAAGAGACAAAGATCGAGCCACTTATTGATACAAGGAAGATACTTTCTTCAGCTATTGGTTTCTGACAAAAGTGACGGAGGCGCATTAAAAGCCAATGCAGAATGACTGCAACTTTCTCCTTTTCCTCCATCACATCTTGGAATATATTTCCCTTCTTCCCTCCCCCTTTTCCTTCCCCCACCCCTCTTGTATTAAAACGACAGTGAGAGAGCAGGGTGTTGTGGGTGTTTGCAGGGAATATCTGTATGAAGGTTATGTGCAAACAAGTCTTTTTTATTGTTCGTCCATCCCCCCTCAGTTCCTTGCATTAAACGGTGTTGCCACAAGATGTAGCAATTATACAGCTTATGAAATGATTTAATGCCCTTTTATTTTACTTAAAGCCTTGATTAACGGGGATAGAGGGTAACTTTCTCACAGCATCATAAGGTATTCTGAAAGAATTGATATTGCATATTCATGGGGTTTGGAATGTGATGAGAATAAGGTGCTTATCAGGGTGTGTGGAAAGGTTGTTGCCTTTTGTTTGCATCCTGCAGATATTTGTAATGCAGGTAATTCCAAAGGGGGGACTTTAAGTCTTAAACATTTTATAATGTTTTAAATGCAGTAGTCATTTGAAACAGATTTGAAACTGTTGTTGTCTAAGCAGCCAGTCTTGATTAAAAGTGTTTAGAACCTTGGAAATATATGATGGAACTGTGTGTCCTCTTTCTCCATTCCAGTAGTCAGACTTGCATCACTCCTTGTCACTTTTGCACACGTTCCCAGATAGGAAGCTGACAATAGCAACCTCAGATTCACTTGAAAGCACTGTGGAAAATATCTGAAATGGTTGAATATATGGCATATGGTAGCAACACTGAAGTGGCAGGGATTCTGCTTTTGGCTGTTTCTTTTGAAAAATTGAACTAGAAGGAAAAGACCACAGTTGTATGTTTCAGCTTGAAGTAATTTTGTTGCTGCTCCCTTTTAGCTGGGTATTTATTTAAGTTCAGTAGTGTATATTATACTAATAATCCTTAAACTGAGCCAGTTTTCATTGTATGACTGCAGCATATAAATCTAGCTTCAAGTGTTTGTTTAACTTCACTGAATGTATAGAAATAAAAAGTGCTTGTCTCCTAAATTCCTTTTCTAGTTTGCAGTCAAGTTGGTTGCCTATGCTGTTGAATTACATTCTGTTCTGTAGTTTTCCTAACTCATGTTTTAAGGCCATTGTGGAATGCATGTACTTTGATTCTGTTCTAGAAGATGTCTTCCTGGGATTTAACATTGTTCTCTGATATGGTAGCCTAGAAATACTACCTCCTTAATAGGAAGAGAATGTTCATGCCTCATGAAAAAGTTTAAGCCAACCTCACTGAATCTTATTTATTGGTTATAATGTCATTTGTTTTCCTTTTGTGTTTGTTTTGATAGGCAGGTTTAAATTGTAAACAGTAACGGGGGGGGGGAATCAACTACTGTACTGTACTGTGCTGCATTTGAAATAGGAAGCCCATCTATAAACTAGTATGGTTCCTACTGGTAGTATATTAGTCATGAACAATAAACCTCCCAAACTTTCTCCAGCTTTGTTAAAACTCTGAAAAAGGGGACAAACCATTTAAGGTGAAGAGCAAGACATCAGCACTCAGAATTATAATGTGCTCTTAAATTGTTGTGCTAAAGAAGTCATGGTTGTTGTCATTTGACCCTTGCCATTTCTTGGAGTGCACTTGATATATCTAGTTTGAAGCTGCAGCTCCCTTAAGAAGCGTCTTAATATGTTTCTTTGAAGAACAGTACCTTGTCAGTAATGAAATAAAGCCTTGAAGATCTCCTTGTAAGAAGAACAGCCTTCTGTGTTGATAAGAGTAGGCAGCTCTGAATTATGCAGCTCCTCTATTGAATCATCTGAGAAATTGTAGGCCCACAGCTCAAGATGGAGATAATTAATGTGTGTTCGTAAGGCGGAACAACAAAGTTTAGTTGTTGAAACCTACTGTTTAAACTCTCTAAAATTCAGAATCTGTTTGAGCAACATGCGCACACTACATAGAGTTGTTTTTGAAAATTATTTGTTAATCAGCTGGTTCACAACTTGGGGTGGTTAATAGAATTATGTGACTTCCTTAGTAGCACATTGGCTACTGGTCTATTTCTAGACACAATTCAAAACAACAACAACAACAACTTTATTCCTGTTTTAGACCATACTATTTGAAGTACTGTATTTCCCTTAGAAGCAAAACAGGTTGAAGAGCCGTGTGGCCATCAAAAAACCCAAATACAAAAGTAGAACAGGTGATACCTTTAGGCTACTAGAAAAATAACAAAAATTGCTAATATTTTGAGGGCAAACCCCTCTTCCTCACAGGTGTGCCAACAGGTTAAAACATGGCAAAAGATGGAGTTGCCAGGAGTTATTTCTTAGATGTAAAGTCCTTGGCAAGATGGAAAATATGCCAGGTAGTTTCCTAGTTGAGGCCTGGAGCTTAGATGTTCTGAGGCTGCATCTGAAGTAAAGGGTAGTGTTTTTATTGTCCCAATCTGTCAGACAACATATCAAGGCTCAAGTACACAATTTCACACACCCTCTCCATGTGGCTGATTAAGGCTAATGGTCCCTTCTTGGCTAGGGAAGGGGGTGGTGCAGCAGAAGACTCATCATTTGGGGCTTGGGATAAAATTTAGAAAAGTCAACTAGGTGCCGCCAATTGGATTTTATAAAAAGGAAAGAAATTGCCTAGTGGTTGCAGTCTTGTCGTGTCTCCGTTGATGGTCCATTTGCCTCCTTTTTGGTATGTATCGGGGGGGGGCTCATTCCTGGTATCTCAGTACAGTACTTCCAATTGAAGCAAAACAAGTTGAGGAGCCGTGTAGGCATCACAAAAACCAAATACAAAAGTAGAACAGGTGATACTTTTGTATTTCCCTTAATGAGCCTGCCCAGGTTTTAAGATTTTCAAGTGAGCCCATATTCTTGATCCCATCACTCTTGAAGATTATTTCTCTGGGGATGCCTGGTTTTGTTTTTTGTTTTTTTTACTAGTGGCAGCTCTTTAGCTTTCTAGTGAAGGAAGCGAAGGTGGCTTTGTCCCTGTTGTCTTTCCATGAGGGCCATTTTATTCTGTTAGGTTTTTGCATTTAAGCTTGATAGTTGCAGAGGAAGGAGTGAGTGGTGTTTTCTCTTTATTGGTAGATTTTTAACCAAGTGTTTAATGCATTGTTATGTGTTACTACTATCTGTTTTGATTTTTCAACTATTGCTCACTCAAAATGCAGTTTTTAGCAGCAATTTGGGATATTAATTGATCAAATAAACAAAATATGTAAATGCTGTGCTTTAGTTTGACACAAGTTTCCAAGAATGTAGTTCTATCCATTTTATTCTAGCAATCCTGTATATATTTTTTTACAATTACGTTCCCATCAATTCCAGTAGTTAGGCTTCATCATTTATGGCTGCAACACATTTGTACACTTTCTGAGCCTATCAGCAGCCACTATCCAATTGCAAAATACTATTGAAAACTGTCATTTGCTTTACATTGGGATTGACATTACATTGGCTGAAATCTTGTTTCACATGATGTTAAGTTGAATTTAACATCATGTGAGTCTGATTACTACTTAATCCAGGCAAGACAGAGGTGCTTCTGATCACTTGAAAGGCTTCTGATCACTTGAAAGCCAGGATGCAAAGTTTGCTTGGATGGGGTTACACTCCTCCTGAAAACCGAAATTCATGGCCTGGGGATGCTCCTGAATTTGTCTCTAGTCAGTATGCCCAAGTTTTGGCTATGGTCAGAGTGCATTTACACAGTTAAAACTAGTACACCAGCTGTGCCTATTCCTAGAGAGGTCTGATTTGCCTGTGGGGACACATGCCTTAATTACATCCTGGCTGGATTTCTGTACGTGGGGCTGTCTGCGGAACGTGTCAGGAAACCTCGGTGGTTTCAAAACACAGCAGCCAGATTGCTAAATGAAACTGGACACAGGGGATTACACAGCACCCCCCCGTTACCGCAGCTCCACTGGCTGCCAGTCCATTTCTGAGCAGAATGCAGAGTGCTGGCTCTAACTTGTAAAGCTGCGAACAGCTTGAGCCTAAGCTATCTCAAGGACTGCATCTTTCTTTACGATCTAGCTCGAGTGTTACAATCACCAGGAGAGGCCTTCCTATATCTCCAGGACCTTCACAGAGGTGTTTGGTGGGGACCCAAAAGAGAGAGAGAGAGAGAGAGAGCTGCCTTTGTTGCTTACTGCTCTCACACTCTGAAACTCCCTCAGGGGACTGGACCCATCTTACTGTCCTTTCTCTTCAGGCAAACTTTCCCTGAGTAAAGGGCTTACTAGTGGAGTTGTTAAAATGGGTTGCTGTACCTTATTGCATTGAATGTTTTTGTGCTGCTTATTTTTGTCTGTCTGTCTGTCTGTCTGTCTGTCTGTCTGTCTGTCTGTCTGTCTGTCTGTCTGTCTGTTTTAAATCCATTGATCCTTGTAGTATTGTGGACACATTGTTACTGACTGAAGAGAAATATGGGTTAAAATATTATGAATGAATGATGTATCAGCCATGGCCTTTAAAAATAATAATAAAAGTTTTCAAACCCCCTTGAATGTTCAGAGGCTGGAGAAGCCCTGGGCTTGGTATGAGCTGAGGAAAAGTCTTGAATGTAAAAAGGGATCTCAAGGGAGCCTTGAAACATTCTAAGAGAATCACAGACTTGTAGTTCCCGACAAATGACTGCAACTGATGACATTATCCATTTTACACAGCATAAATTTGGACGTCAAGATTTCAGCCAGCATGTCCTTGTCGAGTGAAAGTATCCCTTGTGTGATATAATTAGTGTTTACTTAGAGACGGATACCCAAATTAATAATAGTTTGCTTGTTGTTTATTCATTATTTATTAGTTATACTCAAAAACCTCCAAGGAGGAGGTTAAAGTATCAAACATGACATTCCGTCTCCCCACTTTATCCTTATACTATATCTCCCTTGTAAAATATATCTTCTGGAGGGAATGTACTTCAAGTGCCATGTCCTCATACATTCACAATTACTGGTTTTTCTCTAAAGCAGGGGTCCTCAACCTAAGGCCCCGCCATGTCCTGAATCCGGCCCCTGGGACCATTCCTACCCCCTGTTTTGTGAGCAAGCCAGCCTCCACAGCTGCTTTTGGACTGTGATCCGGCCCCCAGTGGTGTCTGGGTGGTGGTGGACCGGCCCGCTGTTTGAAAACTTTGAGGACCCCTGCTCTAAAGCTATTCTAAGCTGTGCCCACTGTGAACCGTTGGCTCAAATTCCTAAGCCAGAATGTTCTTCCATGCCCTGGGCCATGCTTCCCATCTGTTTTTCCTTGAAGGATAACCTGCAGCTAATGATATTTGTTACTGTGCATTATGTGACCAAAATCTTGTATTTTTCTCCTTTTTACAGTGTTGAGAATTTCTAGCTTTTTATTCATACACTGTAATATGGCCACATTAGTGACTCTGGCTGTCCAAGTTATCTTTGGAGGGAATGAATCACCCAAGATCACCCAGTGAGTTTAATGGCTGAAAGGGGATTTGAACCAAGATCTCCTGAGTCCGTCTGAATAGCTTCCCAACAATGAAAGGGATTCTGTGTGAGACTCAAGAGTTGGAATGAGAAATGTTTTATTTCCAAAAATGTGCCATGTCTCCTGATATCTTCAGCCTTGATAGAACAGGATTTCGAGAAGAGTGTATAGAAGAGTGTGCATAACGGAAATCATATCTTGTAGAACTCCACTGGTCTGGTATAACAGGAAAGAGGCCATCAACAGTGGCAGGTTGCTGCTGATGAAGGTGTGTTTACTTCAAATGATAATAAGAAGGAACCCTTTAATGAGTGGCAGTAGTCTACTGGGAGTTCCAGATTAACATACCATTGGGTGTTCCAGATTAACATAAATAAGAAAAATCACAGAAGAGGCTTTGTTTTCAGATTCTTTTCCTGATTTTCAAAAGAGTGTCTCTGAAATCTGAATGCTTTGTTTGAATGAAAGTGAGGATCACGAAGTCTTGGGATTCTCTCCTGTTTCCCTCTCTTATTTGCTGTTTCCTTTACTTCTTGTCTGTCAAATTGTATAGGAAAGTTTTAATGAAATAGCATAGCGAGAGCTGCTACCAGCAGCCCGTGAAAGCAGTGAGGAGTGGGGGGGGGGAGGGAATTATGACTAGCTCCCCCTTCCCTTTCCTGTACAGTAGGCCCCCCATATCCATTAATTCATCAACCATTAATTCATTCAGTTATCCACAGTTGGCAGAGGAAAAAAATAATTAATTCAGCAGCTGCCAAGCAATCTACTGTCACAAACAGCAGCTGTAAAACAGCAGCCGCAAAGCAAGCTACTATCACAAAACAGCAGTTTTGGGGAGTTTTTTTGGCATTCTCTCTTATCCACAGTTTTTGTAATCAATGGGAAGGCCTAGAACCTATCCCCAGTGGATACTGGGGTCCTACTGTATGTTTCTGCCCTTGCTGGTGGCCTGCTATTTTTTAGCTTTTAGCTTTTATCTTTTTAGTTTTTGCTTCTCTCTAGGTTGGGATGGGCTCTGAATACTCTTAAATAAATAAATAAATAAATAAATTCTCTCTAGGTTGGGATGGGCTCTGAATACTCTTCAGAGTCTGTTCAAGTACAGCTTGCATGGCTTCAGGTCACTGGTGAGGGATGGTGGAAGTTGCAGTCCAGTGCAGATCTTCAGAGGTTGTTTACTCCTCTCTAAGCATATCTGGCTGCTGCCCTTCTGTGAGAAAGTCATAAATTAGCAAGGTACATCCAGTAGCCTCTGAAAAGATTAGCCCCCAATAATTCATTTAAAGTTTCACTGGCAGTCAGATATTATGACACATTGGCTCAAATCCTTGTGTATGAAGTTCCGTGGCACAAACTGGATGACATCATAATCCACTTTTGGTAACATTTAATCTAAAATGATTAAAAATCTCTGTCCTCTTGTTTTAGCTTCCAAGGATCCCCAGGGCTCCTTTTTGCCCTGGAAAAACCTTAGGAAATGTTTAATGCTTTTTAATGGTTCAAGATTTCCATGGGTAATCACATCCCTGTTAATTTTTATCTATCTATCTATCTATCTATCTATCTATCTATCTATCTATCTATCTATCTATCTATCTATCTATCTATCTATCGGCTATTGAGTGCCACCCCATCATCTCAAGACTCTCAAAGGCTTCTCCAGGGCCATGAGGAGCTTCAAAGGAACAAGTTCAGAGGAGAGTGACGAGGATGATCAGGGGTCTGGAAACGAAGCCCTATATGAGGAAAGACGGAAAGGACTGGAGTTGTTTGGCCTAGAGAAAAGAAGACTGAAAGGTGATATGATAGCACTTTTCACATATTTGAAAGGCTATCATGCAGAGGAGGGGCAGGATCTGTCCTCAATCATCCCAGAGTGCAGGATGAGCAACAATTGGGCTCGAGTTACGAGAACCCAGCTTTCAGCTGAATATCAGGAAAAACTTCCTAAGTGTTAGAGCAGTACGACAGTGGAACCAAGTACCCCAAAAGGTGGCAGGTGCTCCAGCACTGTAGGCACTCAAGAGAAATGTGGGCATCCACCTGGCAGCTGTCCTTTTATTTGTATTCCTGCATGGAGGAGGGGGTTGGACTTGATGGCCTTATGGGCTGCTTCCCACTTCACTATTCTTTGTGAAAACCTACCACGAAAGAGAAAGCTTTCAGTTACTTTAAATGAAATGCTACCAATGCTGGATGATGACATTATCCAGTTTGGCGCTTTTTAACTTTACAGGAGCAGAATTTGGGCTGTTGTGTAAGTTCATGCTCATTTATTAAGGAGATACTGCTTCTAATCTTTTCAAAACAGTTCCAGCTGAAAAAGACAATGAGCCATATAACAAGAGAAAAATCTGATGGCGAGATTTACCAGTTCAGATCTCCTTTCATAGCTCCTCCAAAAAACATTTCCAGAAGTTGGTGATTGACATTACATGGGTTCTGGAAAGTGTGGATAGAAATATATTATTGAAATTGATGAGATTAATTAATTTATTGATAGTAGACTGCCAAAATCAATCAAATCCTTAAAAAAGTATTCTTAAGCATATGCTGTCAATCCTGATTTATGGTGACCCATTTGGGGTTTTTCCAGGTAGAGAATATACATTGAAGTGGCTTCCCATTCCCTTCTTCTGGGGACATCCTGGGATTGTGGGGCTTGCTTCCAAGGCCACATAGGCTGGCTCTACTCATATGAGACACAGTGGAGAACTGAAGTCCTAATCTCTGGCCACATACCTAACTCACTGCTCTTAGACGTGTTTATTATCTAGACCAGGGGTGTCCAAACTTTTTGCAAGGAGGGCCAGATTTGTCGAGGTGAAAATGTGTGGGGGCCGACCATTCAGCTGCATCTGGCCCCCAGGCCGGACTTTGCACAAGCCCCTAGAACATGCAAGGTGGTGGGGAGGACACTGCAGCCATTTTGTGTGTGGAGTATGTGATCTATGGGACCCCAGAATGAATCATCTGAGTTTCCATTATTTCTTATGGAGAAATTTGCTTTGATACAAAGTTATTTTGGTTTACAAGCATGTTTCCAGAACAGATTGTGCTTGTAAACCAAAGTATTATTGTATGGAGTTGGATTTTGAATTCTCAGTTGGCCACGGAAACTCACTGGAGTGGTGTGGCAATTGTAAAAACCACTCCTGAAGTATCTCACTTACTTTGAAAACCCTTTAAGGGCTGCTTTAAGGCAGATGTTACCGGACAGTACATGACACACATGTTCACTTTCCAGTGACCAATCTCAAAAAGCATGAAAAGCATGGGGTCTGTAAATGAGAAGCCGCCGCCTGTAGGTGACAGGCTGGTGGTCATTTGGGGAGCACCTGCCAAACACCTGATTAATGGTTTGCCCCATCTCACCCTCACTGACTTGCTTGCCATTCTAGTGGGAGAATAATAATGAATTGGTGCGTGGAATAAACCTGAACTGTGTTAGCTTACTTTAAACTAGGTTTGCTCTAGCACTGAATGCTTGGTTAAAAATTCCAGATGGCATGTCTTTGGCTTGAGAAATTTGCAGTATTATGAATACGTACAGCTATTTTTATCGCTAATATATTGAAATGATTGGAGAGTAGTGCTTGTTAATTCTTTGAATGAATTACATTTCATGTTTCAAGTGTGCTTGAACAATTTCCCTACCATTGTGATATGTTAGAAACACAGTTCAGCAACTCTGCTGCCAATGTTGGCTGAATTTCTCTCTCTCTCTCTCTCTCTCTCTCTCTCTCTCTCTCTCTCTCTCTCTCTCTCTCTCTCTCTCTCTCTCTCTCTCTCCCTCTCCCTCTCTCTCTCCCTCTCTCCCTCTTTTAAAGCAGGAGTGTGGAATTAGTTCATTAGAGTTATGTTGGTGACTAGTAGGACTCAGGGTTTTACATTTAAATTAGTTTTTTAATAATTTCATTTGTAATAAGCATGTCTCCCTAACGAGCCTATTCAGGCCATTGTTCATCTTATGAGTCTAATTCAGACCAAGGTGAGAAGAGGTCAAAGCTGACTGACTATAAGATGGAGGACTCACACTAGCTGTATTCAGACTGATGAAACTGTTGGACGAGCAGCAAAACGTTTCTATCTCTCAAACAAACAAACAAACAAACAAACAAACAAGAAGTCCAGTAGCCATGACTCAACTTCCAGATAAACTCACCTGGATGAGTGAGAATCTTCACAGACTTTTAAAAAGAAGTTTGGTGAGAATTTAATATAAACATCATAGCTCAGTGGTATAGGTATCAGGCTATGGAGCCAGTGGTTGGGAGTTTGATTCCTCACTGTTCTTCACAAACAATCCCTTCCGACCCTACAGTTCTAATTTTTATTTGCATTACTTTTTATTTTTGATTTTAAAAGTATGTGTTAATCAGTTTTTTTAAAAAAAAATCTACAAAGCAGAGAACTACAGCATCTTGAACTTGTTTTGTCAATGGTCCAGAAACTTTATTTTAGGAATTTCTCCATACATCAGGGCTCTCCATTCACTTCCCATGATAGAATCCATAAGTTGCTATTTTGTATCTCCATGGGATCATCCAGTAAACCCATTAATATTCTTCATTTCCTGATTATTGTTGTGTGGTTTTGTTTTTAGTCAAAGCACCTTATAGTACTTGTGGCAATATTTCAAATAATGTTTTTATTCCTAATGAAAGAGATACTAATTTTTTGTCTTCTGGACAAATCCTTAATGGGTGGCATGTTGCTCTGGAGAACATTGATGGACTGAAGTTCCCATCATATCTCAATGGAAATTGCAGTCCAACAACATCTAGAGGTTTGTATGTCTCCCTTTTCCTTGAATTATGCTCCTAGATGTGATATAAAGACTATTCTAAGTTGTAAATCAAGACATTTTCATTACTACAGGAACCAGTTACAATATCATATTTGCTCGTTCAGAAAATATTTAACTTATTTAAACAGTTTATCCAGCATAATTTATAGTATTCAGTGGCCATCTGTGAAGCCCATTATACTGGAATTGCTACCATAAGAGCATTTTTCAGCAGACATTTTTATAAGAACTAGGGGCATGGAGAAAAAGGCACAGAGAACCAAGATGGGGAATGCTTATGTCAGTGGTGTCCAACCTTGGCCCTCCAGATGTTTTGGGTCACAATTCCCACAGTCCTATGTCACAGGCAATACAGGCTTGGAATTCTGGGAGTTGTGGTCCAAAACATCTGGAGGGCCAAAGTTTGGACACCCCTGGTTTATGTAGATCAGCTGATTTTCTGATTGAAAGATGTCTAAAAGGACCAAAGTCTAAAAGTGATTAAAGGCTGCTGTTCTATGGAAATATAATTCAGATTAAATCCCATTAAACCCAGTCAGACCTGCTTACTTCAGAATAGACATGTATTATTGTCTTAACTATGTGTGGTGTTATGTGTCATCATACCACTTCTGGTGTAAGGCAGCTTTATGAATTGGAGGCCTCCAAAAGAGTCCTAGTGATTCTTCTTCAGTCTTGAAAACTAAAAAAGTGGCATTTTGTATGGTTTAAAGAGAAACATAGTCTCTGTTGTTCTTTTGACTAATCCTGTTGATTAATTCCTATAGCAGAGGAATCTGCTATAGTATATTGGATAAAAATTACTGCGGCTGAAATCCTGTTGCTTGGTGAAGTCAGACTAGAGAAGGCCCATTGAATTAATGGGGATTTAGCATGTCAACTCTTCCATAAGTTCAATTGATTCAGATGAGCCTGCTCTAGTTGTGACTTCAGCATAGTCAGTCGCAACTAGAGTAGGCCTATTTGAATCAGTAGAACTTAGTTGACTCACCCAAATCCCCACTGATTTATTGGAGCTATTCTAGTTATTATTGTTTTTCAGAATGTTTTAGTTGCCCCACTACCAAATGGTCTCTGGGCAGCAATGTAGTTCAACATAATATGCTAAGTAACAAGTTTCAACCTATGATTTGAGTATATGTTTAGTTTTTTGTCAATTAGTAATATGAAGTTTTTCATTAAGTAGAAACAAAAGAGAATTAGACCTAAAATTATAACAAGAGAGTTTTAAAATATATATTGGTTAAGAATCTAACTTAAAACAAATAGAAGGAAGGTGCTCTTTCTAGGTGTGTAAGAATTTTTTCTCCATGCCAAAAGACCAAAAGGTTGGGTCCAAAGCCGTTGCTGTTTTTGAGTTTGGCAGAATTATTTATCAGCACTGCAAACATTGCAGTGGTTCAGAAAACACAACAGGACAGCAGAATTGGCTAAATGAACAACTGAGATTCTCTCTCTCAAGTTTAATGAAGCAAAAACTAACTGGAGTCAGTGAAGCAAGATGCTAGCAGTATTAATTGTTACTGATAGGACCTGTAAGGCAGTGTTTTTCAACCACTGTTCCGTGGCAGTATTAATTGTTACTGATAGGAAAAATTGAAAAATTACTTTATATATAGTCAATATAGGCACAGAGTTAAATTTTTTAACATTTTCTATGTCACCTGAACTGGGCAGAGGAAGTTGAAAAACACCCTGTAAGGCATCTCCCTTTCTGCTGGGCAGAGGGAACTGCTCCCTTCTGCAGGTGTTCCCTGGCACTCAAAAAAGCTACTGCTGCTGCAGGAGTGCTATCGTCCCCCACCGCAGTAACCATCGGGAGCAGATTTGAGGGTGAAGAATTGAGAACTGCTGTGGAAGAGAATAATCAATGACTTTTGATGGCTGTTTCATTTAAACAAAATGATTTTTGTTGCAGTACAGTATAACAGTATTGGCCTTTTAAAACTGTGCTGAGCTGACTACCTTGTGTTGTTAATTGGACCAATATATGTCAATTAATATATTGCTGCCGAAACAAGACTTGATGCTTTTTGTATTGGGTGTTTCAAGTTGGAACTCCAGTTTCTTGCATTTGCTTCTGTTTTTGCTTTTCAGCAGTATGTGGGCTTTCCTTCCTTCCTTCCTTCCTTCCTTCCTTCCTTCCTTCCTTCCTTCCTTCCTTCCTTCCTTCCTTCCTTCCTTCCTTCTTTCCTTCCGTAGTTTATGTAGTTCTTTGTTGCTTGCACATTTTTGCTAGTATGATTATATTGATTTAATTTTCATATTGCACATATTTCCTAATATTAGAGATGATAGCTGTGTGACTGCCTTTCAGCATAATAGGAAAAAGGAGGACTGATGATATTTTTTGTGATCTTTAATCAAGAGAGATTGTTATGTGGTGAGTTTAAGTAGTCCCACCTTGACTTGTTCCTCCTAAGAGGTCTAACAATGAAGCATTTCTCTCATAAAATGTTAAGATACATAATGTCACCAAATATTGAGTGTAGTGGAAGTATTGTATTAAAAAGCTAATAGAGTTGTAAATTAGATGATTGAACTTAATAGCATCTGTAGTTTCTAGGGTTTTAAATATTCATATGATTATGCAAGGCATACAATTGTTAAAAATATATTCAGATGCAATGTCATATGTTGATCACTTAGGGGCTGTCGTTTGAAAATGTTGTTTAAAATTATTTAAAATAGTTCATGTTGTTAACAGTTGTGGCCAGGAGGAAAAAGATGCTTTTGGACTATGAGAAATTTGCATCTGGAACTGTCTTTGATTCTTCTAATGCCTCCAAAGGAGTCTGTGAACTCCATCAAGGCCGATTATTTCTATTCTCTTTGGGTTTGTAGAGAAGAGGACTCTCCATATTCTTTTATCCCCAGAGGGACTTTGTCAGATGTCATGTGGTACCAGCATGACTTTCTGACTCACCAGGAGTCATTTAACATCTGGGAACTGTTTTATTGTATCTCCATGGTTTGAGAGTACTAGACAAATCTCGGAATGCCCATGCTTCCCACACTCAGTATTTTGCAAGCTACATATTCTGTGCATTTATACATCATACAGTACTAATAATATTGTTCACCTGTTCACCTACGCATTTTGTGTTGACTCTTTGATACCTTTTGAACTCATGAATCACTGCTCTTTCACTTTTGAAAAATAAATTTTCCATAACTCCAAGACTTATTTAGCTTGTGCATGGCAGCAACCATCCATTTCCATACTCACAAACATACATTTTTAGTACTACCATGGCAATGCCTGCTTATGTTTTGTTTTATTTGTGTGCTGTCTTTCTCTGGATATAGAGGTAAATGGTGTCTCACAAATAGTTAGAAACAAGTACAATTGAAACCATAGTAGCTGTAATGCAGCAGTCAGTTATAGAGTAGTTGGTGGTGTATGTGGCACCAATTGCAAATGCACACTTGGCTATGGGTATTTTGTAAACGGAGCAAATACCCGGAGGCAGTGTCGATTATTGCAGGGGACTTAAACCACACAGGTTTGAAGGCTGTATCCCCAAATTTTCATCAGCACATTAAATGTGCAACAAGGGGGGAAAATACTCTTGACAAGATGTATACGAACATTAAACATGCATATGAGGCTAAGCACTTGGCACATCTGGGTGGGTCAGACCATGTGTCCCTACTTCTGACACCAGCATATAAACCGCTTAGGAAACAAGTCCCGATACCAACATGGACTGTTACAGCATGGCCTGAGGGAACCCCTGAATAGTTGCAGAACTGTTTCCAGGACACCGATTGGCAATCTGGAGATCTACACATCAACGGTCCTGGACTATATCAGATTTTGCACAGCCAATGTCACCAGAGGAATTCATGTAAAGATGTATCCAAATAGGAAGCCCTGGTTGACGGGAGACGTTCGGGGACTATTGAAGGCTAGAAACTTTGCTTTTAAAACTGGAGACCGGGTATTGTATGGTATAGCAAGAGCGAACCTGAAGAGGGGTATTAGGAAGGCAAAGGCTGTGCATAGAGGAAAAATTGAAAACCATCTGAGCAGTCATGATACCAGACAAGTGTGACAGGGGGTTCAGCACCTTACTAGTTATACAAATCTAGAAACCTATCAGCTGCAGAGAGCTGTGCCTTCCTGGTAGGAGAGCTGAATACCTTCTTTGCCCGATTTGAGGTGACACCGGCAGTGGTTCAAGCAGTGCTGCCAGAGTCACCGTCATTATTCAACAATGGAAATGTTGCCAGGGTTGAAGAGGAAGAACTGAGGCAGATATTAAAGAAGATCAATACAAGAAAGGCTATGGGTCCTGATGGAGTGGCAGTAGAGTGCTAAGAGACTGCTCGTAACAACTAGCAGAAACTTTTATGAAGATTTTGAATCTGTCTCTGACCAAAGCCACTGTTCCATCGTGTCTGAAATCCTCTATTTATCATACCTTTGCCCCCCCTCCCCCCAAAAATCTAACATTGAGAGTTTGAATGACTTCCGCCCTGTGGCACTTATACCCATCATAATGAAATGCTTTGAAAAACTGGTGTGAAATTGCATTATGGCTTGTTTGCCAATTGGATTTGACTCTTGTCAGTTTGCATATAAGAAGAGATCCACAGAGGATGCTGTGGCTACGGCCTTACATACTGTCCTGACCCATGTGGAGAAACAAGGGAACTATGCAAAATTGCTTTTTGTAGACTTTAGTTCTGCATTTAATACTGTTCTTCCGCATAGACTTGTGCCCAAACGATTAGATCTGGGGCTTCCACTGTGCTTATGCAGGTGGATATTAGATTTCCTATCAGAGCATTCTCAATGGTCAGGATGGGTTCTCATGTCTCTGCGAATCTCAGTATAAGTATGGGAACGCCGCAGGGGTGTGTGTTGAGCCCACTTTTGTACACGCTCTACACATTATGTTTGCAGATGACACAACTGTGGTAGTTCTGATCAATGCTGGGGAGGGGGAGTTGTCTTATAGGAGGGAGGTGGAAATGCTGACGGAGTGGTGTAGGGAAAATAACCTATTCCTCAATTTAGAAAAAACAAAAAAGATTATTGTGGGTTTCAGAAAATGCAAATTAAATATTCAGCCACTTACTATTGAAGGAAAGTGTGTGGAATAGGTTTTGATGTTTCGATTTCTGGGAATGAAGTTAAGAGATGATCTGACATGGAGAGCAAACACTAAGATTTGATGAAGAAAGCACAGCAGAGATTATACTTCTTGAAAATCCTCAGGAAGAATAATCTTTCAAAAAATCGGCTGCTGGCTTTTTACCTCTGTGCCATAGAGAGTGTGCTGACCTATGGTCTGTGTATGGTTTGGGAATTTTACAGCCAGAGAAAGAACAATGCTGTCCAAGGTTGTTAAGACTGTGGAGAGAATAATTGGGTGTACTCTCCCTGTGTGTTGTGTCATTACTTTAGACCAAATTCTGGAGTTTTCTTGGCAGGAATGGATTCCAGGTGTTAGTAAGAAAGCTGTAGAGATTGTGATTCCAGGTGTTATAAGAAAGCTGTAGAGATTGTGCAGGATCTCAGATACCCTGGAAATGATCTCTTTGAGCTTCTGTCCTCTAGGAGGAGTTACAGGATCATTAAGACCAGGAATAGCCCCTTGAGGAATACTTTCTATCCAAGAGTGGTTTTGGCTTTGAATGCAGTGAAATGCAGTTTCAGAGGGAGCTTCTCTAATTAGTTTTTTTAGAGTTTTTAGAGTTTTAAGTGTGTTGTTAGTGGGTTAAATGTGTGTATGTGGGGTGGGGAATAGATACAGTGGACCCTTGTATAACAAACGGTTTGTATAACATAAAATTTGTACAACATAAAAAATTCCAGAGATAGGGGAAATTTGCTTAACATAATTGCCTATGGGGCGAATTTGTACAACATAAAAATTGGATCACTCTGTTTACAATGCATTCCTATGGGAAATTTGTATAAAGGAAAATTTAACATAATTTCATTAGGAATGAATTAATTCCTTTATACAAGGTACCACTGTATTTATGTATGGTTGTACTGTTAAGTCCTGTAAAAGCTGATGTAGATTCTTTCAATCTTGTTCTGCATAGGACAATGACAATAAAGATCTATCTATCTATCTGTCTGTCTGTCTGTCTGTCTGTCTGTCTGTCTATCTATCTATCTATCTATCTATCTATCTATCTATCTATCTATCCATAGAATGTGTGTGGATTTAGTGAGTCAGCATCTCTATACATTCTGTTGATTCAGTGGGCCTACTCAGGTTGTGACTTATTGCTAGATTTTAGCCAACAAGTTATAATGTTAAAAACAATTATAAAATAAAATAAAATAAAATAAAATGCTTTTTTGAAAAATAGCAAAGCAATATGTGCAGCAAATCCTGCTCTAAAACTTAATTGTGTTCAGTTATTAAAACCTTGACTGAAAGGGAAGATTTTTGCTTCCCACCTGAAGAACAGCAGGGAGGGAGCTGATATGACCTCCCAAGAAAGACATTTCACAACCAGGGAGCAGCAGTTGCTGCTGCAGCAAATGCTCTCTTTCACATTTTGACCAAATGGGCCTGGGAAAGTAGAAGAGGTCCCCTGAAGACATTTAAGACCTGTCAGGCTAACAGTACAGAAATAAGGCGCTTCAGATAGCAGACCCAAGCTATAGAAGTCGTTATAGATTATAGTCACCACTCTAAATTAGGCCCAGACACACATAGTGATTAAATTGCAATAGAAGACTTAAAGGCTCACTGTGATTGACCCTGGCCAGCAGTCTGCCTGCAGTGTTTCAACCAGCTGAATTTTCTGAACTAGCGGAAGGGGCAGCCACATGTGTGTTATAATAGTCTAGGTAAGATGCAACAAAACCACACTTGACTATAACTAAATCAGACATCTCAAGGAACTGGTTCAGCTGGTCTACTAGCTTTAACTATGTAAACACTCTTTTGACTACCATAGAAAGCAAGACAATCCCGGCTCAGGGCTGAATACGGGAGATGCATGTACAAGCAGCAAACTTGAATTTTTAACAGGAGTATAACCCTGTCCAACATAATCTATATTAGAGATCTAAAATTTCCAGGAAAGTTTTGGGAAAATGGAAAAAATGCTGCATTAGCACTCCCCCTGCCCCTTTTACAGCTTGAAAATCATTCTGTTACTTTAGGAACATAAAATATGACTGGACAATTTGACTTGGCATAAAATTATCACAGCTAGCATATTAAAATATAGTGTATCCGAACGATTATTACAAACAGAATTTACTTTTTAAATAATAATTATTTATAATTGTAAGTAACAGGGGGAGTAACAATCCCCTGAACTGTTTACTAGTTTCTGTGGAACAAAAAAACCTTCTACAAAACAATATTTAAAAATCCAAAATTAACAATTATTCATATTTCCTCTCCACGGTATTAAATTTTTAAAAAAAAACTCATTCTCATAATAAGAATTGAAGAGGGGGGAATGTATAGAAGGGAGTGGGACTAAATTTCTATGAATGGGCATGAAATTTACCTAATCAGAATCATTTTTGTTACCCTGTATTTTCTTCCAGGGCTTTGAGCCCTAGTGAAAAGCACAGAACAGAACCAAACATACCCACCCATAGAAACATAAGTTAAACCTTTTTCTTTTTCCTTTGACAATAGCAGCACTTCCTAAAAAGGAAGAAATGCATTTTGTTATTGCATTGGAGAGTTCAGTTTGTAATGTAGGACTTGCTTGCCTTCAGTGCACAGAAATTAGAATAATCTGATACTATGCATATTTTTTACAAATGATTTGGAAACTATTTGAACACCCTGTCTTAAAATATTTTATTCATCATGTTAAAATAAAACATTCCATAATCATTTTTTTAATTTTTCAAATTTTTTGGAAAAAAACAAAAAGGCTTCAGGAAAAAAATGGGGAAAAACTGTTTTTTTTCTGTGAATTTTTCCATCCCCCCCCAACCAGGCCTTCACATCGCTAATCTAGATCCCTATTTTTATTACCCTTTTGACTGAGCAGGAGTACGTAAATATGAGTTGTCCGATTTAAGCTTCAATTTGTTCAACGGAACAATCTGTTACTCACATCAAACGCAGAAACGCTTTCCTTGTAGTTAATTGCAAATGAGAAATAGAATTAGGTCATCAGGACACTTATAGCAGTGAACCCCTAATCTCCAGAAAAACTCTCTCATTGGTTTTATGTATATATTCTGAATAACATGGAGACAGAGCTGAATGTGGGGAGAACCTACGGACCAGCAGCCAAGGTGTTGAGTAGAATTTCCTTGGTACGACCTTTTGAGCTTGATCTTCTAGGACGGATCATAGCCACAGCTAAAAAGTGCCCTCAAGTCCCATACCAGAGGGATGTCCCAAAAAGACTCTCTGGTTTGATGTTATTGAAATCTGCCAAGAGGTCCATCAGAACCAACAGGAACACATCCTCCACATGCAATTCCCTGCATAGGTCACCCATGAAGCTGTTCCATTAGCGGGCCAGATTGAAAGAGATCTAGAAAACATTTCTTAGGAAGGAACCACTAAAGCTGAGAAACCAACAAACACTCCAGTGTATTTGCCCAAAAGTGGAATATTGGGGATTGAACAGTAGTTATGTTATATGGTAGAGTGGTGGTGGGCTTTTTTCACTACAGTCTTACTACTGTCCCCTCAGGCACGCTGCACCCCTGTTTTGCTCTGAAGGAGGCATTTTCACACGCATTTGGTCAATCTCTCCCTTTCAGGTGCTTTTCTAAGCCAGGAAGGAAGGGGTCCAGTGTACAGATGGTGCTTCAGATTCAAAGATCCTGTCCACCTTTTGGGGCTGCACAGATTGAACTGTATCCATTATCACAAGACAAGGGACCAAAATTACATCCACAGGCCCTCTGTCATCAACAGCATCCATATCAGTGTAAATCCAAGTGCCTTTGCAGAATACTCTTCAAATTCTCCACAATGGCTGTTCATCCTCTCCAGGGTTATTTATTTATTCATTTTTATATTTCTGTACCGCACCGATTTTCCCAAAGGAACTCTGGATGATTTACATAGAAATCCTGGGAACTGGATCTTGATATAAAGCAATTATCTTCGTTTACATCCATGGATCATGCTGTATCTTGTACAACAATTGCTTTAGCTCTTCTCACCTCATTTTATGTACAATTTATTCCCCCTTCTAAGTACACACAAATATCTCAACTCCCCCTCCCCAAAGCATACTATTACTTACACCTGTATATATTCTTAGGTGGCCATTTCCTTCACTTGAGGGCAATACACTCTATTGTTTACACCACAGTAAAGATCATTGTAACTGTTAACTACTTGGTTAATGAAATAGTATTTGTGTACATGTCCTGGAGGATCTAGTAGATGTAAGCTCCAACCACTGCAAATATTTGGTGCGTCCTGAAAGAGTGAAAGGATATGAATGTCATAAAAGAACATTGTGATGTCAGCACATTAAACTGTATTACTCAATGTAAATTTCAATGAAGGGAATTTATCATCTTTGTGATAGATGATATTCTACTTTCTGGTAGTAAGCTTACCCTGCTTTTCCTAAGTGCAAACAATTTAGAATAATCTATATACCGAGTGACATCAAACAGTGAGGTCAGTGTGTTTCTGAAGTTTTACATGTTCCTTTTTTAAGTTCTAGTTTTGTTCAGTACTCTTAGGCTAAATGAAGTTGCACCATAAGAAGCTAAATTGTTTTTAAAAGGCCATTTTTCCAGCTCTGCAGTTATAAGACTATTATTGTTACTATTTTGTATTGTATCAAGGATATACTGTACACACTTTATAACGTGAAAATCTAAATATAGGCCCCTGATCCTGAGGAACATGTAGTAAAATATGTAACATGAAGATGATGGTGGTGAGTCTTTCAGGATAAGAATATGCATTTACAGTGTGTCAGGATAAGAATATGCATTTACCTTGTATAAAGGAATTAATTCGTTCCAAATGAAATCCTGTTAAGCAAATTTTCCTTTGTACAAATTTCTCATAGGAATGCATTGAAAATGGATGAATCCCTAATCACGACTTCTTTTCGGTTGTACGGATTCGCCCCATAGGCAATTCTGTTAAGCGATTTCCCCCTATCTCTAGATTTTTTTCCCCTTTAAGAAGATTTTCTGTTAAACAAACCGCTTGATATATGAGGGTCCATTGTATTCATTTTTCAAGTTGGATTCTACCTGAAGATATAGAACACAGTTGCTCAAATGTGAGATAACCTAATTATACTTTAATAGGAGCATTTCTTATGAATTCTCTCTCCCTTGTTTGCATAGTATAATTACTGTATATACTCACTTATAAGCTGAATTTTTCAGCCCTTATTTTTGGTTGAAAAGAACACCCTTGGCATATACTTGAGTCAATAAGTTTTCCCAGTTTTGGGGGGTAAAATTAGGTGCTCAGAGGGCTTGGGGAGGGAGGCGGAGGGCAAGTCCTGATTGGGCAACCGATAGTGGTGCCTTCGCTTCCCATATGATTCCAATAAGAAGGTTTAGGGGCACCCCATTTGGAGCTTCATAAGTCAGCCCCTTTACTCCCAAATGTTTCCAAATTTCAGGGGGTTACCTAAAATTGCTTTCTGAAGGTATCCCTGCTACTTTGGTGTCCCAAAAGCAAGTAATTTTTGAATGCATATATTTTTAAATATGCATTCGAAATTACAGTATTTTAAAAATATGCAATCAATATTTACTTACCTTGGGATTCCAAAGTAGCAGGGGTAAGTCCCTGAAGCGATTTTAGGAAACCCCCTGAAATCTGGAAAGATTTAGGCGTAAGGGGACTTAGTTATGAAGCTCTAAAGGCTCTGGGGGTAGTATTGGCAACTGTGCAGGGACTGTGCAGGCAATCAGGGAGTTTAGGGTATTAACTCCTTAATTGCCTCCACACTCCAAGCACAGGTGTCAGTTACTACCCCCAGTCCCTTTAGAGCTCCGCGGTTATATCGTATATACTCGAATACTGTATAATGAAAAAAATTCCCTCAGCTTATACTCGAGTCAATATGTTTTCCCAGTTTTGTGGGGTAAAATTAGGCCCTCAGCTTATACTCGGGTCGTCTTATTATCGAGTATATACATTACCTATATCTTGTGACTTATAGATAGATAGATAGATAGATAGATAGATAGATAGATAGATAGATAGATATAGATATATATATAGATATATAGATATATAGATATATATAGATATATAGATATAGATAGATAGCATGTTAGGTGGATTCGGGTTTCTTCCGTGTAGAAATCTGGTTGTTTTGGCGGCGTTTACTACAGGCTGGTGTTCTGGCTTCTTTCTTCTTGAAGCAAAGTGTGGTCTCAGTTGAAGTCCTTCTATAAATACTGCTGGGGGTGTGGTTTGCTTGCTCTGTTGCTGATTGTAGGTTCCTTTGTTCCTTTGTTCTTTTGTGATCTGCTGTGTGGCTGAGGCGATCGTTAAGGGATTAACTGCTGATGGCTGTTTAGATGGCTGTTTACATGCTGGTGGGTTAGATGGCTGGTAGGTTCTGGCAGTATCCTGGGCTTTGGTGGAGTGGGGTCTGTGTCTTGTGAATTCATTTTGGTCTGGCTACGTGTCTGTGGTCTCCCAATGTTTTTTTGGGGTGTGTGAGTGTGCTCCATGTGGTGACTGGAGTGGGGTGCCGCAGTAGATGGTGCAGTCGTGGTTTTGTTATTGGATGGTGGTTTCGTTTCATCTGTGGGAAGGGTCTGGGTTTGTGTTTGGTGTGGATGGAAGGTGGTGGCATCTTGTGTCCTTTTGGACCTGGTGTCAGTCTTTGTGACAGAGGCTCGTCTGTTGACCAGGGCTAGTTTCAGATGTCAGGCAAGCGGGAGGTGTCATCACGTTTATTCATGTTGTTTGGGTGTTTCTCTATTTCAATGGCTTCCATGATTATTCGACTGTTGAAGTGTTCAGTTTTGGAGATGAGTTTGGTTCTTTCAAAGTCAATTTCATGACCTGTTGTTTTTATGTGCTGGAAGAGAGAGGAAGATTTTTCTTCTTTTTTGACTGCGTTCTTGTGTTCTGCGATGCGTGCGCTTATTCTCCTGTGTGATTGTCCGATGTATGTGGCTGGACAGACTTTGCATGGTATTTCGTAGACTCCTTGGTTTTCTAGCTCAATCTTGTCTTTGGGGTTTCTTAAGATGTTGGCTATTTTTTGGTCGGTGCAAAAGGCTGTCTTGATATTGTGTTTGTGGAGAATTTTGCTGATTTTGTCTGTGGTGCCTTTGATGTAAGGGAGGAGGGCGGTGCCGTTGTTCTCTTCTGTTTCTTGGTTCTTGGGGGGTGTTTCCTTTTGGATTAGTTTGGTGATGGTGTTTTTTTGGAATCCGTTCGCAATTAAAACATTCGAGAGAGTGTGTAATTCAGTTTTTAGGTGGTCTTTGTCAGCGAGGCGTTTGGTTCTGGAGATGAGGGTTTTTGCTACGGAGTTGATCTGTGCAGGGTGGTGGTGTGATTGTGCATTTAAGTAGCGGTTTGTATGTGTTTTTTTCTGGTAGATGGTATGTCCTAAGGAGCCGTCGGGTTTTTTGTAGATTAGGACGTCCAGGAAGGGAAGTGTTGGCTTCTATTTCCATAGTGAATTGTATTTTTGGGGTGTAGGCTGTTGAGATGTGTGAGGAAGTTGTTCAGTTTATCTTTCCCGTGTGGCCAGATAACAAAGGTGTCGTCAACATATCTGAGCCAGAGTTTGGGTTTATGTTCGGACTTCTGTAACGCGTTGGTTTCAAGAAGAAAGAAGCCAGAACACCAGCCTGAAGATCTTGTGACAACCAGATTTCTATAATCACAACATGCATACACAAAATCTACGAAAACAGATATATAGATATATATACACACACACACACTATATACCTCTAATTATATAAAAGGGGGGCATACGTAAATGCCAAGGCATGGTAATGCATTGCACCTCAGGTGAATCAGCGTAGCAGATACTGTGCAATGCTATTGTGCTCTTATTTTTCAGCAGCAACATTTACTGCCTGAATAGCATTTTGAAGAGCCAATCATTCTGTACAGCAGATGCATGCATGTACATTTCTCAGTTTGCTTCATTATTATTCACATGATTTGGGAATTTTTTTTTCTCAGATAGGTTGAAATATCTAAAAAAGATTGGCACTCACAGTTTTGTTTGAGGACAGGTCACTTGGACATCATGAAAGTTGAGCCAAATCTTCCCCCACCCCAGGCTGCAAACAACATGCATGTTTATACAGTATATACTGTATATATTTTAAAAACTCATTGGCTCTGTCTTCTTCTGCTCCACTCCTGTTCAGAGTAGGCAGTTCTTTTTTTTTCTGTCTTCTTCTGCTCCACTCCTGTACAGAGTAGGCAGTTCTTTTTTTTTATCTCTGTATTAGACGTAGTATAATAAATGGCACAATCACTTGTAATCCAGACACAGAAGAATTACCCATCCCCTGAGGAAGCTCTTTGTTGAATCTCTGCATGAATCTCTGCTCTGGACTTGCCTATCCAGTTCAGCAGCATGTTTAGAAATACAGTGGACCCTCGTATAACAAATGGTTTGTATAGCATAAAATCTGTACAACATAAAAAATTCCGGAGATAGGGGAAATCTGCTTAACAGAATCGTCTATGGGGCAAATCCGTACAACATAAAAAACGGATGAAGCTGTTTGGATGAACAGAGAAACATTTCTATCTCTCAAAAAAGAAGTCCAGTAGCCATGACTCAACTTCCAGATAAACTCACCTGGATGACTGAGAATCTTCACAGACAACATAAAAAATGGTTACGATTAGCAATTACTCTTGTTTTCAATGCATTCCTATGGGAAATTTGTGTAAAGGAAAATTTGCTTAACAGAATTTCATTTGTAATGAATTAATTCCTTTATACAAGGCACCACTGTATATGAATGACAGGTAAGGCTTAATGTAGGAGCACATGCTTCTCTATATATCACTGATGGAGTAATGTGCTTCCAATTTAATTTGAACCCAGATATTTTCCTGCTTATCTGAAAATAGGAAACTGAGCTTGGAGAAATATAGCTTCAAAGAAGTGACATGTCCTATCTATCTTATGGTATCCTAGGTTTTGAACAAAAAAGGAAATGAAGAATCTGTGCTTACAGTTGTAAAGGTTCCATTTAGTTCTTGGACATAGTCCTTGAAACCTTCTGTATGTTGAGGTTTGCCCAAGATTCTACTGTAGTTTATGAGATTCACTGAACTTTAAACTAGTGTGGCCATTTATAAAACAACAGCAAAATTATTAGATAATTTCTGCCTAGGACTTCAGATACACTATTCTGCAAGAAAGGTGTGCAATTTCTTGAGTTGCATTTTGGTTTGTCTGCTTTTGAACCTACCATTTTGAGACAAATATTCAGTCCAAGTGACTCTTACTAATCATTTTGCTAGTAATAGCTTCAGCTGCATCACCTGTCTATAAATGTAGTTAATTCATGTGCAGTTGTGTGTATTTTGCTTAAAAAGCTGTTGACACTATGCTGTGAAGAAATGGTATGAGTTAGAATCTATCTATCCGTGTCTTCAGAAACTCTCCTGTACTGGAATGATCTCAAAACAGTGGGCAAACTGCAGCTCTGAGGTTATACTTGCACCCCTAGGCTTTGTCAGGCCTGTTTTAATGGCTTGTAGCCCTCTCTTGGACCCATGGATACTCACTGAGCTTTTAATCTACCATATTTGCTATTTATCACATACAGTGGTACATCTGTTTAAAAGTTTAATCCGTTCCGAATGCACGCTGTTAAGTCGAACAGCTCTTAAGTAGAGCAGCCCTATCAAAACAAAATAAAAAACAAATTAAAAAATCAATAAAATAAAAAAATAGTAAGTAGAGCAGACCACATCTAAAATTTGTAAGGCAGCAGTTAAAACGCCAGTTTTTTTGCTCTTAAGTCGAGTTGCTCATAAGTAGAGTGCCAGTGTACTCTGTTCTTTTGTGTTTCACATTCGTGTGAGTTTTCTTGAATGCCTTTGCCTGGCGAGCTAAGCATATAAAAACCTTAACTACTAGACTCAGTTATTTGTGGTGGTGAAGGATTTCTTTATTGGCCATGCTTAGCCTTGAGAAAAGAAGACAGGGGCCATACGATAGCACCTTTCAAATATTTGGGTTTAAACATGTAACTAAGGTAAAATATTTGGTTGTCAAGATAACTAACAGGTGTAATACGTTGATGGAAAACAATTATGGTGTCCTGATGAAGGAAATTAAGTCTGATTTAAACATCTGGTCAAAACTGCAGCTCTCTTTAATGGGAAGGGTCGCGACCATCAAAATGACTGTTTTGCCAAAATTGCTTTTTCTCTTTCAATGTATACCGGTATTACCTAATCTTAAAATACTCTCTGACTTGGAAAAGCATATAAGAGTGTTTATATGGCAAAAGAAGAAAGCAAGGATAAAATATATATATTTACAAGATAGAGTCACAGCGGGTGGATTCGCTCTGCCAAATCTTGGTCTGTATTATAAAGTGGCTGCTATGATCTGGATTAAAGACTGGATCGCAATGTCCAGTCACATAATTCTGTGCCTGGAAGGACATGATTTAGATAAGGGATGGCACCACTACCTTTGGAACAAGAATAATCCACCAACTCTTTTTAAAAAGCATTGGATAAGAAATGCCTTGATTAAGGTCTGGTTGCCCTCAAAGGCTTTAATATATAATAAAGCTCCATGTTGGCTATCTCCTAGTGAAGCTATATCTGGCCCTATGTCGGATATGACAACTAAATCTTTAACTTACAAACAATTATTAAACAAAAATCAAACTCTGAAGTCCTTAAATCAACTGACATTAGAGGGCTATAAAATAAACTGGTGGAGCTAACAACATATATATTCTCATTATAAAAATATAATGAAAGAAACTGGTTTTATGGTAAATGAGATAGCCCTTGACAAAATATTCTTCTCCGATGGGAAGAAAGCTCTTAGTAAATTTTATAATCCTTTGTTAGACTTGAAAACTAAAAATAATGGTTAAAGATTGTATGATTAGATGGACGGAAAACTTTGGTTATCCAATACATCTGGATATATGGGATTCTCTATGGAAAACAGTTAAACAGTTCAAAGCTGTATCCTATAAAGAAAACTGCTATAAGATGTTTTACAGGTGGCACCTTTCTCCGTATCATCTGTCCAAAATATATAACTGTGATTCAAGGTGCTGGAAGTGCAAAAAGAATCCGGGTACATTTTATCCTATGTGGTGGACATGTAAAGAAGCAATCACTTATTGGTCTATGGTAAAGAATTTTATAGAGAGAGCTGTAAAAACCAAACTAGATTTTAAACCAGAGCTCTTTTTATTTAATATAGCAGACAGGTGCATTTTACAGGATCAAAACTATGTAATACAACACATAATTTGTAACTGCTAGGATTCTGTATGCACAGTTTTGGAAACAAGATGAAATTCCAGCAGAGGAAGAGCTGTATTGCAAGATAAGAGACTGTATGGAAATCGATAAGCTTGCTGGCTAATTGAAAGGAGATCGCGAAGAACTTTTTACAAGAAGATGGCAAGGTGTGGCAGTTGAGCTTGATAACCATTAAGTCGTATACACCCAACGATATACAGCGCTTTGTTTTGTACTTAATAGTGCTTGGTCTTTGGTTTTTCAAACTGTATCCAATGTACCCACTGTCCCCTATTTTCCCCTTCCCCCTCCCCCTCCCTCCTTTCTCTTTTTTCTATTCGTTCCCTTTTACCCTATATTTAAAGAAACCAATAAAACCTTTTAAAAAAAAAACCCAAATATTTGAAGGGCTGCCATACAGAGGATTGGCAGGATCTGTTCTCAGTCATCCCAGAGTGCAGGCGCACAACAGTTGGGCTCGAGTTAAGAGAACCCAGCTTTCAGCTGAATATCAGGGAAAACTTCCTAACTGTTAGAGCAGTACGGCAGGAGAACCCGTTATTACCTCTAGAGTTGGTGAGTGCTCCTGTACTAGAGATACTCAAGAGAAATTTGGAGAACCACCTGGCCGGCATACTTTTATTTGTATTCTTGCCTGGAGCTGGAGGTCGGATTTGAAGGCCTTGTAGGCCCTTTGCAACTTCACTTGTTTGTGATCTAGGAAGAGTCAGGCTTATTCCATGCCTTGTCAGGTATATAGCCTGCACATTCTGGCACCATGTGAGTAAAACCAGGAATGTTAGATCATAGAAGAAGATAGAAGGATACAAATTAATTGTTGCTTCTGTGTCTTTCTCTGGCTCGGAGTGCCTTGGCTCGGATAATAAACAACAGTTAGTTCACTGGAGCTACTTGTGCGGCAGAGTGCCTTTGCTATTAAATGGGATAGCAGCAGACACATGTCTTTTTGTGTTACCCATTGCAGTCCCATGTTACCTTCACATTTTCCCTTTTGTTACTAGACTGGGTTAGCTAAAGACCTCTAGACATCCATTTAGTATTTTAAGGAACTGATTTATTTGGGATACCACAATTACAAGAGTTGTAGGTGGAATGGTTTCAGTCACCTATTAGAACTACTGTAATTGGGAACTTCTTTAGCACATGAGCCCTTCGGGCTATTTTGTGTGTTCCTGAATTTTTTAGAGCCATTTTTCTTTGAACTAAGAAAACTGTTGCTGCAAAACATTTCTCTTGAGAAGGTTGTTTGGCAGTTTTTACCCTGCACCATTTCCAACTCTGTCCCTTTCAATTACATTGAGTATAGCATCTTAATGACAATTAATTTAAGAAAATCAACTGTTTGCATATTTTCTATCTTTGTATATTAAACAATATTCTAGTATACAGTATTCTAATTTTTTAGCAGAATGAAATTTAGCACTTAGCGCAAACGTTTGATAAAAGTCTTTCAGAGAAGGAATGTCAGTATGTTGAAAAAGGATTTAGCTAAAGTGATCTCAGAATCATTTTCTCAAGATTTTTTTTCATTGAAAAGCCAGTTCTACTCAGCAAAAATCTCTTGGAACAATTGATAGATATTTATGTTTGTTTCCTGTGTTTTAAAGAAAGGGTTGAGTGAAATTCATCTAATAAGTGTAGTAGGTGCACAGATTAAGCAAGACTTTGGGGTGCAGTTTGCCAACTGACATTAGTCAACATCCTGGGTATGCACCTTTCTGCAGATTGAGGCTCTCAAGAGATTTATGTTTGTTTTGTTTGTGTCAATTTATTAACAAATAGGAGTTACCTAGAGATTTACAGAGTAGTATGCAGAAATGTCTCCTTGAGTATGTGGAATAATGCTACTGGTTGATGTGCAGATTTAGAAGTCTAGAACTATAAAGATTTGATGCTGGCATTTACAATGTGTATAAATCTGAAACTGGTATCTTAAAATTTGAAATATCTATGTTAGTCTTATTTAAGGATGCAATCCCGTGTACCTTTACTTTGGAGTAAATGATGTTGAAAATATTTTCAAGTACTGTACACATGCATTATTGTTTGCACCCTACAATAGACCTATCAGAATGTTTCTGTTTGACAACTTAAAACATATCCCTTAATATTGCAGTATTTGGTAGCTTTTAAATCAGCATTTCTTAACCTTTTTAGTGGTTGGGACCCCACTGAATCTCAAGAAGTACATTCTTGCAGCCCCTTGAAAAATATGTTCCAGTTTATTTGTGAGAAAGTTACATTTATTGGAAAACACTTAATTTATTTACTGAAAAATGGACACTCAATTATATATTGATATAAAATTAAAATAATGTCTTAACTTTTAGTAACTAATTTGTAGTTTATTCATAATATTTTGAAAGCAAGGTTCTTTTTGATAGAGCTACATGTAGGATATCACTTGCATTTAAGTGATTTCTGGATTTTGTTTTTAAATGCAAAAGTGATGCAAATGTCACTTCATACAGATAAGGTGGTAGCAAATGATTGAAGTGTCTGCAATGCTGCCTTTCCCAATAGAGTAAATGGTTCTAAGCACATCATAATTTTTTCTAAGTCAGAGTCTGTTTGAATACTTTGGATTGCCCCATATTTCAATAAGATAATATTTTATTAAATTACAGTTGTACCGACTTATGGTTGTTTCGACAAACAAATAATTCAACTTAGGAACGCTGCTCTCCGCTCCACACAGCAGTAAAATACCTTGATATGTTGAATGCACAATCAAATCACATTGTTTGATAGCAGAATCTGTTGAATTTTCTTACATGCTTCAGAACCTAATACAGTTTTTGCAGTTTCAAATGCTCATGGTTTTCCTCAGCTCTTTTATGAAGCATTTTTTCTCTACTGCACAGATATGCCATCTGATTTTGTTGTTCAGTCGTTAAGTCATGTCCAACTCTTTGTGACTTCATGGATCAGATCACTCCAGGTCCTCCAGGTCTTCCACTACAGTCATCCCCACTATATTGCAGTTCATATAATGCGGTCCCGGTATACCACGGGACTGCAGTATAGGAAGGCTAGTGCTCCTGGGGCTAGCTGTGTGGGCCTGTTTGGGGCCTCCTGTACTTACCCCAGTCCTGGCGCTGCCCTGGTCTTCCCGGCCCTGTCAGAGGCCCCAGAAGTGGTTTCCAACAAATAGGAAGTCACTTCTGAAACACTGGAAGTGATCTTGGGCTGCCGGAAACCACTTCAACAGCCCCAGGAAGCCTGTCAGAGGCCTGTTCAGGGCAGTGACAGGCCTAAGTTATGTATAGAAGGCCCCAAACACACCCCAGTCCTGACTTGCATAATGCAGATTTCCCTTTATTGTGGGTCGGGTTGGGTTCCTAACCCCCATAATAAATGGGACTCTTGTATCTCCTGGAGACTGGTCAATTTCATGTTGCATCAATGATTTCTCCTGTCACCTTTTCCTTTTGCCTTCAATCTTTCCCAACATCAGGGACTTTTCCAAGGAGTCCTTTCTTCTCATGAGATGGCTCCAAAGTATTGGAGCTTCAGCTCCAAAATCTGTCCTTCCAGTGAACATTTGGGGTTGATTTTTTCCATGATAGATAAGTTTGATCTCCTTAAAGTCCAGGCGACTCTCATGAGTCTCCTCCAGCACCACATGTCATCTGATAAGAAGTGAATGACTGCAAAATCAGATCCCTGGTATCAAATTGGCCTTCATAGACTGCAAGATGTTAAGTGTACAATGGATATAAAAAAATTGCACACCCCTGTTAAAACATCAAGTATCTGTGATGTAAATAAATGAGACAAAGATAAATCATTTTGGAACTTTTTCCATTTTTCCATAAGAACATAAGAAGAGCCATGCTGGATCAGGCCAAAGGCCCATCTAGTCCAGCTTCCCGTATCTCACAGTGGCCCCACCAAATGCCTCTGGGAGAGCATGAGATTAGATATCTGTCTCCTGCTACCACTCCTCTGCATCTGGCCCTTGAAGTACCCTGGTTTTAAGCCTGGAGATTACACATTTCCATCATGGTTTGTAACCTGTGATGGACTTCTCCTCCAGGAATCTGTCCAATCCCCTTTTGAAGGCATCCAGGCTAGATGCCATCACCACATCTTGTGGCAGGGAGTTCCACAGACTATCAACACGCTGGGTAAAAAATAGTTTCTTTTGTCTGTTCTCAGTCTCCCAACCCTCAGTTTGAGTGGATGTCCCCTAGTTTTGGTATTTTGTGAGAGGGAGATGAGTGTCCCTCTATCCACTTTACTCATGCCCTGCATTATTTTGTATGTCTGAATCATATCCCCCCTCAGGCGCCCTTTTTCCAGACTAAAGAGCCCCAAATGTTTTAGCCTTTCCTCATAAGGGAGGTCCCCCAGCCCAGTAATCATATTAGTCGCTCTCTTCTGCACCTTTTCCAGTTCCACTATGTCTTTTTTGAGATGTGGTGACCAGAATTGAACACAATACTCCAGGTGCGGCCTTACTATCGTTTTGTACAATGGCATTATAATGTTGGCTGTTTTTCTTTCAATCCCCTTTTTGATAATCCCTAGCATGGAATTGGCCTTCTTCACCACTGCCATACATTGGGTAGAAACCTTCATGGAGCTGTCCACCAACACACCAAGATCTCTTTCCTGATCTGTCACGGATAGCTCAGAGCCCGGAATTTTCACCCCAATATGCATTACTTTACATTTTGCTACATTGAAACACATTTGCCATTTCGCAGCCCATTCCCCCAGTTTGGAGAGATCCTTCTGGAGCTCCTCACAATCTTCTCTGGTTCTTTCCACATGGAAAAGTTTTGTGTCATCTGCAAACTTGGCCACCTCACTGCTTATCCCTGTCTCCAGGTAATTTATGAACAGATCCCTGGGGCACACCGCTTTTCACCTCTCTCCATTGTGAAAATTGCCTACTCTCTGTTTGCTGGATCTCAACCAGTTCTCAATCCATAAGATTTAATGAGATCTATGAACTGTACAAATCACTAGAACCACAAAGTGAAATCTTTTAGGTGGTGGAAGGAAAATGTTAAAAAAACCTAAAATAATATGGTGCCATATGTGTGCACACCCTTAAACATCCTTTGTTGAATCACCTTTTGATTTTTTTACAGTGCTCATCCTTTCTGGGTATGAGTCTGTCAGTATGGCACATCTTGACTTGGCAATACTGTATTTGTCCACTCTTCTTTTGCAACAACTCTCCAAATCTGTCAGATTGCAAGGGCGTCTCCTGTGCACAGCCCTCTTCAGATCACCCCACAGATATTCAATGGGATTCAGTTCTGGGCCCTGGCTGGGCCATTCCAAAACATTAATCTTCTTCTGGTGAAGCCATTCCTTTGCTGATTTGGATGTATGCTTTGGGTCATTGTCATGCTGAAAGATGAAGTCCCTCCTCATGTTCAGCTGTCTAGTAGAAACCTGAAGGTTTTGTGCCAATATTGACTGGTACAGTGGAACCTTGACTTACATACTGCTTGACTTTCATCATATTTGACTTGCAGCAAGAAGGGGCCTTTTTGACTTGAGTCGCAGACTTTGACTTACATCTCGGAGCCTCCAAACTGCTCCTGCCTTCTTCCCCTCCTCCGGCAGCGGCGGCTTCGGCGAGGCCAGCTCAGAGCACCTGGAGCTGGTCCTCGGCCTCACCGAAGCCGCCGCTGCTGTCGGAGGAGAAGAAGGGCCGGGAGCTCGGGGCTGGCCTCGCTGGTTAGACAGTCGGCTCAGTCTTGTAAAAAATCTGGCTGCAGAAGTCTGGTCCACAATGGAAGCATTTTAGTTGGGGAGCTGTACAGTTGTGGGACTCTAATGGTAAGCATAGAGTTGTTCAAAACTTGGAACGTCAGGTTAAAAATCAGTAAAACTTAAATGTTAGACATTGTTGCTATGAACATTAAAAAGTGGAGGCGCATAACTTGTGGACTATAATTCCACTGCCTCCTCCTCTCTTTGAAGAGACATTTCATTTACATCCCCAGAAGGAATCTCCTATCCCAGTCAAATTTGTGTTAAATTGCTGTTTTCGGGGGTCTTTTTCATCATCTGGAACGGATTAATCCGCTTTCCCATTACTTTCTATGGGAAACGTTCGTTTGACTTAAGTCTAGACCACTGGAACGGATTAATGACGTAAGTCAAGGTTCCACTGTATTTGGAGCTGTTCCTAATTCCCTCTGCCTTGACTAAGGCCCCTGACGCAGCTCAAGAAAAGCAGCCCCAAAGCATGATGCTGCCACCACCATGCTTCACTGTGGGCATTGTGTTCTTGTGGTGATGTGCAGTGCTGTTTTTGTACCAAACATATCTTTTGGAATTTTGGCCGAAAAGTTCAACCTTGGTTTCATCAGACCATAACACTTTTCCCAACATTCTTTGGGAAGACTTCAGACGTGCTTTTGCCAAATTTAGCTGGGCTTCAATGTTTTTCTTCATAAGAAAAGTCCTCTGTCTTGCCACTCTACCCTATAGCCCAGATATTTGAAGAATATGGGAGATTGTTGTCTCATATACCACACAGCCAGTATTTCCCAGATATTCCCTGCAGCTCCTTTAATGTTGCTGTGGGCCTCATGGCAGCCTCCCTAACCAATTTTCTTCTAGTCTTTGTTGTGTTCCATGGTATATCTAATGCCTTGGAAATTCTTCTGTACCCTTCTCCTGACTGATGCCTTTTAACAACGAGATCCCTCTGATGCGTTGGAAGCTCTCTGCGGACTATGGCCTCTCCTGTAGAATGTGACTAAGAAAATGTCAGGAAAGACCTACTATCTGATCTTTATTTGGGATTCCTGAGAGGCACTTTAAATGATGGCAGGTGTGTATGGACTCCTACTTAACATGAACATGTCTGACTGTTTTTTTACTGCTGAGCACAGCTGCATCCCCATTTATAAGAGGGTGTGCACTCATACGCCACCATATTATTTTAGTTTTTTATCTTTCCTTCCTCCACCGAAAATATTTCAGTTTGTGGTTCACCTGAGTTGTACAGTTCCTAGGTTTCATTAAAGGTGGAAAAAGTTCTGAAATGATTTATCTTTGTTTCATTTATTTACATCACAGACGCTACTAGACATTTTAACAGGGGTGTGTAAACTTTTTATATCTACTGTATGTCCTGCAGTTGATTGCTGAAATGTTCTAACAACTTTGACAGTTTGAGACTGGAGTTTGAAAATAGCTTGCAACATAAAAGACGTACATGCTCACCATCTTTCTCTGTTGTACAAATGAATCTGTAAGCAACATGATTGTCATTCCATTCGCGTCTTTCTGACATGGTAAGGGTTACTAGAAATAATAACGTAATATCCACACAGTATTTTAATTACACCTTTTCAATAAAATACAGAGTTAGTGAGAAAGGCAGAGGTGGAAAAATTTGAAACTAAGGTACAACTTGGAAAGCCTGCTCAAATAGCCAATTTTTAAACACTGATTGAATGTTCACAATGTGGGCTTCAGGTGTATTTCAGGGGATAGAGATATTGATTGCAAATGGAAAAATGAACATGACTTGTGTTTCCAGTTTTTTGGGGGAAACAAATGCGTAATAGTGGAACAGCTGGTAAAGTTGCTATTCCCATGTAATGAGAAACATTTACACATTACTTTTCCTTGTTTCTTTTTGGTGATATTTTGAGTGGATTTTTTAAAGCTTTTAATGATACATTTCTTAGAGAAAGGAACTCAACCAAAAATAATGGAGAGTGAAATGGATGATGAACTGCAGTTGAAAGCTCACAGTTTGTGATGGTAACAAGTTTCTTCGTTGCAGTGGGTTGCAACACATAATCATTTTGAAAAGCAGCTTTCTGAGCTCTCTTTACAAAGAAAGATCAACCTTCTTCTTGGCTGTACCTGTATATTGTTTATGTATTGTACTTTGCACTGTCAGTGTTTCATTCAGCTATGTTTTGTTCAAATGTTCTTGTCATATTGAGGTTGTGACAGCAGCAAATGGTTGCTGATGAAAGGTTTCCTTTTGCAGTGTTGGGGTACCCAAGGCGGCATGGTATGCAAGTTGTGCAACTGGCTTTTACCAGTGTCAGTTACTATTATGCTTTCAAGGCTCAGAGCAAGCGTATTAAAAATTGTATAAATTGGGGTGAATCTCAGCTCTTGCTATACTATTCTAAGCCATTATATTTATACTCTGCTTTTAAAACTCATTATTAACATGTCTTACAATACAGTTTTAAAACCTCAGTGAGGCTTCTGTGTTTGACCACTCAGGTAATCAGACTGGTTCTTCCTATTTGGCTCTATAATCACAAATTTTCATTTTGGGAAAGAATATAGTTTGGTATTCGAAGGGAGTAATTAACTTTTTAAAGAAAAATATATCCATAGCAGTAATGAGTTTACTGCTACTCTGAATATCAGCATGTCCAGTGGGGACCCCCACACACACACCCCATGCTTCTGAAAGGAATTGCAAGGCTCATGAACTGAACGTCTGTCAGAGTTGGGGGCGTTTTGAGGAGCTTCAGGAGTTTCCAAGTTTGTTTTCTTGTTATCTTCCAAATAGCAATAGCTTTAGGAGTAGGTTGGTCCAGCTACCGGTATATTGTGAGGCTGAGAGCCTTGGGGTTTGAGCTAGCTCTCTTCTTGCCAGGAATGTTTTTTAATCAGCGGATTTAGTGTATTGTAACAGACATGGAAGCAAAAACTGTTGATGTGTTGTATTCAGGTGGCCTGGGGCCATAGTGAGAAGCCAACCATGGTGAGATAATTATTCCAAAGAAGCCCAGAGAATGCAGACATCACTTGGATCAACATTCTGTAGTACTGGCATTAAAGATTTCAGAAAGATGCTATGTGTAGTTTTGGTAAATGTTCCAATATTTCAGTTTTTTCTGTTATTTCTGTTCTCCCACTACCATGAGATGATAGTTCATTAATATTACAGTACATATAATTAATGCAGCTTTGCTAACTGCTTTTATATTGTGCCTTAGAAAATTACTGCAGTTTTTTTATGTAAGAATGATGCCCAGGATATTTAAAAACCTTGAATAGGTGAATGAGAGTTATAGATACATTTAGAAACTAATCTTAGATACATTTGGAAACTAATGCTTATCAGTACTCAGCAAATGAGATTCTTTCCTTATTGTCACCATAGAATATATGTCTCTAGAGCAGGGGTGCCCAAACTTTTTGTAAGGAGGGCCAGATTTGGTGGCTGAGAATGTGTCAGGGGCCGGTTGCTCCCCGCCCCTGCCACCCCACTGCAAGCCCCATCCACTGATCCATAAGCCCCACCCACTGACCCCTTGCAACCCCACCTGCAGGAAGGAAGGCGGGGACCAAGGGAGGGAGGGAGGAAGGTGGAAACCAAGAGAGGAAGGAAGGAAGGTGGGGAACAAGGAAGGGAGGGAGAGAGGGAGGTGGGGACCGAGGGAGGGAGGGAGGAAGGAAGGTGGGGACCGAGGGAGGGAGGAAAGAAGGAAGGTGGGACCCAAAGGAAGCACAGGGAGCCGTGGCCACCACAGGGGAATGTGTGGGTGAAGGAGGGGGAGGGAGGGGCGGGCCAGCCATCCGCGGGCCACTCAGAATGGCCTGACGGGCCGGATTTGGGCCGCCCCGCCCCGGGCCGGACTTTGGGCAGGCCTGCTCTAGAGGGTAGAGTATTAAGTTACATGTGTGGTTGAAATATTGTGTTTGGAAGTTAGAAACTGAAATATTTCTGTTGCATATCCTGGCTTTGGTTCCTAAGGCACACCCCAGATCTGGAGTTCAAAAGCAATGATAATTGGATAAGAAAAATAAAGTATTCCTGCACATTCTCCTTTAGCTTGGCAAAACTTTGCAGTGCTGATCCTGTTCAGGTGTTGTCAGTTCCTGAAGCCATATCTATTTGATTTAGATGCACTAGTTTTGGTGATTTTGGTGATATGAAGTTGGAGATCAGAATAATACTTCCATTTGGATATGGGTATAAATTTAAACTATTACCTGTAATCAGTCCACTGAAACAATAGACAGGCTTAGGTTGGTGAAAGGGAGTAGAAGTGTTGGATTCTAGCAGAATATAGATGTCTTTATACAGATTGAATGAGCAAGGCGCTTCTCTTGAAGAAGCTTTTAAAATTTAGTTTTGATCCATTGTAACAATTTCATTTGTTAACAATAACAATGCTGTAAAAATAATAATAATGTTCTGTTGATTAAATTCTGACTTGTAAGGGGCGTGGAGGCTCAGTGGACTAAGACTCTGAAAACTGTCGGTTGCAAGCTCAGCAGCTCGGCAGTTCGAATCCCGTGTGCCACGCAGTGGACCGAGCTCCCACTGATAACCTAGCTCAACCTAGCAGTTTGAAAGCATGTAAATGCAAGTAGATAAAAAGCGGGAAAGTAAAACAGTGTTTCCTTGCAGCCATGCTGGCCATGTGGTCACAGACTTGCACAACACTAGCTCTTTGGCTTGAATACAGAGATGAGCACCACCCCTGAGAATAGAGAGATGAGTAGCACGCATGTGCGGCGGGGGGGGACCTTTACCTTTACCTTTACAGATGTCCTTTTTATACAGATTGAATGAGCAAGGTGCTTTTCTTGAAGAAGCTTTTAAAATTTAGTTTTGATCCATTGTAACGATCTCAGTTGTTAAAAATAACAATACTGTAAAAATCATAACCATGTTCTGCTAGTTCAATTCTGACATGTAGTAGTCCTTTTCTAGTTTTTTTTTTCTGGTTATAGACGTCCCAGAAGTGGCTTACTCTTCCCTTTCTTCTGGGGGCCCTTGGGGACCCTGCAGAGTGCCCAAGGCTATGGAGGCTGGCTCTTCTCCTGGCATGCCTAGTGGGAAATTGAAATCCCATTCAGATACCTAACTCACTGAGCTACCTAGCCAGCTTTAACACAACGTGACATTGAGATAATGTATATTTCCTGTTCTTAATTCTGTATTTGATGTTAAAACCTTTTATTAAGTTATATCAGAATTGTTAATGAATTGTTAAAGCTAAAATTATTTGACTGTGTAATATAGTGGCAAGCATGAATGCTTTTACCTGCTTTGACAATCAGTAGGGTCACTGATAATAGTTTTTAAACATTGCTAGTAAATATCTGCTAGCATTTACTTTCATAGTGAACTCAAAGTCCAGTAATATTGAAACTTCTTAGAGCAAATGGTGAAGTCTAACTGAAATACAGTGGACCCTTGTATAACATAAAAATTTGTACAACATAAAATATTCTGGAGATAGGGGAAATTTGCTTAACATAATTGCCTATGGGGCAGATCTGCACAACAAAAAATGGGATTACTCCATATTCAATGCATTCCTATGGGAAATTTGTATAAAGAAAAATTTGCTTAACATAATTTTAATTTGGAACAAAATAATTCATTTATACAAGGTACCACTGTAAATGAAAATTGTGCCTGTCATTACTGAGTTGTGGAAGAGGGCTAGAATATTGAGAAATCATAATTTGCTTTTTTTCTGTGTTCAGAAGGTGTCTTTAATTATAGGATATGGGGTGAGCTTCTAGTACAGTAATGCAGCTAAAACAATTGAAGCACAATTAAAATAGTTTAAATACTATTGATCCTTTTCTTGGAGTGAGTTGATTTTTCGCTCTTAGTGGGAACAAGATTTCATTGGAAATGATAACCTGATGTCATTGCTATGAGCCACATTTTCTAACCCCTCTGATCTTCTTTCCCTTCTAGCTTGCCATTAATGAAAAGACTGAGGAAAATACTTTTTTTGGTCAACTTTTTATTGCGGTGATGATGCTTCTTATGTCTGGTTTTAATGCAAGGTGAGTGCGTTGAGTATATTCCCAAGAGATTAAACCATTGACTTGGTGAAATGATGTGTGTTGGATAGTAGGGTGCTATCAGGTAGACATATGGCCAAAAAACCCCACAAAAAAACCCCAACCCCAAACAAAGCAGTTCATAGTTCCCTGCTATGCTTTTCTGATGCTGGGGAGAAGGAGGATGTTTTCTAAAGTACAAAAGGATGGGAGGGGGAGTGTATTGAATCTCTTTCAATTATTGTTTGAGCTTCTTTTGGACACCCCTTTTCTTTTTTGTTGGCTTTCACTCATTGGGGGTTCTGATTTAAGAAGTAGCCCCTCGAGGAAGGAAAAGAATTGAGGGGAAGTTGTTTGAGATTGCTAATCTGGACGTTAGGCTTAATTTGGATGCTTTTGCTGCCTGGTTCAACTGTTTTGTCTGATGAGATTCTTAAGAATAGTGACCAAGAACTTCCATAACCAGCACCAGTAGAATTAGGACTTGCTTTCCTTTGCACTGCAGCTCTCTGTGTCACTAAACAGGTTTCAGAGTGTTTCATGGTCCTCTAGAATGGGTCTTTTGGGCAGAGATGAGGGGTGGGTTTTTAATGGGGGAATGTTCTTCCACTTCTAGTGCCAGCAGTGGGATCCAGAGAAAATCTTCCATTGAATTCTTAGTGGCAGAACTACACTGTGATCTCTGGAGACAGGATTAAATGTTAATGATTCTGGCATGAAAACAAGTGAGATGGGCAGTAGTGCTGGAAAAAGAACCATCAATTTTGATATATGTGTCCAAGTGTATTTAAAGAAATGAAAAGAGGTAGAAAGGTGAGACATCAGATATCACTTTTTATTAAGATTCTATCAGGGAGTCAAAGTTAATGCACAGTGTACTCAGTATTCATATTCTTCATATCCTTCCTTGTGAATTGTCAGCTTCTGCTAATTCTAGAAATACAGTTCATTTCTTTGAAGCACTTTTCTATTCCTAATGCCAGTCGAAAATTCAGTTTGTAACTTGGGGAGATGTAACTATTTGAAATCAAGAAGCACTCATTCCATTTAATCGATAACATTTATCTGGGGCAATTAATTAACAACCACATAGATTGCAATACAAAACTTAGGTGGTACATTGAAAAAGCTGGGATAATTTTTTTGAAATTGAAGAAAATGTTGTTTAACATGCTGCTTAATGTACAGTATCTTTGAGAGGATGCAAAAATGTTACATACAGTCATTGGACTGTCAATAACGAGATACTCAATAGATGTACAGAATGATCTTTTATCAGTCCACATCCCATGGAATGACAAAATAAAGAATATAGAGCAGGCATGTCCAAACTTTGGCCCTCCAGATGTTTTGGACCACAACTCCCACAGTCCTTTGCCACTGGCAATACAGGCTTGGAATTTTGGGAGTTGTGGTCCAAAACATCAGGAGGGCCAAAGTTTGGACATGCCTGATATAGAGGTACAGTGGACCCTTGTATAACAAACAGTTTGTATAACAAAAATCTGTACAACATAAAAAACTCCGGAGATAGGGGAAATTTGCTTAACATAATCACCTATGGGGCAAATCTGTACAACATAAAAATGGGATTACTCTGTTTTCAATGCATTCCTATGGGAAATTTGTATAAAGGAAAATTTGCTTAACATAATTTCATTTGGAATGAATTAATTCCTTTATACAAAGTACCACTCTAATTCAATTGGATAGAAAGACAATAGGAAATAAAGTTGATAAGTAAAAAATGCAAGCTCTCATTTCTTAGACACATAATTTCATCCTGACAGATATCAGGGTATACCTGTATTTTGATTTAAATAAAATGATTAAAATCACAATTTAAAAATCTGACTTTTTTGACCATGTAAATAAAAACATTGATTTTATATAAATACATCTTGGCAGGATGGAGGGTGGATGTAGAAGAGGGTAGAAGATGAATTACTTGGATGAGTGACACCAGAGACTGGGTAGACCTTAATAAAGAACAACTCATCCACACAGCAAGAGATTAGTGGAGTTATACTATGATGGTAGTCAACCTCAGCAACTGAGATAGCACCCGGAGAGAAACGTATGCAAGAATGAGGTGGCTTTGAGGCAGGAAATCACACCACATCTCAAGTTACCCTAATTACTCTATTTCTCCCTTTAAATGAAAAACAACATTACAACAATAAAACCTTCCTGACCCCCCCTCTCCCAGTGGGGAGCAGGAGGAAGTTTTCTGTTGTGTTCAAGTAGCATAGTACTGAATTGGCTTGCTGGGCAACCAGTTTTAACACTGGACTGCAGGAGTTTTTCTTTAAACCTTTCACATCTTCTGCTTTCCCCTCCATGATAGGCAGGAAGAAGCTTCCAGTGTATGGATGTGCAACATTAAGAAAAGAAAAAAGCCACATCTTTTTTTAAATGAAAAGGCATTTCTAAATGGGCTGCTCAATCCTGATTTAGCTTGATTCTGCAAAAACAAACTCACCAAAGTCGAGAGGAGTGTTTAGAACAGGAAAATGAAAGCAAACAATGGGGGTTGAAGGAGACCTCAAGGAGGATTTATTAATTTTATTTATTTGGGGGTCTGAAAAGTGGGGGGGGGGCATCTAATAAAAGGCGGAGCCTTTTAGATGGAAAAAATATGGTAATCAATTGTGACATTGGTTTAGCCAGATTGGAGCCTCTCAGAATCTGGACATTGTTTTTAATAGATGTTGGATGCCTTTTCTTCTTTCCAACCAGTTGTGCCCTCTGAAAAGGTGTTCCTTGTGGATGGGGGAACTTATGGAAGGGCATGGAAATTGCTGAAACAGAAGGGCTGAAATAGATTGCTTGAGTCTGATTCCAGTCACTTTCCACCACAGTACTTCCCACTTACGTTGCCCCTTCCAGCATGCAGCTGGTAGAGTCCCTCCACATCAGGGATTTAAAGTGCTGTAGGAGGAAGGGAATTGTGTGTGGGGTGGGGTGGGGGAAGTATCTTTGCATGAGCATCTTCACACACGTCTTCTCTGTAAACAGTCCACTGTTTCTATTGTGTGACAATTCGCATGACTCTGATTAGACTTCAGTGAAGTGAGTTTTTGTATGTGTATGTGTCATGTCTCTCTTATAACAATTGCCTGTTTAGAAAGCTTTTGTAAGGCAAAAGTTGTATTCTTGCTGGAGTTTATGTGCAAGATTATTTTTAACTTCTCGCCTGCTAGTTACAGTGAAATATAGGTAATGGAGTACAGTATATCAGAGTTAGATTCCATTATAAACACATTTGTACTGTACTCCAGCTCTTTAGGAGAGGACTTGACTCTTTCACTGTTTTATTGGTTACTGATTTGTGTAAACTATCTCACCAGCTAAGGAAAGACTTATCATCTCATGACCCACACCTACAAGTGTCAAAACCCATTTCTGTTTTGGGGGAAGGATTGAAACCATTTAACTGGACCACCCTGGACTAGCTTTCATGCTCTGTGGACAATTAACCTGCCTTCCCTATGAGGATAGGCTGATGTTTGGAGCTTTCCTTTAGAGCAGTGGTTCTCAACATGTGGGTCCCCAGATGTTCCTGGACTGCAACTCCCAGAAGCCTCTGCCACTCACTGTGCTGGAAGGGGTTTCTGGGAGTTGTAGTCCAGGAACATCTGGGGACCCACAGGTTGAGAACTACTGCTTTAGAGTGACATGATTAGGGTTTATATCATTTTTGTATTTTAGGGAGAAAATGAATGATCTTTTAGTGCTAGAATTGGCATCTTACGGATGAAACTGATTGGCAGGAGATTCAAGACAGAGAAAAACAAGTGCCATGACTGTTTTCTGTTTGGAAATCAGTGCTATACAATACAGCAGTGGTTGTTAGTATAGTTAGTAAGTATTCATATTTTAAAATGTGAGTAGATAAATGAATGGAGCGTAGGCTTATCACTTACTAGTACTCGTGGTTCTAGTTCTATAGAACTGAAGTTGCGGCAGCTCCTGAGACACAACAGTCAGCGATGCCCACGGTCCTCATGAGGAGCTTCTAAAACAATCCTTCTAGAAATCCTTTGGAATAATATTGAGGACACACAATAACCTTTGCAGCTGTTTTTGAATACCTGAATGGTTTGTCCCTCAAAGAATTGCTCTTAGTCACGATTATAAGCAAGGGCAGCATCTTCTATTGTGGGAGATTGGGTGAGATAGACGGTGGGTGGATCTATTATAGACAAGGTTCCAAGGCACGTCTGATCAAACTGAGCATTGGCAGCTTAACAACCGACAGAAGGTTACCACTTTTCCAGAAATACAAAGCCTAGTAAGGGAAGAGTTTAAACCTTAATGTCTCTTGCAGTGACATGTTCTGCAACAAATTAATGTGGTTTCCCTTCTCCCCCCTGTTCCCCCCCCCCCAAACAGGTGCAATGGATGAGCTTCATAGCCTGGATCCAAGAAGGCAGGAATTATTAGAGGCTAGATTCACAGGAGTGGTGAGTGGCAGCACTGGGAGTACAGGAAGCTGTAGCGTTGGAGCAAAGGTAAGAAGGAAGACGGGCAGTCCCTTTCAAACAGTGACTGCAGTGCTCTTCGGTCAACACATGAAGGAAGTTGTCACAGTAAAGGAGGAGAGAGAAATCCCTGTGTTAGTCATCTACAGCAATCCCCCGCCATTCCGCGGTTCATGTACTGCGGTCCCTCTATATCGCGGGACTGCAGTACATGCTGGGGCTCCAGCTGATTAGCGTTGGGGTGCGGGAGGAAAACCTTTATTTCCCCACCCCAGCGCCAATCATCTGGAGCCCGGGGGTGGGAAGGGGTCTGGAAAGGTTTAAAAAGCAGCAAGCTCCTTCTCCCGATGGAGGAGAGGAAGCGGTAAGCCACTTTTTAAGCCCTTCCAGTCACCCATGCAAACGCTGCTTCCGTGAAGGGAAGGATTTAAAAAGCGGCACACTCCTTTGCCCGATCCCCTGCGCGGGGGGGGGGGGAGAGAGCAGTGCACCACTTTTTAAATCGCCTGGGCTGCTCCAAGAAGTCTTGGAGCAGCCTGGGCGAGCGGCGGCAGGGGATCAGATCGCCCCGCCCCCCAGGCCCCACCCAACCTGCATCCGCATATCGTGGATTTTCAGTCATTGCGGGTCGGGTGGGTCCCTAACCCCTGCGATAGGCGGGGGGTTACTGTACTTCGAATCTTGCTCTCCACAGCATGCTGTGGAATTTATCTTACATGCGTATTGGCCCTAGCTAGAGCGTTTATTTCTGTGCACCTAAAAACTTGTCTCAGGGGGGTGGGAATCTTGTTGCCAAGTACTGTATAAGGCTTGAGGGATAGAGAGAAATGTTCTGTTACATTGACCGTATTGCAACACTGTCCTGTTGGATTTGGATATTGGTGATCCTGCATTTAGTTCATTGGTGTTGAAAAGTAGTAACTTATTATTACCTCTCTAATGAGCAACTTCAAAATGTTTATCTTTTGACTCCTTTGGGTTTTTTAACAGGCCTCAACAAATAATGAGAGTTCTAATCACAGTTTTGGAAGCTTGGGATCTCTAAGTGACAAAGAATCAGAGGTATTAAATATTTTTAAAAAATTAGATTGGCACTTTTTTATATATATGCTCAGTAGATTTCTTTGGATGTCATGTTTTAAATTAAATACTGTACGTATGTATCATGAAGAATTCACAGAAAACTGTTGTAGTGTATTTGTGGGTTTACTAACAGGGATATTATATATAAATGCTGTGCCTACTATTTATTTATTTACTTACTTACTTTTATACCACCCTCTTAGTGGAAACTGCGCTACCCAGGGCAGTTTACAAGGTGGTCAATCATAAATTACAGTACTAAAATGATACTGTTACAATTAAAATAGAGGTAATACAACTAAGATACAATTAAAAGGTCTTATAAAACACATTTAAACAGCCATTAGCAAAACCTGTTAATGGTCTGCCTCCCAGACTAGGTCATCCAATAGTGCGCCCAGTGCTGTTTCGGTAGTATGGAACGGGAAAAGGGATGTTTGTGATCCCAGCTGATAGTTGGAATGATCAGTGGTAGCAAAGTTAGGCTTCTTCAGGATGAATCTGATTGTTGTCTCCTTCAAACAGGAGGGCAAAATACCCTCCCGTAAAGAAGCAGAAATGATCTGCCAGAGCCATCCTAAGATTGCTTCTATGGCTGATTTAATATGCCAAGAGGGGCAAGGATCAGAGAAGGATGTGGTGGCTTTACAGCGAGCCAGAGCCCTGGTGATCTGGTCTGATGACACCAACTGAAAATGATCCTGATATTTAATTAACTATGTCAAAAATGGAATTGAGGTCCCTACAGATGGACTCAAACTTGTTCTTGAAGTTTGTTGCAAACATATTACAAGCTGCCATGTCTGGTTGAGGACGATTTGGCTGCTTTGTATCCAGCAACTCATGGGTTAAGTGAAATAGCTTCAATTGATTTTTTTTTAATTGCTGGATTCTTGAAGTCAGGTATGCTCTCCTTACAGATTTTAACTGGTTGGCATACTTAGCTGAATGTGCTTTCACAGCATATTTGTCATATGTCTAGTTATACACAGATGAAACTTTGAGATATAAATCTGTAAAATGCTATTTTATAGAAAGTACCGGTAGATAATTTATTAAAGTCTAGATTTGGTATTCAGAATGGATAACAATAAAAAATCAAATAAAAACAAGCAAGCAATTAAACCACATCTATAACAATAAATAATGGTACTCAATCATTTAAAATTCCTTCTACTGCAACCCATCTTAAATCTCAGAGGACTTTTAAAATAAAAAGGTATTTGTTTTCTTCAGTGCAGAAACCAGTTTTTATTTTGTTTCTGTTTGGTAACAACTGAAATATTTGTATACATTTATTTAGTAAAGTAACTTAATAATATGAAGAAATTATGTATGACAGGATTAAAAAACTGGGTTGCAAAACCGAAGACTCCATGTAAGTCTGATTGAACCACTAGTTATTTCATTCTGAGATTAGAATTGACTGAAAAAACCTTAACCCTTAACCTTTGTAAAAGTGGAAGCAAAGCCTGCATCCTTCTGATCATTAAAAAGGATAGTGTGCCATTGCCTTGTATTGTTACAAGTTCCTTTCAAATGGGGGAGAGTGCATTTCTCATATACCTTAATATTTCTGCAGTTTTTCCATCTTAACGCTTTTTGGATGTGTTACTTACAAGCAACTCTGGAGTTCTAAAACCGTGAAACCTTGATGATCTATGTAACATTGCTTGTTGGCGGTTTAGAAGTTGTTTGAAAAATGGAGCTCCAACCAGGATATGATTGTGCCATTTGTAATGCTGAAAAAAAAGCAAGAACCTTCTGGTGGTTTGGGTTTTCCCTCCCAAAACATTTGAAGGTGTTATAGCTGGGATTCAAAGAGTAGAACAATTAGTTGTTCATAACTGAGTGCAGTCTTTTTCATACAGTAGCTCTCAAGGACTCCTGGCAACCCTGTCTGAAGTGAAGGGGGTTCAGAAAGAGAAGGGAGGCACCAGGCCAAAGTTAGAAATTCCACTTGGCATTTTTAATCCCACTGATGTCTCTAAAATAGATCCTTACATTCTAGTGTCTCGCTGGGTAGATCTAGTTTCAGTGTAATAACATGAATTGAAATGATACCTCAAAATAATAAGATTTTCTTACTAAGAAAGCCCCAAAACCCTTTTCTCCTGTGTTGTCACCTTGAGTTGGTTACCAGTGTACTTAGCAAATCCACTGATGGTTGTATCAAATTATCATGTATCAGCTTCTCGTTCACAGACAGGACTCGGATGTCTTCAGTAGCATTCAAAAGTGATAGAAGGGCCATCTGTTTTAAATCATATTGTCGGGTTGTGGCTGAATGCAAAGAATTCAGAAAATCCTGTTTTGGTTCAAAATGAGCGAGCAGCTCATGGACTGTTTTAGAAACCATCCATGGATTCCATTTACAAATCAGAGTTAGCAGTGATTTCTGTCTGTTAGTATTTTTTCCGATGTCAGTTCCAATATCTTTATTTCTTTTTAGAAGGAAACAAGTTGAGTACGGCTAAGGGACGGGCAATAAGAAAAGCTATGTTGAATGCTCCGTTTGGATGTTACATTGTTGTCTTCTTTAGATATAGGCTGGCAGAGAGTTACAGTGTGTGACCTAAAAACGGAATTTACTGATAATGTCGTTTGAAGTGGTATCTTTTCTGAAAGAAAGAGATGCTTCTGTTAATGGAAGCGACTGTGATCTGGCAGAGGTTTTCACTGGAAGAAATTGCAAGGAGGCAGTTCTTGTGCCCTGTATCACCTCCAGTGTCACCTCCTGGAGCATTGTGAAATCTTTCTCCACACTTCAGAGCACTTTTCAGGAGGCTGCAAGTAGGAGGAAGAGTCTGCAAAAATTGTCTTTCTGATTTGTCCAGCAAGAGTGGCCTGTAGTTGGTATTCTGACTTATCGGAACTCAGGCCCCAGCGCTCTATTTTTACTTCAATTGGCAGAAATATTTTTTAAACTACCTGGGACAAAAACAACAACATAGAAATGTGTATGAAATTCAAAGGCTTGCATAAAACTTCTCTCCTGCCACATAAGCAGAAGGTATTTCATAGGTAATAGGGCCATCTATTCTGAAAGGTTTCTTGAAATCAGTAGGAGTTATGGAAAATCAGGGGCCACTTTCAGAAATAGGAAATATAATAGAAAAACTCAATTATATGAGTGTAAACAGGTTAGCATTACGTGGAATTAATGTTAGTATTTTTTTCCAGTTAGAATAGTTAATGCAGTTTTAAAAGAGACATTTATGCATTTCTCCTCTCCATCTTTATAAACAAAGAGATTACTGTTTATCATATTTAGTGCTGGTTGTCTCGTATATAAGTGACATTGAAACACTTAATACACCCATGTAGAACTGCTGGCTTCAGTTTTGTGCATTGAAAACTGTATTTTGTTCTTGTTTTGTTTTTTGCAGACTCCTGAGAAAAAACAATTAGAGCCTTCTAGAGGTAGAAAAAGGAAAGCGGAAAACCAGAGTGAAAGCAGCCAAGGTATATAACATGTGTGATAGTGCATCAATTAGATCAGTGTTTTTCAACCTTTTTTGGGCAAAGGCACACTTGTTTCATGAAAAAAATCACGAGGCACACCACCATTAGAAAATGTTAAAAAATTTAACTCTGTGCCTATATCAGTCTCTAAAAGGTTCGCCATTGCTGGTGTAGGGAGAAGCAGGACAGAGGGGCCACAGATTGAAGCCCGCTCTCTAGCACCCAGTTCCCACTTACCTGTGTTGTTTTTTTAAAGACATTTTGCCCTGCATGGACTTCTGTGTCCAGTGGAGACCTGAGAAGGGGCACTGACTCTCCAGGAACACAAATAACACCCAAAAGCCCATCTTGCTCTCCACACTGTGGCCAAGGCAGATGCCTTCAGCAAGTCCAGTGACAGGAGGGGAGGAGGATGAAGGAAGGCAGGAAAGAAGGCAGAAAGTGTTCTGCTTGTATACCACCCCATACCACTTCAAGGAGTCTCTGGGCGGTTTACAGTTTTAATTACAGTAGGTAGGCTGCTAGACATTATTAGAAATGAGCATGTTTCTATGAAGAGGGGAAAGGGTGGAAAGAGAGAGGTGTGGGGAAGGAAGAAAAGACAGAGAGAGAGAAGAGGGCACCCAAGACAGAAAGAAAGGGGCAAGACTTCAAGGAACCCAAACCCTAAAGGCCGGCCGGCCAGCCGTGCCAGTAGCCCCCGGCCGCCCGCCTCCTCAGCCCAGGCCCGGCGGAGGCCTCCTCCATCCCCTCCTCCTCGCAGCCCTGCCGCGGTGCTCGTGGGGCAGCCGGACGCCCCTCCTCCCCTTCCCCTCACCTGGTGGTTTGTTCTGGGCTGGGGCTCCCGGGCCGGCTCGTGTTGGCGGGCGGACTGTCAGGCGGCTCAGTCCATTGGTAGCTCCCAGGAAAGGGGTGGTGGTGGTCCAGGGTAAAAAAAGGAGCGGGGGAGAGGGAAGCGAGCGAGTCGCGACGGCGGCGGCAGGCACAGGGCAAACACTAAGAGAATGAGTGGGGCCAGGTCCGGCCGGGGAGGAAGTGACGCCAGCGCCGCGGGCCTCGGGGGGAGGAGCCAAGCTGGCCCTTGGGCGCTATATAAGCTGTGGGCCCCCTGCCGGCCCTGGGTTGAATTTCTTTAGAATTTTTCATTTTTTCCCATGGCACACCAGACAACATCTCGCGGCACACTAGTGTGCCGCAGAACAGTGGTTGAAAAACGCTGAATTAGATGGTTGTCAGCAAATCAGAATTCAGTAAATTTAGTTATTTTGAATTAAGTGAGTTATGAATCTTCAGGTTCCTGTAATAAGATTATGAACAGCAACGCCATTTTGCATTATTCATGTCACTTTAACAAGTAGCAACTAGCTGTTGTGGCCAGGCTGAAAAAATAAACAGTGTTATGAAAAAAATTTAATTTATATATATTCTGGTTGTCTGCTTCTTTGTACACTAGTAAAATGTAACATGAAGATTGTTTTGGGACTTCATTTCTTCCCAGGGACATTGGAACAACATTACTTTGTTTTAAGTGTGATTTATCTGACATCCCCAGATAATTCAAGTTGTCTGACATCCCCAGATAATTCAAGTTTAATACAGTGGATGCTAAGAAACCTTGCATAATGGAATCAAGTGCAAATTATTAGTATTTGGGGACCTTTCAGTTATATCTGGGAACTTTTCAGAACTTGAAATAAAAAGGTTTCATATTTCATTTCAGGATGTTTTCTAGCAGGAAAAAAACGAACACAAGAAGGGCTGTGAAAATTTTTATTTAGAAGTATTTTTTCTTAAGTTGGACACAGTTCATAATGGTACAAAGGTCTGTGTGCTTGTTATGCATAGGTATAGGCACATGCAAAATAAACATGGCTTCTATGTGGCATAATTTTAGAAATATGATGCCCTATATTAAATGATGGTAACATTGCAAAAAGCATAAATTGAAAAGTGTTGTGTGTGTGTGTGTACCGCTTCACAGGAATTACACAATAAAAGTTGCATTTGGCTTTGTGGTTTGTTCTGACAAAGAACAGATGTTCACAGTATATTTCGAATATGAGCTGAATCCACAAATTACCTTTAAGTTAGTGTTTCATTAAAACTACCAGGTGTAGCTGAATCCACAAATTACCTTTAAGTTAGTGTTTCATTAAAACTACCAGGTGTAGTTTTCTTTATTATTTTGCTACTACAACCAACCTGTTTGTGTCAGCATTGATGGATAGTGTTAAGGAGTTGATGGTTATTATCTTCTAAATTTTAAACATCATCTTAATCTTGTGAAAATGTAGGATTGTTTCATCTTGGAGGCTGTTTTCAAGAATTATGATTTCTGTTGAGGTTATACTCAGAGCCCTCAAGGTTAAAGATATCAGAAAGCAAATACACAGATGCCATGTTTAAAACTGTTGTGGTCTGAGAAATCAGATCAACAAGTAACCAATTCATTCTGGATTCATACTGTTAGATTCCTTGGTCACTAAAATTGTTCATTTAACTGATTAAATGTCATTCGCTATCTGAATCAGGTCTGTTAATTGTAGTCAGAATCTAACAAGGACTGGGAAAATTAATTGCAGATACAAAAGAATAGACGGTCATCGAAGCAGCCCTTTGGTTATAAAAATTCATGTCACAGTAGTTTCTTTAGCCAAAGAAACACAGGTCTTGGTGTTTGCTGCATGAACTAGCAAGGTTTGGAGTTCTAAATGTGAGCCAGTTGTTACATGCAGTAGAAATCAACTTATAGTGATCCTAATAGGGCTTTCAAGGTAAGTGAGATGCTTAAGGAGTGGTTTTACCAGTTCTACGCTCCAGTAAGCTTCCATGGTCAAAGTAGGGATTCAAACCAAGATCTCCAAGTCTCTACTGATTCTAGGGGCCTACTCCAGTATAAGTTACTGCACAAAACAACAAAATTTCAACCCTTGTTTGATATATGGGATTTTTCTGTAACTACGTCACAGTGTGAATTCTTTTTTGTTTGGTTTTGTTTTGTTTTTTCTTCTTTTTAAAAAATGTTTCTATTTCAGGAAAAAGCATTGGGGCGCGTGGTCACAAAATTAGTGACTATTTTGAAGTAAGTTTGATTTTGATATTTTCTAGCCCGTGATACTTCCACAACTTCACACTAAATTCAGTTTTATTTATTAAATGGACAGGAACTGCTGTGTCTTGTTATCTCCTTTTCGTTTGTCAAGAGTAGACTTATTCGCTCGTTATTGTGTGTGATGTTATGTTATAATAAATGAATTTTGTCTGCTGAAATGGGTGCCTGGACCTGCAGAGAGCCAGGATTTTAAAGAACCAAGCTATTCTAAATGAATGTATCATGTGTACATAGAATAACTGGAAATTCCGTGACCTACTGTTTTAGCACCTTCTAGATTTAGGAAACACTCCTTGGAAAAAAAAGAGGCTGAGGTCACAGGATTGGCCCTGATGCTCATAGACAGTGGAGGAGATGGACATATTGCTTGTACTGCTTTAATTGGAAACACACACACACACACACACACACACACACACACACACACACACACACACACACACACACACACACACACACACACACACACACACAAAGCTCAGCTGGTGGAGACTGTTAGAATGTTTGAGCTTTCTCGTCAGTAATTCATGTCCATACTGTGTGTATGTTTTCGAAAACTTAATAGCCCACCTTTTCCAGTCCAGTCCCTGGGAAATGACCTTCTGTTGAAATAGTGTCAAATTGCAGAACATGGAGTTTCTGTTACACTTTTAAACTCTTAACTTGTATCAGTATCAAAAGAAATTCCACCTAGACAGTGTTGATGATTCTCCTCTATCGACATCAGTCAACTAAACACTTTCTAGAGAGATAAAATGGTGGACTTGATAATCAGGCCATGCTTAGTTGCAAACACATGTTACATCTTGAAACAGGCTCTCATGTTAACCTAAAGGCAAGTTGTTCCTCTGAATCTCTGGTGCTTTTTTTTTTTTTTTGTGAAGAGGCCTGTCTTTTGCTGTTATTCTTTATCTTTTTGACACCGAGCTGGCAAAATGCATCATTGAGGCTGCTGCTAAGTTCCTCAACTTCAGCTCTGGATGGAAATTGTTGCCTGAATTTACATATATGGGTTTTTGATGACGTTTTCTTCTGCAGCAAGTATTGGACAAATGTCAGTGTTAGGGAGGAACTGGAAAAATTGCATACAAAATTTTGCTACAGCTGAGTTTTCTTTGCTTTTCTGATGTTCAAGCTACATATCTTGCTTTCCAAACAGTACTGCTAGATATGTTTAATCATTGGCTTTAAGTTTCCCTTTATAAGTAGAATTTCATAAAGAATTAACACACATTTAAATAGAGGTGAAGTTAAGAAGTGAAATCAATCATTGGCATTTTTCAACTTGTTTAAGGTTTTAATTGTTGACTGTTGGTCGCTTTTCAGTATTATTATTATTATTATTATTATGAATATTATAAGCAATAGTAATTTAATAATGGACAAGCTAGAGAATGTATTAAAAATAGAAACTCATACTTGTTAACATCTGTGCTAAAGTCTGTGAAAATTCTCAGTCATCCTGATGAGATTATCTGGAAGTTGAATCATGGCAACTGGACTTCTTTGCTTGTGAGATCAAAACGTTTCACTACTCATCCAAGCAGCTTCGTCAGTCTGAGGAAAGTTAGTGGTGAGACCTCCAATTTATAGTTCACCTTGATTTCACATTGAGCTGTTCTGAATAGGCTCATTAATAGACAGTGGCCTGACTAGGCTCCTTAGATGTACAATGGCTTGGGGTGGATGAAAGTCTCACCTATACAACCCTTCCCATCACCCATTGAGTAGTTGTTGCCTTTCTGGTGGAGGTGTGAATTGTTTCTGATTTGTCTGGGGATTGATGAAAGGGCAGCATGATGAGTCTGCCACTTATCATGCAGTTTACAACTCCACCAGGAAAGCCACAGCTAATGACCCATGCTTAATGGGTGTTGGCAAGGGTTGCCTAGGTGGGACATTCTCTCACCCCAAGCCAGTGTATGCCTAATGAGCCTATTCAGACCAGGGTGATGTGAAATCAAGGTGAACTGCAAATTGGAGGTCTTGCTGCTAACTTTCGTCAGACTGACGAAGCTGCTTGGATGAGTAGTGAAACATTTCAATCTCACAAGAAAAGAAGTCCAGTTGCCATGACTCAATTTCCAGATCCTTGCAAAAGATGTTACATTTTACATTATAATGAGATAATGAGCTGTGATCATTTGCTGATCTATTGCTGATTGATAGAAATAGAATTGGTGAATCTTGAACAGCAAGCCAATGTTCAGTAGTAAGATTTTATTCTATATCTCATGCAAATTGATCTGATGGGTATTATTTTTATTTAAATAGTTGATGCCCATGTTATTTATTGTGTTCCCTAAACATCTTTCTTAAAGTTTAATTCATTTGACACTTTTATTCCAGTATCAAGGTGGAAATGGGTCTAGTCCTGTAAGAGGAATGCCACCTGCAATTCGTTCGCCTCAGAACTCACATTCCGCCCCTTCTTCAGTAAGTTTCATCTGCCGAAGGCAGAATTGTCCAGAACTCAGTGCAAAAATGTTCATGTTCTTTAAAAGAGACGGTGCTTTGTTAGATTTTTTTTTTTTTGTAATAGTAGAGAAGTAAGAATAACTTTGTTAATTCAGAATTCTGGTCAGCCCCCTGCCTGTACAGCCCGAGTTAGTATGGTTGCATAAGGAGGAGGAGCAATTCACTATCTCTACTTTAGGTGATTTCTGCTTTATTTGTGGTGCCTGTAGGTCAAGGCTGCAGAGGTGTTTATTCCTCTTGTGTAGGCTCCCATAGGCAAAAAAAAAATCTTGCAAGGAGGATACAGCCTGAAGTAACTAGGTCTCAATGTTAAGAATTTCCATCTTTTATTTTCACTATCAGAAAAAGAAAAATAGAGGTTCTTCAAAATTACGCGCCTGTAATAGGCATGCATGTAGAGACAGAAGACTCAGAAGAGGTTTCTTTTTGCCTTCTTCTGGGGCCACACTGGGGCCATACTGGCCAAGGCAATGCACGCTGTCTGTTCTCCTGAAAGTCACTGTGGTGAATTGAACGTTCAACCTTTGGCTCCACCGCCAGGCACCCCAAATCACTCAGCTGCATACCCAGCGTTGGCTGTATATCGTTCAGGCCTGATCTACCCAGGCTTTCCCAGTCAGCTGATTTATTTATTATTATTTATTTATTTGTCTCATTTCTATACTGCCCCATTTCCAATATGGAACTCTGGGCGGTGTACATGGTAAAAACAGATAAAACAATAGATAAAAACAATAGATAAAAACAATAGGTCAGGATGGAACAATGGGCGGTAAGCAGATAACAACAACAACCAGCAAGCAACCAAAAGAAAAGAAAAAGATTAGGGTAGGCTGCCATATGCCTCCCTGAATAGAAAGGTTTTCAATGCCTTTCGGAAGGCGGGCAGGGACGATGCAAGGCGCAGCTCACTAGGAAGATGGTTCCAAAGGGAGGGGGCCACAACAGAGAAGGTGCGGTTGCGGGTGGCCGACCTTCGCGCCTCCCTAGGAGTGGGCACCCGCAGTGAGCGCGCCTGCGACATCCGAGTGGGTCTGGCCTCAGCTGACCTCTGATTTACAGATTTGCAGATTGACAGCTTATTTTGTATTTATTTGTACAAGATAGTGGGTAGAGCAGGGATTTCGTGTTCAACGGTAGATCCGCCAAGGGCTTAATAAACCAACCTTTTGGTTGAACAACACAGATAGTGAGGTGATTAAAATACATTGTGCAGGTATATGTGTATGTGCAGGTATATCCAGTAGGTATGTTTGTTTGTGTACATATATACCTAGTAACAACTGGGTGTAACTTGTAGTAGCCTTCTCTGGAGCGGAACATGCTACAGATGTTTGGAAGCTTCAGCAAATGCCTCGAGTGATTCTCCCAACTGATAATGGAAGCTTGCAGCCAAATGGTTAATTCCACTAAGGAAGTGATAATAATGCAGAAGGGAACAGAGAACCTGCTGAGGATGGGCATGAGTATGATACGCACACGTTTCCATTTCTCATGTTTGCTGAAAAATAAGAAAGGGAACTCAAAATAACTCCTGGAACTCAGTTTAAAAAAGGGTCAAACCTAAGACACAGATGCCCCTTGATTCTCTGTAATCTCTCAGAGACCAATTATGTTGCCTTATCATTGCAATCCTCGCTTAAGATAGCTTTGTGGCCCCCTTAAGAATCAGTTTTCACTAGAGCTTTACAATAAGCATACCAGAAACAAATTTTTTGGTAATTGTCCATTGATAGCTCAGTGGTTTAGGTATCATACTGTGGAGCCAGATGCTGGGAATTCGAGAAGACCCAGCCTGTGTGGCCTTGGGCAAGGTGCATATTCCCAGGGTGGCCCCAGAAGAAGGAAGTAGTCAACCACTTCTGGGGTCTTCTCTCTCTTGAAAATCCTGAAAGGGTCACTGTAATTCAGGCATGTCCAAACTTTGGCCCTTGTGATGTTTTGGACCACAACTCCTAGAATTCCAAGCCAGTATTGCCAATGGCAAAGGATTGTGGGAGTTGTGGTCCAAAGCATCTGGAGGGCTGAAGTTTGGACATGCCTGCTGTAAGTCATAATTGACTTAACTGCGCATGATTAAGATGATTATCCATTGAGGCCAGTTGTAAGAAGGAACTGAATAGAGGAAGGAGGCAAAGAGTGATTTGATTCTTTCTGGAAAGTCTCACACACTTGGTGGAAGGATAGTGAGCTTTCTTATTTATCTTTGCTTATCACATTTGGTATAGGGTAGTGGCTTCTTTTACTGATGGCTGAACTGAAAATTGAGGGTGAAAAGGAGGTCAACAAAGAGAATCTTCAAACAGATTATCTCCCTTCCCGGAGAAGCTTTATAAATTCATTTTTTTAGTGAAATGTATTTTTTACAAATATATTGTCTACATGTGTCCATATCTAGGTTCGACAGAATAGTCCTTCTCCTACTACGTTGTCATTTGGGGACCACCCTGTTATGCAACCAAAGCAGTTGTCATTTAAAGTTACTCAGGTAAGCATACATAATTAGGGTTTTGTGTTCTATGCTAAAAACACATCAGGTGATTATATTTCATTATTCCTTCCCCTACTGCCCTAAGTCAGCTTTTGATTTCCAACCACCGCTTTGAAAAGTTTTCCTTTTCATAAGCCTAAAGTAGTTGTGGCTCAGAAAGACTTTGAGTATGCACAAACAGGTGGTCCTGCTAGGTCTGCATTTTACAACAGTTTGCAGCATAACACTAGGTCAAATGCCAAGAGATATTTTTTTGGGGGGTGGCGAGACAAATATTGACTACAAAACAGATAATTTGGGAGTTAAGTTCTCATGACTGCGAAAGCTGAGGTGGAAACACCAGTCAAGAAACTGATGGGATAGAAATATGCAGGCCTAAATCTAATTGTTAATCCAAATTAGAGTTGTTTTATTGACTCAGTTGTTGAGTTTACGTTATCCCATTCCTTCAGTTGATACTGAAATCATTCCATTCCTTGAGTAGGTCTTTTGGGACTAGCAATTAGATTTAGGTTACAGTGACGAGTAATGACTCTCCAGGGTAGTAAACTTGGCTCCTTTCCTTTTATTTTATTTTTAGAACTAGGATGTTCGACATAGATGCTTTTTTGGTTGGCCCTTTGCTGACACAAATTGTCTTTGAGTTGTTATATCACACAAAACCAAAAGGGCAGGGAAAAGAAGAGAAACGTTATGGCATCTTAAAGCTAAACTGCTGTATTGTAATGTGAGTTTTTTTTTTTGCGGACAAGTCCATTTCTTCAGACACAAAATTGGGCAGGTATGGCAAATATTTCTGCATTTATACATGGGACCATTTCCCAAAGAATCTGAATTTTTGACACAAGCTTCCCCCCCCCCCCGGACATAAGTTGTTGATAGTGTGGCATTTCACACCTGACAATGATAATTACTCCCCTCCCCCCCAGAAGTATTGGTCTGTAAATAATGACAATGATGATGCTAAATTAATCCCAAGATATGTATATAAAACAAGGAGAAATAACATGGCCATGAATTTTCTGTAATCACTAATGGGGTAAGATGGTAAGGAACTTATAACTCTGTTATGGATTTTGGTTAAATTAATGGGATTAATTTAGCCATCATTATTGTTGTTTATGGAACAGTGCTTCCTGGGAGGGTAGCTGAATACCAGGAAGTATGAAATGCCACACAATCAGCAACTTGTGTGTGTGTGGGGGGGAACCAGGGGATACAATGTCTTCTGGCAATGGCCCCTTGTATACATCTACAGTGGTACCTTTTATAAAGTAATTAATTCATTCCAAATGAAATTATGTTAAGCAAATTTTCCTTCATACAAATTTCCTATAGGAATGCATTGAAAACAGAGTAATCCCTAATCGCAACCATTTTTATGTTGCATGGATTCGCCCCATAGACAATTTTGTTAAGCAAATTTCCCCTATCTCCAGAATTGTTTACGTTGTGCAGATTTTATGTTATACAAACTGTTTGTTATACGAGGGTTCACTGTATATATATTTGCCATGTAGTTCCACTCTTATCTCTGAAGAAGTGGACCTGTCCAAAAAGGTTCTCAATAAAATATAGCGTTTAGTCTTCTGAATTTCTCTCTCTCTTGCTTTTGCTTGATATGCTAGCACAAACTAACACGTTTGCCTCTTCTAAAACCGACTGCTGCTCGAAGGCTGCTCACAGTCAAATGACTCAGAGGTGGCCGTGCAGACTGATTGCTCATCCTGTCCTGTTCCCATTTTCTACTTTTTTTTGGACTTGGAAGGCTCTTTAATCCAAGGTGGAAGAGTGGGTAGCTTGTCTGTTTTCTCTTCTGCCTTATAGGATTTTGGGGGTCCATGTCAGGTTAACCCCATGTGACGCTGACCATGGTGGGGAATAGTTGTTACACGATCAGCAAGATAAGGTGCCAGTTCAATCCTATCTGGGCATTGCTCATGTTTTCCTTTGTGGAAAGCTACAGGATACCTGCTTACTGAGGGACATTTTCTTATTTGCCTGCACTGCACAGACCAGCGGCATATTAGAAGGCAGCGTTATGTTGGGAGCTCTGTTTACTCTGCTAAATCTTCCCATTCTCAATCTCCTCTCCTGTTTTTTTTTAAATGCAGACTGACCTTACAATGTTGAAATTAACTGCACTTGAAAGTAATAAGAATCAAGACTTAGAGAAGAAGGAGGGTCGTATAGACGATTTGCTCAGGGTAAGTGTAATCATAGTAAGATTAAAATAATTATTGGATTAGACTAAAGGGAGCAAACACTATATTTGTAATGGCAAACAACATCCTTAGAAGACTTACATTACTAGAAGAGAAAATTGTGAACAAATAAAAAAAATCAAATACATGAGAGTCAGTCTAGTTTGGTTGTATTTATATTTATTTATACAGTATTTTGAATATTTTATTTTTGAGTATTTTCTACCCTGCATTTCTCCTTGGAAAGGGACTCAAGGTGGCTTACAGTAAGGAGAGACCATATACAGTTAATTACAATTAAGAAATCTTCAGTTTGAGAAACAGAGAATTCAGAGGTATCTTACAGCATTAGAAGGCAACATTAAAACTAACAATTGATAACATAATGTCAGTGCAATCACACAAGAAGAGATACAGGAGGCAGTCCATCATTCAAGCTTGCCTGAAGAGAAAGGTATTTGCCTTTTTCGGAAAGACAGTGGAGATGGGACAGTCCCGGCCTCCAGTGGGAGGGAGTTCCAGAGTCTGGGTGCAGCAGCTGAAAAGGCCCTTTCATGGTTTCCAACAAAACATATAGTGCTTGAAACCAAAACCCATAATAAGTTGAGTTTTCTTTCCATCTTAGGCTAATTGTGATCTACGGCGACAGATAGACGAACAACAAAAACTACTTGAAAAATACAAAGAAAGATTAAACAAATGCATTTCAATGAGCAAGAAACTTCTAATTGAAAAAGTAAGTTGTTTATTTTCATATTAATGGCAATAAAGAACTTTCAGTCATCTTGATCCTGTACATTAAATTCCACAGCCATGATAGAAATTGTGAACTTGGTTAATAGTGGAGTGTAAGGTTGAAAAGAGATATCAAAAGAGTCCTCTACTACAGTAGCCCCAAAACTCACTCTGGTTATCACACTTGACATTGCATTCAGATATTTTTTATCATGTGATAACCAGAGAGTTTTTTGTTTTATTAAAAAAATTAAATATCTGAATAATTGGATCCACTGTTGGTGTCGGTAGCGCTTTGCTGGTATGAGGGAGAATATGCTGGTTCTTTGCCTTTGAAATATCTACAGTGCAGTGTGTTAAAGTGAAGTTCTTGATTCGAGATTATTCAGATTAATAGTTTTTTGTGCTGTTGAAAGGAGTCATACCATTTAGAGGCCAAACTTCCTTGGGGGCATTGCGTTTCCGTAATGAACACAGAAGATTTCATTTGCCAGGTGCGTCACTTTGCACACTGGGCGCCTCTGAGCACTAACCCATGAGAATCCAGGCCCAACGCCCTGAGACGCTGCTTTTGGCCTTTGCCGTCTTCCTGACACTCCCCGGAGAGAAGCAGGCCTTGTGTGTTTTGATATAGCAGGTGTTGCCTTTCCCAGTCACTGCAAGTGGTGGTGAAGGGAGGTCCCTTTTTAACTTGGAAACGAGGAGTTGGCTGGCTTTGGCAGGCAAGCAGCTGTGAAGAACTAGGGTTTCACGAGGTGGCTGCCTCCTGCCTCCAGGGACCTCTAGGCTGAAGCAAAAGGTGATGGAGTTGGTGAAGGAGACATAAAAAAAAAACAGGACCTTGCAGTGGAAATGGGGGGGGGGCAGAGATGAGTAGCCTCTGTCAACTGAATAATTTGTTTAGAAATGTTTTAGGGGACTTAGGGTTCAATCAGACAGGCATTTAGCGTGCACTTTGGTCTGCTGCAAGGATGCTCTTTTTTATGGTGATCACATGGTATAATGGCTGGAGTGGACCAAATCATCCCTAGAGCATTCCTGCATCCACTTTTCTGATCCCATATCGAAGGTTTCTGCCTTTTTGGTGCAGATAAGATTGCTTTGCTGTGCTTTGTTTTCCAGTGTGTGGTCTTGACTGGACCTTGAGAAGTAAAGCCAACAGAAGCTTCCAGGAAGAAACTTTGCATTTGAAGTGATGCAGGGAATACACACTTTAAAAAAGAATCTCATTCATTCATTCATTCATTCAGTCATTCATTCATTCATTCATTCACAACTTATATGCAGCCCCAATACCCAAAGATTTCTGGGCAGCTTATAGTTTAAAATCAAAATAAACAATTAAAACCAATTAAACCATTAAAATACAATACACTAAAATTGCCATGAGGAACTACAATCTCCATTTACCAGTTTAAAAACTTCTGGAACATGAAGGTTTTTATCTGGCACTGAAACGTCATCAGTGTCTGTGCCAGGTGGCATTCCATAGCCTGGGGGCAGTGGCCAAAAAGGCCCTATACCTACAAGCCATCCCTCTCACCTCCTTGAGGGGTGGCTCTTTCAAATGGGCCCCCTGGTGAGATCTTAAATGCCCAGTAGGTTTATATGGAAGGAGGCTGTCCTTCAGGTATCTACTGAGCCAAGGAAACGATTAATTTGCCAATATCCTGACATGACTGACTTACTAAGTTGCTTCATGATATATTGGCAGGGCCTGTTGCAGACCGAATAGGGTCATTTGAGGTCCGTATAACATTTGCATGTAAGAATTGCACCATATGGCATACCGGACCTCCTGTCAACCCTATTTCTCCTGCTCCCCTTACTTGGCTTGCCTTAAGAAAAATTAGTCTAGAGCAGTGTGGCATAGGTGGCACTCAGAGTCCTTTCTGTGGGCACCCAACATCACCCCTTCAGAGCCACCTATATTCAGGTTAAATTGCTGTATTGCAGGGCTGTCCAACTTTGAACAGGCCGAGGTCTACTTTTTCTGGCCCCCAAGTGCCTGAGGGCTACTACACTAATGCCTCTACTTACAAATTTTATCTATTCCAAGTTTTAAAAAATTGCAAGTAGAGCAGTGGTTTCCCATAGGAATGCATTGAAATCAGTCCCCTTAATTCATTGATTTTCAATGCATTCCGATGGGAAGGCTGACCATGCACACGTTTCCCTTGCACCTGCTCGTTCATCTGGCCGATGGGGAGGGGAGCAGGGGGCCACACCATGACCCTTGAACTGTCCTGCTCAGGTGAGGCAGTGGGCTGGCAGAACCTAGAACTTTGCTGGGGCAGTGGTGGTCCTTGGGATGGGGGAGGAAGGGGTTGAAAACCTATTCCCTCACTTTTTTATTGGTGGCCGGCGGACTAATTTTGAACCCTTTGCAGGCTACCGGTAACCCGCGGTCTACCCGTTGGGCAGGCCTGCTGATTGGCATTTGGCGAAAAAATAGTGGGTTTTGGATCACCATTTGGGCGCTCGATTTCTAAAAGGCTCGCCATCACTAGACTAGAGAATTGTCACCCAAAACTAGATACATTGTCTTTTGGGCTAATGGCCCACCTTTGCCATGTCCTCATATGTTGCTTATTCCTCGGTCTAGTCTGTGAAATGAGGTTGTATGAACTCAGAGACAATTATAGCAGCCAACTTGGAAATTCTGTTTCCATTGCTGAGAAAATGTGACTCCTTCACTTTAGAATGAGACTATAAATAAATAAAAATGTTGCATGTATTCTAACCAAATACCCTTTTTGGGAAAGATTCTAAAACTAACTTGTGGTATTTTGGTTTTCCTAGAGTACTCAAGAGAAGTTGGCAAGCAGAGAGAAGAGTATGCAAGACAGATTACGCCTTGGGCATTTTACAACTGTTCGGCATGGTGCTTCGTTTACTGAACAGTGGACAGATGGTTTTGCATTTCAGAATCTTGTGAAGTTAGTCAATATTGTTGTTTTTTAAATTGTTCCATAGTTGCCAGTTCTCTGCAGTGGATGCATTCTATGCGTTAAAACTGCTAGCATGGGGCTTTTAATAAAAGCAATAATCACATCATATTCTTCTTTTTGAATATAGGAGGAAACTTCTTTTAATCAGCCAAGTAATGGAGGCTGTACATCTGTTAACTTTGGAAGTGAGGAAATAAGTAGATCTCACTTTGGTTCTCTGTGCACCTGAAAAGCATATGAGAATGATATAGCTAGAAAATGGTAAACTTAGACCAGTGACTTTCAGACTAGCTTGTGGTGTGTGAATTGCTTGCCAGTCACATAGTGTAAGTGGAGATGAGCTATATGAGAGGTACTTGAATCAGTCAGTTGGTTGGTCTGTTGGTCTGTCTTACATTCCCCTGAACAGTGCAGGTCACACTTTCTGAGTAGTTAACACCCAACATGGATAAACTATAGATGTACAATGACAATTATAAACATGGGCAAACATATAAAGTCACAAAACTAGCTGAATCTGATGAGTAAACAAATTTAAACACAGTTGGGCATCAAATGGCACAGATTAATAAAGGTATCTTTTTAAACCATTCATTTTTAAGTTAGCAAAAAAAAAGTTATACAAACATTACAGAAGAACCAGTAGAATTCCAGCCGTACAGTTTAGAAATTGATATTAAAAGAAACAGAGTACCAGCTAGTATTAATTGCTTAGCAATGTAAGTTACTCTTTTGAGTTTGACTTAGCACTGTGCTTAGAGTCACAGAGTATCTTGAATGTGCAATGTTTTATTTTTATTCCCTTTCTGAAATTAAAAGAAACTTAAGAGAGTGATGGAAACATAGTAATAGAATTTTCTGATTGGAAGCAGATGTAATATGAAATTACAAAATTGAGGCCAAAATGTTTTATATTGTTTTGTACTCCTCTAGAATGTTTGCCTGAGTCTATAGGAAGTTAAAACATTTTTGCAAGAGTACAGATCCTGACATGATTTTAAAATAGTGTTTGTTTTTTGGTTTGCAGGCAACAGGAGTGGGTAAATCAGCAAAGAGAAGACATTGAGAGGCAAAGAAAACTTCTAGCAAAGCGAAAACCTCCCTCTACAAACAATTCTCAGGCTCCCTCTGCCAACTCAGAACCTAAACAGAGGAAAAACAAAGCTGTCAACGGAGCAGAAAACGATCCCTTTGTTAGGCCCAACTTGCCACAGTTGTAAGTTTAGAAACAAGTGGTTGCTGCATGCAGTTACCTCTGTACATGTTAAGGGGGAGTTGAAATGCCTGTTGTGACAGGATGCCATCGTCACCCCTGGAAGGCAAGGGTATGGGATGCCACTATTAGACCACTAAAAAAAATTGCAAACAAATGCTACCCTTTGGTCCTTATGGCCTTTATCAGGCACCTTTGGATGGTGCAGGGGGGGAAACTGAATTCCAAAAAATCATGGCAAGATGTCTATGCCAGTTTCAAAATGAGGGCTGCAAAGTCAATTCCAACTCTGGTTTGAATTGTCCCATACAGGCAATTTGCGACAGTTCAGGCAACATTGCCAGGGGTAGAATTGTAAACACTTTTGGCTTGACCGGAAAAGGCCAGTGATTTTGCAGGAGCTGAATAGGGCAGCTGGTCATAAGTCATTTTGGAGTATGCTGTTTCACAGGATCTCAAAAGTCAAATGTGATTTGATGGCACATAACAGGAACAAAAAGAAGGCAAAAATCAAAGCCCCTGTTTTCTCTGCTTCCTGCTGAGAGAAAAAAAAAGAAATTCAACATGGTATTTTAAGAGCCAAGATTCCTTGACACAGATAACATCTTTTTCTGTTCAGGTATCAGGTACTGCATATCAAATCTAGAGATGAGCCCTTACCCTTGTTTCGTGGTTCAGTACAGTTCAGGCAGGCAGCCCCACAGATGTTGTGCAGGGATCCCAGATTCTGCCCTCCCCCACACCTCTTCCTGTGGGCTCTCAACTCAGAGGAGGCGATGGGGCAGGGAAGTCTGTGGTGCTGCTTCCAGCGGGCAAACCACAGGAGGAGGTGGGATAAAGAATCCATGGTACAGTAACCCGCTGCCTATTGCATGGGTTAGGGGCCTGGTTCACCAAAAACCATTTCTGGGGCCTCCGACAGGCCAAGGAAGGCCCTCATTGGCCCCAAAAGTCCTTTCCAGCAAACCAGAGGTCACTTCCGGTTTTCCAGAAATCACTTCCGGTTCACCGGGATGCATTTTTGGGGCCTCCAACGGGCCCAAGAAGGCTGTTGGAGGCCCATTTGGGGCAGTGTCAGGCTTGAGGTAAGTTCAGGAGGCCTGAAACAGGCCTTTCCAGCTTACTCCAGGGGGCCTTTTTCATATACTGTGGTCCTGCGATATACAGGGACCGCAATATATGAACCACGAAAAGGCGGCCGGGTTACTGTACCTGTGGAAAACCTGTGGTTCCAAACCATAGTAAGTGTCCATTTCTAATCCAGCCTGTTCCACCTGAAATACTAGACTCAGCTTTAAAGTGTTACTTCAGATTCTGATATATCTCTTGCCCTTTCTAGTGCTGGAAAAGGTGCAGCAGAGCCTGACCAGAACTTCTGATAAGGTCCATTGTTTTGACGCAGTGTCAGAAATGGAGAGCTACGAGCAATACATGTCTCTTACTGAGGCAAACAGCGGATTTGCTTCATGTAGGAGCTGTTTGCTCTCCATTGTTGGTTTTACTACTTGGGTTTGCTCTTCATGGTAGTTAACTTGCTCTCATTGATTGTTGCCTGATTTACGTAAAAGTTTCCTTTATAACATTGCCCCTCATTGGCAGATGCATTCCAGTATGGGTACTTCTGTTCCTTCTAGTTCACTTGGGAACATGATTCTTGAGGACAATGAGAATGCGCTTACCAATAAGGTTTTCTGTAGAAAGACTGCATTCCTTCCTTGGAAGCAGTTGAATAATTGCCATTGTAGCAGTTTCCTGTTAGATCCTGTGTGACTGATGCAATAAGCATGCTAAATAGGAGGTGTCACACAGACAACTGTAACTGTGAATGCACAGTTGAGTGCTAAAAAAATAGTTTTCAGCTAAACAACCCATTCTCCCTTAGAACTTGAAAAAATCTCATACTTCTGTGAAACAAGTTTTTGTTACCATTGGTTGAAGTGATGCTCCATAGCAGAGGTTCCCAACTTTTTTCACCCTGTAGACCACTTGTCATTTTTTTTTGTTTTCTGTAGACCCCCCTGCCTGCCTAATATTGAATTTTCCTAAACTTATTAACTTCAAGTGTGTTTTTGACAGCTGACACAGTGCTGCTCACTTTGATAGGGTTTTTTTGTAGCATGCAGAAACTTTCAAAAATGGCACCAAACCGTGCTGAAAATGGTGCCAAAACAATCTATGTTAAGTGTAATAAGAACACGTAAATGTTGATGATGACCTGCCTAAATGGGATCTGCTCTTTGGACCCTGATTTACATTTTGTGCACCCCCATTTTCTCTTTTGCTCACATGGATCCCCTGCAAGTCGAAAACGACCCCTGGGGGTCCATATAGACCACTTTCGGAACCTCTGCTCCATAGTATACACTGACACAAGGCTGATAACATCAGCAGGGGCAGTTTTTTTTTGAAATTATTTCCCACTTTTGACCTGAGATTCCACGGTTCCTGCATAATGTCATCCATCATTGCGAAGCTGTATGAATGATGGGAAAGGAAGAGGAAGGCTTTGATGCCTGAAAGTGTTTGCCATTGATGGGATGACGTGATCAGTGGTGGCAATGTTTAATAAATAGTTAAAGAGCTGTGGGAGCCAAGGCACAGCAGTAGGAAATGCTTCATTTCCAAAAAAACAAATTGCTCCAGTGTGAGTTATGGAGCAGGATTTCAGTCAGTGGTGCCAAAGATTTGTTTGAAATCCTCAGCCTTATATGGGATTAGGTTATGGAACCATTAGGTGCATTTTCAAGTTTTAAGCCGATTTCAAGATTTTTGTTTTTATTAGAGAGTGTGTCACTATGTAAACTTCCTTCATTGTAGATGTACAGAAGGATTTTATTCTAGGTGATCATTAAAATCTTGACATGATCTTTATTTTTATTGGATTTGTATCCCACCCATCTGGCCTGAAAAATCCTCTCTGGGCAGCTTACAACATTCACAAATAACATAATAACAATTAATACCAATGCAAACATATAACATAAATATAATTGAAACAAAAAATAAAATCAAAATTATTAATCATATACATACACATAACAAATATAATACAAATTTTAAAAAATCAGACAGCAGGTAACGGTAACTTAGCTGAGGGTCTAATATTATACAGGAAAATTATACAGGAAAACACTGTTGAAACAGCCATGCTTTCAGCTGCCTTTTAAAGGAATTAAACAAAGGGGCAAGATGGGTCGGGGGCAGATCATTCCAAAGGTATGAAGCAGCAACTGCGAAGGCGTGTGATCTTATGTTATCATGTTCCTGATTGTCTGACAGTTAACAGACTTCAGAAACAGGAACAGACAGATAAATACATGTATAAATAAATGTATTTATAAATACATTTCTGTGAAAATAGCATTTTCTAAAATTTCTCTTGCAGTTAAAACATGACCAGATTCTTCCTTCTGTAATAAATACATAGCAGTGTATCTTTACAGATACTGTACCCAAACTGTTTTCTGTTTTTCTGACTTGGCAAAACATACAGGTTAAAAATATCTGAGAATAGCACAGCAGTATCAGCTGCCTTTCATTCAAATTCCAAGGAGACATTACAGGTAGTGACTCTTTCACTCTTGTTTGTCACCGTTTTCAGTCAAAATGTGGCAGTTGGTTTCTCTCTTTGGTATTGGAACACTTGGCTCAGTGTTGTGCTATTTCCTATCTAGAATGAAACAGAGTTTAGGAGAAAGCCTAAAAAAATGAGTGCTCTTTCATTATTAGCTGGACCTAAAATATCCCTTCATATCCTTCTTGCATTCCTCTGTTTTGTACAGTTTGTTTAACCTAGTTTATTATATGTATTCAATATTACAGGTTAACATTAGCAGAATACCACGAACAAGAAGAAATTTTCAAGCTTAGATTGGGTCATCTCAAAAAGGTATGGTTCATCTTTAAACTTCATCTGATTCCTAATTGCACCAAATCTTGACAAGTCTGTGTTCAGCAAAAATAAACCTTTCGTTAAAAAAAAAATCTATAAACACAGCCTAAGCTAAATAACATTGCTGGATGTATCTGTATTCTCTACTGATAAGACTGTTTTCCTTTTTAAAATTATAAAGCATTCATTTCATTGTTATATTGTGAAGAAGAAGAAAAATGTAAATTTTCCTATCATTGTGCATTAGCCATACAGGAAACTGGTTAAATGAAAAGACAATGTGTGCTCTAATTAAAAGCACTTGCCTATGTAGTTTGATGTTAGTTTAATGTAAAACCTTTCTCTAGGTGGTAAAGCCATTACAGTGGCTGAAATCCTTTTGCTTAGGGTAGTAAGTTGGAACTCGAGGAGGCCCATTGAATAAGTGGAACTTACAGAGGAGCTGATTTGCCAAATCCCCACTGATCCTGTGGACCTTCTCCACCTGCAGCTTGCTATTCTAAGTAGCAGAATCTCAGCCAGTGTGTAATTAATGCAGTATTAGCTAGAAACTAATTACAGTATTAGAATTACATGGAGATGCTTTAATTGTACACTTCTCCTTTAACCAAGGCTGAGGTTAGGGGCACCAGATCCCTGTGTAGCTCCAAATCCATGCATAACTCTTTTGCTTCTCTTCCCCCCCCCCCCCAAATATACAGTGGTACCTTGTATAAAGGAATTAATTCGTTCCCAATGAAATTATGTTAAGCAAATTTTCCTTTATACAAATTTCCATAGGAATGCATTGAAAATGCAGTGATCCCATTTTATGTTGTATGGATTTTCCCCATAGGCGATTATGTTAAGCAAATTTCCCCTATCTCCGGAATTTTTATGTTGTACAAATTTTATGTTATACAAGCTGTTTGTTATACAAGGGTCCACTGGAACTGCAAAGCATAAACAGTTGATTAGCGCATACAAACGGAGAAATAGAAACAGTTCTCTCTGAGTGGTTCTCCTTCATAGTGTTGACAATCCTTTCCATACAGTACCAGGTGTAATGAGTTGTAAAGATCCTTATGCCCTCCCCAGTCTAATTGTTTGTTTGTTTGATTTATATCCCACTCCACTTAGTGCCAAGGCACTAACCCTGGGCAGTTGCCACAAATATAAAACAAAAATAAGAGTAAAGATAAAAGCACTAAAACACTATAATGAATCTTTAAAAGAACAGATGGCACAAACCAATCATATAAAACCAGGGCAGACGGAGGAAAAGAGGAGGGAATTATATAGAGACTGAATCAGAGATGTTGTGTTTGGAGTTCAAGTAGACCACTTCAGTAGTTTTGAACCTATATCTCTGGTTCTGGGTGTCCAGGGACACAGTACCTAGTTAGTTGAAAAGATATACAGTGGACCCTTGTATAACAAACAGCTTGTATTACATAAAATCTGTACAACATAAAAAAATTCCAGAGATAGGGGAAATTTGCTTAACATAATCGCCTATGGGGAAAATCCATACAACATAAAAATGGGATTACTCCATTTTCAATGCATTCCTATAGGAATTTGTATAAAGGAAAATTTGCTTAACATAATTTCATTTGGAACGAATTAATTCCTTTATACAAGGTACCACTGTATTTATAACCAAAACAGTGGTGTTTAGACCTGTGCAATTCAAGGGAGAAGTGAAATGCAGAAAGAGGTAAAAAAATGCAGCTGCTCTAGTAACAGCTCTTCAATTGCACTTTTGAATGATGATTATAGCAAGTTTGCAAACATTTTAGCTAAGTATTTGAACAATATTTTATTCAAATGTATTTGATCAGGACAAACTTTTTTTTAATAGATGAGATTAACAAGGGAGAAAAATATTACTTATTTTAGGTTCTGGATAAAATGAATAACAATTCATAGTATTTTTAAAAAATAAAAACACTTAAATAGGGATTTCATTTAATTTGAAGAAGCTTTTTTGGGGGGGGAGAGAATTTATACAGTTAAAATTATTCTATTAACAACAATAATTTAATTTAATACAGTTAATCCATTTAAAATAGCAAATGTATGTATATTAATGGCTTTCCTAAAGTTTATTTGCAATGGAAAAGCTGTTATGTTGAGAAGGGATGATGAGCATTCGGTCACAACCCATCATGTCCGACAGATCCATTTTCTCTTAGCTTCTGGTTGCAGTGTATTTAAGTTAAGCATTATTGCTAAAGGCAATAATTTTATTCAGTGAGAAAAAAAGGTTATTAGTCCCTAATTTAAAGCCGTATTGTATTGCAAATTGTACTAATTTCACTGTGGATGCAACCCTTGCTTCTTGTGTGTTGGAAAAAGCTTTGATTAAACCTTAATTATGCCCCACCATGAGCTATAGTAATAACATTATAACAGTTATCCTAGAAAAGAATAAGAGATCAGTAAAGGAAGCTTTTAAGGAGGTTTACAAATCTAGAAGGAAAAGAAAAGTCATGTTCTACCCAAATATTAGCTTAATGTGTTCAGAAATAAAATCAGATAACAAAGGTGTCTTCGTTTGTTATGAACAGTTTTGAATCCATTTTTTAAACATTCCTTCATATTTCTTCAGATTAAGATGAGCCAACAATTAAGAAATCTGGAAGAATATAGAGGGATATTTTTTTAAAAAAATCCAAGAATAGCTACTTCCTAAAGCAAATACATTATTTGTAAATATGACATAGAAAACAAGTAAAGGATGAAACCAACACAGAATATAGGAGAAAGGGTTCTTACACTGTGTTAGGACTAGCTGGTGTGTAACCCCTGTTGAAAAGGAGTAAGTTGAATAATTATTATTCAGCTAATTAGTGGAAGTATTGGCAGCTAGACAATAGGAGAATCTCTGGGTTGAGAAATTCTGTTTCACTCGGTAGGCTATTTGCCTATTGCCATAGTGGAAGATAGGAAGGCCTGGCGAGCTCTGGTCCATGGGGTCACGAAGAGTCGGACACAACTGAACGACTGAACAACAACAACAACATTAGTGATTAAACATTACCTGCAGAGGTTTTCAGCTGGTTTACCAAAGAGCCTCGTGGCGCAGTGGTTAAATGCCTGTACTGCAGATGAAACTGTGTTCATGACCTGGGGTTCAATCCCAGGTAGCAGGCTCATGGTTGACTCAGCCTTCCATCCTTCCGAGGTTGCTCAAACGAGTACCCAGCTTGCTGGGATGGGGGTGGGGGAGGAGGGGCAATGTGTAGCCTGTATACTGGAATTAAAAAAACTGTAAACCTCCCAGAAACTACTTGAAGTGGTATGGGGCGGTATATAAGCAGGCCACTTTACTTTTTGCTTTGCTTTAAGAATGAAACCAACAGTACTGCTGTTTGCAAAAGTATGTTTCTTGTGGTGCAGGAAAAGATGCATTACATTAAAGGCTAGTTTGGTGGGAGGAAATATTCCTGGAATTTTTTCTCTGAATCTCTTTGAGTTTCCTATTAAAATTGTTCACATGTGAGATTGTATACATGGTTGTTTCCCTTAGCAGAAAACACTTTTGTTCAAGCAAGTCAAAGCCTCTAAGTCTTTGCCAGTTCTAAGCACTACACCTTGCTTTGCCCATATCATCTTCTGTTCTGGAACCCCCTTTCAGAAATAGTTTGGGAATCACCCCTGAGTGTCACCTACTACAAGAGACAGTGCCCTAATTCTTCTTTCACCACCCCTGTAATTCTCGGTTTGCCTCCTTTCTTACCTGAGGATCAACAAAGCTTACCTAGTGTGTGTTGTTTTTATTTTTAGGAAGAAGCTGAAATACAAGCAGAACTTGAACGTCTAGAACGAGTTAGAAATCTTCATATACGAGAGCTCAAAAGAATAAACAATGAAGATAACTCTCAGTAAGATTTCTAGATTTTGATCTTCTCTATTTAAATCCTGCAGCGTTGTGTTGTAAGTGGCACTCTAGTTGGCTCATTGAGTTAGTGGGGACTTTGTCAGTCATCTCCTTCATAACTTCCGTTGATTATAATGGGCCTATTCTAATTATGATTCAGCACAGTAAATAATAACTAGAGTAGGCCTATTTGAATCAATGGAGCTTACAAAAAATTGATTCACCAAGTCCTCCTAGAGTCATTGGGCTTCCTTCAGTGCAGTTTATTACACAAAGGGCCTTTTCACACGACCCCTAAGATCCGCTGGTCCCTTAAATTCGGACCAGAGATCTTGGGGGTTCGTTTCTGTTCCTGCGTCCCCACCCCTCAGCACTTCCTGCTCCTGTTGGCGTGAGGGGAGGGAGGGGAAAAAAGGACAAAAGAAGCCTTTACTAACCTGCCGGTGCCGGTCGAAGTTGCCACGAGCCCCATTACTTCCTGGTTCCTTCTCAAGGGGCTCTTAAAGGGGCGGGAGGCAAAACAACAACAGACAAGCGAGGAGAGCCCGGCACTCTTATCCGCATCAAATATTTTTCACCTCCAGAGAGCAGGTACAAGAAAAGTGCGCTGGGTCGCGCTAAAGTGGGCGGGGTCACACTTAATTGTCTGCAAACTCCAGAGCTGGTGGGGAAACATTTCTAAGCTCCGGAGCTGGGAATCATTTGCAGCGCAGTTTAGGGGTCGTGTATAAACGCCCTAACAGGATTTTGGCCCTTAATTCTCTCATATTTTACTGTCTTGAGAAAAAAAAATATGACACACATTGTGTGCTATAAATCTAAATAATCCAGTTTTGGTATTTATGTTTTTCTTATCTTGTTTTCCTAAATTCATGTAAAGGACTGCTGGGATTTCAGAACTAGTAGAAATAAAACATAATTCTTGATGAAATGATAATGGGGAATAGCTAGTAATTAGAGATATTCCACATCAGGTATCATAAAGCTCTGTGAGTGACATCACCAGCCTAGGAGATTGTTGGTAAATCCAGAGTTCCTTTTTAAGTTTTGAAGTGTGTGCGACATGTACACATTAGGAAATCACAAACACCTTGAAACAGAAAAGGGAACTCTTGCATTAATGGCAGTCTGCTGATGATGTCCTTTGCATTGCTGCAGAGTCTTGGCCATTATTTATATGTTGCAGTATATTTTTAGCAATTTTTAAAAATGTTCCCTTCAGGATTCCTGTGTTCCTGCAACAGGAAGCCTGTAGTGCTTGTTGGAGATAACAGGGATTACTTTTCCCCCTTTTCCATTCTAACTTGGAGGCCTACCCTTACCATTTGTTGCAATGCTAAAAAAAGCAGACTGCATTTGTTGCTGTTTAGGTGTGGCGTTGATCCACAACTGAGGAAGGGGGAAAATCATGCCCCTGCTGCTTTTCTTTTCTTCATGAAACACATCCGTGTAGTGCAGGAAAGGGAAATACTTTTAACAGCAAGGCATGCACTGCTCCCTTCCTCTTTCCAGAATGTGTGTCAGTTGATGGAGGATGTAGCAAGCCATTTCCTGCTCCTCTTCCTACCAGTTGCTTCAAATCCCCCCACCTCCATCAGTAAGCGCAACACATCTTATATGCCCCAATGTCCGTCTCCTGTTTATTGGCAGAGCACAGTTTTGCTGTGGAAAATCTGTTCTATACATGGAACAGTTTCATTGGATCTCACTCCATGCTTTGCACCCATATCTAGCTGGGAGTTCCCAAATTGCATTCTGCACTGGTAACTTTAGCCGTGACTGATCCGTTTGTTTGTTCAAAGCATCCTTATCCCCCCCTTTAGAAAGAAAAGAGGGGGGAAAGCTTCCAGATTATCTCACACACCGTTGATACTATATAACTGCCCCTGACTGCACACTAGCATTGTAAAAGACACCGTAGAATAGAAACGAAAGGATGGGAAGGCAAGCAAGCCCAGATACTAATTCTAAAGTAGTATTTCTTATAGCAGCTACAATAGAAGTATTGGGAGTTGCTGGTGAATTTAGTCTTCCAGCAATCCTGATTATGTGGCATAAAGGTAGATCAGTGGTTCCCAACCTGGGGGTCGGGACCCCTTTGGGGGTCCAACGACCATTTCATAGGGGTCAACATGAGCCAGCAAAGAAAAGGGCACAAATGGCTTGGGTCTGGGGGAGGAGGGGGAGGAAGGGGGGAAAGAGTGAGTTACAGCTTGATAGGTTGGCGGGGATGTCAGTCAGTGGCACCAGAGGCTGTGATTGGCTGAGGATGTCTGTAGACTAAGGGAAGTTCTCTATGGCACATACAGCAGTGGCCAGCCAAAGGGGGGCTTGTGGCCTCTTCCAAGCAGGGCAAGGGGTCACCACAACATGAGGAACTGAATTAAAGGAAGGTTGGGAACCACTGAGTTAGATGCTTAACTTCTCATCATATAATGTTCTTGTGTATTGTTTTTGTTTGTTTTTGCTTTACTTTTTAAGGTTCAAAGATCATCCTACGTTAAATGAGCGGTATTTGTTGCTTCATTTACTTGGTCGAGGTGGTTTTAGTGAAGTTTATAAGGTAAGGCGCCCATTTCTGGTTGTTTATATTTATCTGCATCAAATTTGATATTATACCAAGTTGCCATTAGAATGCCCCAGCAGATGTGTTGTGATATCATATAATTAAAATGATGTCGGCATAAAATTGTGCTTATTCCTTCCTTCTTTGATACAGCTGTAACTTGGGCATCATTTGTTTCCATTTTAACCACAGCTTGCCTTTCGGTCCAAACCCTAACTAACCATGGCTGAAATTCACTTCAGTTTAGCATTCAAATAACACATTAAACTGGCTTTAAAAAAATTAAAAACTGTTTTAAAACATTTACATCACTGCCTGCCTTAAGGGAGCTGACAAAGCAGCATGACCTAGTAATGGCATAAAAATTAATTTATGAAGGCTGTATGATTAAAAGGGTGCTAAAAGGAAGAGAACTAAACACAGGAGGAAAACATTCAGTCAGATGCTTTTCATCAGCATATTTTTACCAAATGCCCAAAGAACCAAGTGTTATTTTAACTTGGATCACCTTATAGCCATGCTGAAGAGTGATGGACATGTTCCAAAGGTTACTCAAGCTCATGTAATGTTAATCTGGAGCTTCAAAATAGGTTGTCAGAAAGCAGCTGTTATGTTAATCATTTAACTGATGCACAGTAAGTTTTTTTCTAAAACTTAGTTGACAGTCATATGTATTTACTAGAGAGTAGGGGTTGTTTTTCCTAAATTACGAGTGGCTTTCCTGGATTGAATTGTCTGGATTGAAAGAATTAAAACTGTCACACCATAGTCAGAATGAGAAGAAAGGTGATAGAGCTGGGAGGCCTCGAAAGTTGACTGAGTATTGTCTGGACCACTGTGTGTCAGCCTGGGTTCCATATCAGGCTAACAAAAATCATGTGCTGTATTCAACTGGGGTACCTTGGTATAATGAATATGGTAGTGTTTATCCTTCTGATGAAATGAAGTGGTGGCCTGGCTGCCTTTTAGTCACGTCTTAACGGTTATGTAGCTGTGATAAAAATTCAGTGAATAGCTCCAGGGGCAGATGGATGGGGCTGGCGTGAACCCCCCCCCATCACTTGAAGAGGGAAGCAAAGCATTGTACATATTGTGATGCCTTTCCCCATGTCTTGGTTGAATATGTTTCTCCTCCGTAGAAGGAGGCGGCGGCAGTGAATGGTGACAGTTTCCCCCATTCTCTCAAATGACTTGAAAAAGGGTGGCAGAAGTGGCAACAGTATCCTGTCGCACAGCCACCCCATTCAAGAAGGGGGCTGAAAAGGGAAAGGAGATGGCAACCTCAGGAAGGGATCCCCTACCCTGGCCTAGATCAGTGGTGGTGAACCTTTGGCCCTCCTGATGTTTTGGACCCACAGCTCTGAGAATTCCAAGCAGGGCTGTGGAGTCGGTAGATAAATGTTCCGACTCCGACTCCTAAGTTTTTTTGTACTTCCGACTCCGACTCCCCGATTCCGACTCCTCTGTATTAATATGCGAATGTATTTTATACATTCCTTGAAGGAAAGAAAGGCAACATACATGTCATTACCACAGGATTACTGGCTGGGAAGCCAACCGTCTACTGTATTGAACAGTTTAAGCAAAAGACAAACACAATGAAAACAACAAAGTTTTATTAATTTTTTTTTATTAATTAAGTGGCTGGATAGTAGCAGCAGGCATAAACATCAGGAACAGGAACTTTACCAGTTCAAAAATACAAACCACATTATTTGGTTGTTTTAGAACAAAAACAAAGCTTATCTATATGAACCAAAAACAAAATCTGTAAAACCTAGAAATGGTTTATATTAATCTTGAAATGTAGTTATAGGCTTAGCAAATGCAAATCAATTCAGTGTAGAGTTCTAAGGAAGAGAATTGCCTCTGCCAGATCCTCTTTCATAGAGGCTAAATTTAGTAGGAGTTGGAGTCGGTGCATTGTTTGCCGACTCCGACTCCAGGTACCCAAAATGTCCTCCGACTCCGACTCCACAGCCCTGATTCCAAGCCTGTAATGCCAGTGAAAAAGGAGTGTGGGAGATGTGGTCCAAAACATCTGGATTGCCAAAGGTTCGCCACCACTGCCCTAGATAGATAGTGGCACTCAAAAGGAACAGGGGGCGGCGGCATGGGGATGGCATTTGCTCCAGGACAGAGGATGGCTTTAAGGGTTCTCAGGGAGAATAAAGCCATCTGTGCCAATGTCACAGGAGTCTTTCTGGTGTGGAAGGAGAGCAGCAGATGTTCACAACTACAGGGCTTCACTTGAACTCATGATAGAGGCAGTCCTAAAAACTGAACAGTCAAGTGTGCTTGGTGATGTGAGCAGAAATTTAGAACACTAAGTTGGGATGGTTGGAAAGATTAAACAAATCATTTGCCTTTTTCAAGACAATTGACAACAGTAAATTACCTGCTGCCCAGCTTTTTTGAGAAACCATGCATAATGATCCTGTACTGAATGGTACATTTGCTGCATAACAGGCCGTGTGTGATTCATCTTGTGGCATTTTAATATTTTTGTTTTGTAGGTGTGTAGTTGTGCAGCACACCATCACTCAGGAGTTGAATTTATTTCCCTTTTTTGCTGGCTTAATATAAAATACATGCCAGTCTCTGAAATCCAGTAGTAAGTCACAGCTAGAATAGGTTCATTGAATCCATGGCAATTTGATGAGTCGGCACCTGTGTAAGTTCCACTGATTCAATGGGCCTATTCTAGTTGCATCTTACTACTGGATTTCAGCCCACTGTATCTCAGCTTTCCCCATTCTGGAACCCCACAAATTTTTCTGACAGCAAATCCTGTCAACACCAGGGTAGCAATGAGCAGTGGAAGGAGAGCTTATGAATTGAATTTCAAAACATCTGGAAGTGGGACTGGTGATACCTTTAGGCTACTATAAAAATAACAAAGCATTGCTAATATTTCGGGGGCAAGACCATCTTCCTCAGAGCATGCCAAAAGATGGATTTGCTAGGAGTTATTTCTTAGATGTAGAGTCCTTGGCAAGATGGAAAAAACATCTGGAGGGTACTTAGATGAGGGAAGAGCTTCATATGTCTCACTGGAGACTGAAAGAAGAAACTAGAATTCAGTAAGCATTTGATTTGCCAGCTGAAGATTTCAGGCTCAGTCCCTGACATCTCCCGGTAAGAATGAAAAACATCCTTCCATAAAGCCTGAACTGCTTCCAGTCATAACCATATTGGTTACAACCATTATAAAGTAACTTCTGGTGCTCCTGTAATAAACGATGGCTATGACAAACCTGGGCATTTCCTTGGAATTTTAAATATTTTACTTTTTTAAAAAACTGCTAATTCTTCTACTACTTTCACTTGCAGGCGTTTGATCTCTATGAACAAAGATATGCTGCTGTGAAAATACACCAGCTTAACAAAAGTTGGAGAGATGAGAAAAAGGAAAATTATCATAAGTAAGTGTTGTTGTTGTTTTAAATAACTTCCCTTCTGTGTGGCAAATTAAAAGAGCATCCGGTGTACTGTGTTTAATTTCTTCTTTTAGGCATGCCTGCAGAGAGTATAGAATACACAAAGAGTTGGATCATCCAAGAATAGTAAAACTCTATGACTACTTCTCCTTGGATACCGATACGTGAGTATACAAAATTGTACCAACTCTGCTTTTCATGCAGTTAAGAAATTCCAGTGCAACCAGAAAGGGTTTTGGTCGAACTTCATGTAATTTTAAATAAATTTAAAATAAAAAAATTAAAGTTTAAAATTTTAAATTAAAATAAATTAAATTTTAAATTTTAAAATAAAATTTTTAAATAAAAGTGAAAAGGTATATTCAGAGAAATACTGTTTTTGTCTAGAATATGCTTGAGTAACTGATGGACTTTGTTTTCATCTGTTTCCCTCCATTTCTAGGTTTTGTACAGTATTAGAATATTGTGAAGGCAATGACTTGGATTTTTATCTGAAACAACACAAGCTAATGACAGAGAAAGAAGCTAGGTCCATTGTAATGCAAATAGTAAATGCCTTGCGATACCTCAATGAGATTAAACCACCTATAATACACTATGACCTCAAGCCAGGTAAGTCAGATCCCTCCGAAAACCCTGGCAGACAAAAACCACTGAATCTCATCTCTCTTTTTGTCCTTAGTCGTATCCTTTGTCATTATCATCAGGATCAGTGTTCACATTTCTTTTTATTTTCTTCTGTTGCACAGATTGCTGAAGAGTGTGGCTCGCTAAATGTACAAAAAGGGTTGAGGACTGGCAGAATATGGGTCCATTTAATCGCACCATTTTGCTTTGGGGGGGTTTCTTTTTCTGACCTCACATCCTCTTGACTGATGAGTTTGAAAGCAGATTTGTGACCTTTTTATCCCCTTCCCCAATTTAGGTCTTCACTGCAACTTAATTCTTCCATATTATATCCCTGAGCTCTTTTGTCTGATATCTTACCCATATTCTGTTTTTATTTATGCATTCATCTACGTATGATTTTCTTGTGTGCAAATGGTCACACTCTTGTTTCCTGTAACCACAATTAGAAATATTCTGAAGTTGCAACAAACATGAGTCATCTTTGAATTGTTAAAATTGTTCCACCAGTTAGGCTCTGAACTCTCATTTGAACCACATCATGATACAAATAGATGTGCACCCCTAACGTGTATCAAGTTCCTTGTGTTGTTTCCCTGTGTCATGTCCATAGTGATCCCTCAAATGGATTCCCTTGGCTACATAAAAAATCTATTTGTTTAGTGGGGGGCAGAATCTTGTTCACGAATGTTTGTGTGTGTGTGTGTGTGTGTGTGTGTGTGTGTGTGTGTGTGTGTGTGTGTGTGTGTGTGTGTGTGTGTGTGTGTGTTTTAAAATAAACTCTGCCTGTCTTGACAGGAAACATCCTTTTGGTTGATGGAACAGCATGTGGAGAAATAAAAATCACCGACTTTGGTTTGTCTAAAATAATGGACGATGACAGCTATGGTGTGGATGGAATGGACCTAACTTCACAGGGGGCTGGGACTTACTGGTAACCCTTTTACTTCCCGTTTGCCATATCCATTATTCATATGAATGCTGTTTGTTCTCTGTCTTTTACCTGTTGTATAGATATAATGGACAGAAAGCGTGTTTAGTATCCTTAATTAATTTACTTTTACATCCTAAGGTTGCATATCTTCTAACAGAATGGCCAGAGACCTACTATTTCCATAGCATGACATGAATTGTATCGTGTAAATTCCAGGGACAAAATTGCTGCTACTTAAAATTCCAAGGCTTGTATTTTTATTGCATGCCAAGTCTGTGGTATGCAACAAAGAATAGAAACCTCGACTATTTAATTATTAGCAGTTCAGGGCCGCAACTTACATCATTCAGCTTACACTGCAGTATGTAACTAATAGGATTCTAGACAGTCTGTTTAATAACGTTAACTTTAAAAATGTGCTTGTTAGAGTTGTTTCAGACAGCTGTTATCTTTTGTATGGTCTTTTAACATGTAATGTTTTGCCTGAGGAATAATTGCCTTAATGCAAGGTTTTATATCGGTTTTGAAACATAAGGCGCTGTTGAAAAGGGGAGTATTGGTTGATATCAAGTATTTTTTTCCGCCATGATGACATTTATTTACTTCTGTTTATTTTGTCAAAATTGTCACAGGCTTCACAGATAAACTGTCAGAAAGAACAACCTATCAATGTGCTGAATATATTCAATAAAACAACTTAAAAAGAGTTACACATTTAAACTGAATAATTTATGCATGCTTGAATACCGGCATTTAAAAAAAACTAAACTGCTATCTGTCAGCATTCAGAATGCCTTATATTCAAAACCTTTCTATATTTTATAATTCCCTTTCCAGTATTCGCTGTCAAGTCTGAGCTTTGGTTCTCCCACTCATATTCCTTCTTGTAGCTTTTGATTGGACAATATTTTTGGTCTTTTTTTCTCTCTAAATAACATACTATGATTTGTTCTTGCCAACCAAGCGAGAACAAAGAGTCACTGGTTGAAATCTAGCCGTAGAGGGCAAGCATAAATTGCTGCATGCTGGTTGATATGTCATGGCAGATGAATGTCTGCCAGAACTCAGGGTAGAGAATCAGAGAGTACGTGAGTTGTCTTAGCATTGTTTGAACCATAATTTGCTGATACATCTGAACTAACTAGTCATCTGTAAATCCAAACACTCCAAAAGAGCTGCAGAGCTAACATTAAAGAGGTGTAGGATAAACCAACCCTGAGTTTCAAGTCCAGTTGAAGCACTGGACTTTTGATAATTTTTGACAGTTCCCCTTGGTTATGGTGACAGCGGTACAACTGCTAATCCGTGATTATATGTGAGCAGTGTGTTTGAAAAGTTTTATGTGTTACGCCTGTAATCATTCTTGTTCCTGGCCATCTTGGACTAGATTTGCTGTTAATATGTACGTTTTGAAATCAGACTGCCACGGGGGAAGGAATTGCCAGTTTTGAAATGGCTTGAATTTATTTGGTTTTTGCTTTCAGGTATTTGCCTCCTGAGTGCTTTGTTGTGGGCAAGGAGCCACCTAAGATTTCTAACAAGGTGGATGTATGGTCTGTTGGAGTAATCTTTTTCCAGTGCCTGTATGGTCGAAAGGTAAATAGTAAATCCTTGAGTGTGGAATTTTACAATGTTGTAGAATTTATCTCAAGTACATTTTCAAAGGAAACAATCTCCCTTGAGTAGTATGGGTTTCTTTTTTTATTTTGTCACATTGTAACATCTTATTTTAATTGTATTTATCTTTATCTCCCCCCCCTTCTTTCTTTCTTTCTGTGTAGCCATTTGGCCACAACCAGTCTCAACAAGATATACTACAAGAGAATACAATATTAAAAGCCACTGAAGTACAGTTCCCCGTGAAGCCTGTCGCGAGCAATGAAGCGAAGGTAATAGTCATGGATTCAAATGGTATATTGAAAAGAATGCGATGCAAATTTTGCCAGGGCAGACTTTATTTCAGCAAAAGATTGAGAAATTCCGTTAGCGCTATGCAAAATGTGTGTGCTCTCTTTGTTTGGAAGCTATAGTGGAGATCTGTTTGGTAAAAGCCCCACCCAAGAAAAACATGTTCTGTAAACTTTACAAAGCTTGACTTGTGTTGTGTTTCTGGTCTTGGATTAAAACATTTTATGTCATTTACACCTCAAGTCAGGCCTCCTCCATTTTAGGCTAGTCTTATTACCCACCTAACGCCTAGTTCTCCATCGTGGCCTTCGTGAAGCCACACAGATGGGTTTCCCAGGTGCCCCTGCGCCAGAGGTCGGAACTTCCCTAGCAGTAGGAAAGTTCGTTAGTCTCCACCCCCGCACCCTGCGCATGTGCGAGGGTGTTCCCGCCTAAACGCCTCAGTTCCTCTTAACCGCCAACGGCTAGAGGTGCTTCTTGGTTAGTCTCCGCGTTTTCTCTAGTTCTTCAGAAGTTTTTCTTCCCTTTTGGCTTTTTGACTCGGACTGATACATGGCTAATGTCTTTCGCGCCTTTTAAACGCTGTTCGAATTGCCAGGCGAAGATCCCGCTCACGGACGGACACGAGCTCTGCTTAATCTGCCTCAGTGAGCACCATCACACTGACTCGTGTCCGATCTGTAAGGGATTTAGCTCTCAAGCACTTAAAAATCGACAGGTTTCCACTCCTTTGGGCTCTCGTTTGGATTTATGTGCAGGTTTCTGATTAGCTACAGTCTAAATATTAAAGTCAATGCTGAGGATTCAAATTTAAATTGTCAGAATATATCTCGAATGCTTAATCTAGGATGTCATTAGGTCAGAATCCCCCGAGGAGGGCATGAAATGAAAATTCGGCACCAGAAGCTCTGTGCACGACGCTCTGACTCTAGGGCCTGTAATAAGGGCTGCTTTGCTCACTGTAATTCTTTTCAAGTAATACAGATAGAAATCTGCAATTTTTTAAAAAGAGGAAGGACAATGCAGAAAGAGAAATATATTGGCATGTAAAAAATGCTGCACTGACTAGATTAGAGTATCGTTTAGGATCTAAAGAGCCCGTAGTATGTCTCTCAAGGCTTTTCTCTATAAGCACATGTGGCCTTAGTGGTTCGTATTGGATCCAGTCTCTTTCTATTGGACTGTTGTCCTGGAATGTGAAGCATTTTTGTGGGCAGAGGTACATATACTTTATAAGGCTTCACACAGTCCCTTGGATTTTGCCTTCTACTTCCAACAATAGTTAACCCAGTGTTTTTCAACCTTTTTTGGGCAAAGGCACACTTGTTTCATGAAAAAAATCACGAGGCACACCACCATTAGAAAATGTTAAAAAAATTAACTCTGTGCCTATATTGACTATATATAAAGTAATTCTCTTGAATAGGAATCAAATAAACACAAAGAAAGTATTTTATAATTACTTTATTATGAAATAGTAAGTAAACAGAAATATGAAAAATTATAAAATACTTTATTCAGTGCAATAGTGTTGGCTGAACACAAAGCTGATATTCTTCAGCTTTTCCAACGGCACACCAGGCAACTTCTCGCGGCACACTAGTGTGCCACGGAACAGTGGTTGAAAAACACTGAGTTTAACCAAAACGCATCTTTGGAAACTCAAAAGTAGGCCAATAAGAGAATGCCACCCCTCTCATTGGTGTTTCTTAACTAGAGGCATAATCCTTCACAACATAGCAATTATGTATTGTTATTCTTTGGGACAAGCTAACGATAAACTTGTGAGCTTGTCGGAAAAAGTGTGGCACTGAATTGTATACACTGTTCATCCCATGAATCAGTGTTACGTTGTGGATTATGTACAGCCCCACATGCAGGACTAGGCTGGAATAGGCCAGCAGCACACAACATCTGGAGAGCCTTTTGCTCAGCGCATACATACTCAGCAGAACAGGCAGGTGTGGGGGGTGTTTGTGGGTGTCCCAAGAGAGAAAGCATTATGCAGAGGGAGTTCAAGTGATGAAATCCATTGTTAGACCATTCTGTAGTGAAGGAATGCTATTGGGTATTATTTATTATTTATTTGTCTTATGTCTAGGCGGTCTTTCTCTTGATAAGGGGAGTCAAGGCAGCTCATTGTGTCAAAAAAAGTATAATTACAAGCCCAATAAATCAAACATGTAAAACAATTAAACTACAATTGTAATTAATATATCCTGAATGTTTTAAAACATTCAGAATTTGAGAGACGCAACTAAAAATGCCATTTGGGGACTCGTTTGCAATTATTAAAAGCCTGCCTGAAGAGGTAGGTCTTCAGCTGTCAGGAGAAGGATGAAAGGGAGGGGCCCCAACTTGACCTCCCAAGGGAGAACATAACCAGGGAGCAGCCACCAAGAAGGACCTCCCTCATGTCCCCATCTACCTGCACTGCTAGTGGTACCAAGAGGAAATTCTCCTCTGATGCTCTTAAGAGCCAAGAAGGCTTATATGGAGAGTTCAAGTCCTTCAGATAGCCTGGACCCAAACCATATAGGCCTTTATAGGTAACGACCAGTACTTTGGAGTGGTAGCCAGGGCAATTGTTGTAGTAGGGGCATTGTATGTTCCTTACACCTGCCTGGCTACAGCTTTTTGAATGAACTGAAGTTTTGAACCATCTTCAAAAGCAGTTCCACATAGAGCGTGGTACAGTAATTCAAGTGGGATGTAACTGTTCCTCACTACATGCACTTCTGTTTTTGCACATGCTTTTCATTTGTCTATTTTTTTTTTTAAAAAAAATTGAACCTTAGCATATCATTTAGGAGAATACATTCAGGTTTAGATGGAGGAGGACCATACTCTTTGAACACTGGCCTTTGATAATGAAATTATTTCTTGCATTCTGTGCTAGTTTGTGGATTATGCCAAATTGTATACAGAGGCAATCCTTTTTCAAATACATGGGGTTTTTTGTATAATTTTTTCTTCAGTTCTTTCCTTTTCAAAAGTCATCACCATTTCATAAGTCATCATTTCTTCTTAATGTGGTATTCATCATTGAAGTGATTTTCACAATAATAACTTGTCAGGGATGTAGAATAGACAAGAAATAATGATTGGTAGGAAGCTGAAGTGGATAATATATTAATTTGTAAAATTAAGGAATAGGAAAACGTTTCTCCCCTCCCCCAGACATGCATACTAGTCATGTCCAACTCTAGGGGCGGTGCTCATCTCCGTTTTCAAGCCAAAGAGCCAGTGTTGTACAAGTCCGTGGCCATGTAGCTGGCATGTAACTGTTTACCTTCCTGATTTTTAGGGTGGTACCTATTTATCTACTTGCATTTATATGCTTTCGAACTGCTAGGTTGGCAGGAGCTGGGGTTAACAGTGGGAACTCACTCCACTGTGTGGCACCCGGGATTCGAACTGCTGAGCTGCCGACTTTGATTACCCTTCCTGTTAGAGTAGCTGTTGTAAATCTCCAATATTGATAACAGGCACATATATATTTCAGGGTTCATTGAGCAATTCATTTACGGACTTGCTTGTATATATTTTTATAACACAAGGCAAAATAACTATAGACATTAACAGCTTTAAGTTACATTAGCATCCACAGTTATGTAAATTAAATATTTTTATAATTTAAAAAATAAAACCTTTTTTTTAACTTTAATGTTTTTAATTTGTATTTATTTTTATATTTGACTGGGGGAGCTATATGTGAGCGGGCCCTGATGGAATCCAGCTACTTGGTTTAGCTTGAGCTAGAATGTGAGTAATGGATTTCCTTCTCATGTTCCTAATTGATGGATCCTATAATATGAAAGCTGGCTGGATACTCAGTCATTTAGGTATCCGGTTGCGGAGTTAAAAGGTTGGGAGTTGGATTCCCCAGCTATAGCTCTGTGTGGCCTTGGGCAAACTGCACCATCCCAGGGCATCCTCTGAAGAAAGGAATGGAAAACCACCTTTTGAGTATTCTCTACCTGAAAAGTGTTGCTATAGGTCAGAATTCACTTGACTGCACATGATTACGATTATGATGATATGAAGGGCAGTGGATATCTATGCATCCTGACCAAAGTCCCAGAGAGAGCCAGATAAGTGTCCTGTCGTAGTGCCTTACAAAGAGTTCATGTATTCCACTAGAAGGGCATTACATAAGAAGAATCCATTCATTGGTATAACATCTTAACCAAGACTCACCCTTTTCCTCTTTTCTCCCCAGGCCTTTATTAGGCGTTGCTTGGCATACCGTAAAGAGGACCGGTTCGATGTTCACCAGTTGGCCAACGATCCTTATCTACTCCCACACATGAGAAGATCCAACTCTTCGGGGAACTTGCATATGGCTGGACTAGCAGCCTCTCCGACACCTCCTATATCAAGCATTATTCCCTATTGAAACTTCCTCGTAAGGACGGCTTGCATTGATACCTTGATGCGGTTCCGCTGCCGTGGACTTTCGTCGGAAAGCACCAAGTCAGCGTTTCTGCACAGCGGGACAAGTTTTTGACATGGGTGTCTTCATACTGTGGCCCTTCAGCCAGTGCCATTTCCGAGATGGGGCTGGATCCTGGTTTGAGAAGGGAACACTTCTTTCAGACTTACATTGGAAGCATGGAAGGACAACAGCAGTGGCCTGTTGCCTCCAAGCTGGCGTCAGGTGTTTTCAAGACTGGCAGAGATGTGTGTTTGTGGCTCGTAGGGAGGAGGACACTGTAAATAATCTTTTTAATACTTACAAACACTTTTGGTTGATACTGGAAAATTCTAAGGAGGAGGGTAGTTTTTCATTATTGGAATAAAGAAGAACAGACATGGAGCACCGAACAACAACTTTGTGCCTGGACAAGAAACAATCTGAATAAAAGAATCTTCCCAAGAAGTTGATATTTCAAAAACCAAAGGAAACGGGAAAAGGATTGACACAGGGGTGGATGTTAATTTCTTTGGGTAGGAGTGATTTAGTATGGGGGTGGGGGTGGGGGAGTTAGGGAGAAATCTTTTAAACTGTTTTGTTGGTTTAATGACTACTTCCAAAGGGATAAAAATAGCAGTTTCAACGAGATAGCAAAAGCTAGTTTGGAAACTAGTTTAATTATTTAAATGCCATTTTGATACTTAGCAATGTTGTCAACCGATATCCACTACCTAGGCTTTTAAGGAGGGATACACAAAGGCCATGTACGTAACCAAAAGCAAAACAGTCATGTTCAGTGTTTCTATGCAGGATAATGACAAATTCCCTTCCCACCCACCCTTTTGTAAATTTGTTGTACAGAAGTTATATTTTCAGTTTTAAAATTTCAGCAACTTATTCCTGTACAAAATGTTTAAAGTATGGCTTTTCTAATTGGATATTGTATTTTTTTTAAGTCTCATTGAAGGCGCTTTTAATTGCTGCTAAATGATGTTGCTTTTGCTTTTGCAAAAAGAAAGAAAGAAAATCAAATGACCTCCTTAAGGTGCAAGTCAACTGTATGTCCTAGAGAGATTGAAAGTAGATAATTCATTAACAATCAAGGCATGTAAAACCAATCTGTGTTGGAACTATACAGTACAGTTCAAGTCAGCTTCCTGAGCGGGAGCACGTTGATACTAGATGTAGAAGTTGTTTATGGTTATTCTTGGTTCCTGGAAGTTCTGTCTACAAGGTGGGAAGATGTTCTTCTAAAGATAAGTTTCTTGTGGCTTGTACAGATTATTTTAAAATGTGAAACATTTTCTAACTGCCTTGTATGGTAGAATCATTTTTTCTTCAGAATGCAGTGTCTCTCTGCCATACAAGATTCTTTTACTGTCACATTCATAACGCTGAATACCTGTACGTAACTTTGTCCATGTTGCAGAAAGGGAGGCTGTATTACCACAGATTTTTGGTTTAATATTGTACAGTTAAAACTGTGGCTCTTGTTTCCAATGTTGCAAGCCATTTTGTTTTCATTGTATATAAGGATACATTAACTGTCTCTTCAAGATGCTGCTGAAACTGTAGAGAATGTAGCCAAAACAGTAATAAAATAATGACAGTTGGAATTTTAAGTATTTTTCAAATTATTACTTTGCGTTAGGAAGCACACAATGTATCTGTCTCATACTGCCAGAAAGCAAAATACTCCCATATATAAATCCTCTGTCTCAACTTGTCTATAATAGTAGTGGGCAAACCCATTGCCCTCCTGATGTTGTTGGACACCCCTCAGCATAGTTAGTGGTAAGGGATGGTAATAACTGCATTCCTAACAGTATCTAGATGGCCACATGTTATGCATTCTCCATCTAAAATAGAGCAGTCTATCCAAGGTTGGAGCCATACATTAGGTGGATAAAATTACGCCTGCAGCCATGCTGTTGATCAAAATATGCATGCTATGGGTATAAAGGGACAAATAGCCCTATTTGGAATGATATTCTTGGTGGCCCATGCTCCATCCTTATAGACGATGTAGGAGGAATAAACACAGTCCATCAGCTGTGCTTATTTATTTATTTTATTTTATATTTATTGTTATATTTATTATAAGTATATATTATAGTTATAAGTTTATAAGTATAATTTTATATTTATTAGGACCAACCAGAAACGTCATGAATTAGAGATGGGCACAAAATGAATTTTTTTGTTTTGTTTTTCGTTTAATTACAGAACAAAACAAATGAAGTGCCCTTTTAAAAAACAAAAGGAAACAGAAATTTTCATTTTGTTCCGTTTCCATTTATCATTTATTTTGGCAAGCACCAATGTCGGCACTTGTCAAAAATAAATAATAAAAAGTGCTGATTTTTTAAAAAGCACACTGCAGCTGATCAGTGCTTGTAAAAAACCCAAAAAAGCTCCAACCAACCAGACTGGTCGGCTGTAAAAAATATATTTAAAAAAAAACACGCCGATCAGCCCGCACTACAGCTGATTGGTGCTTGTAAAAAAACAAATGAAAGCGCTGTAAAAATAAATGAAAGCTGTAAAAAAATAAAAACAAAAAAAGAAATGAAATGAAAAACGAAATGATTTTTTTTAAAAAAATTCATTTCATATCAAATGAATAGAAACCAAAAAAAAAAAAAGAAACAAAACATAATTTTGGCATTTCATGCCCATCTCTACTTGGTACACTTCAGTGAATTTGTGGGGTAAGATTAAAATGTTTTGCAATAGTCCGTTTCAAGCCAGAATGTGAGACAAGCAGGTTTGGGTGACAGGGAATGGAGAAAGGGAGGATTGCTTCTCCATTTTCTGAAGGATGATGCTTCATCCTAGAAGGAAGTGTTGATGTGAACTGTTTTGGCATGCCTGGCCTCTTGACAAATGCTGTTGAGGATGGGCATCACAGCTTTTAGTGAACTGCATAATAAGTCCACCTTTAAAGCTTCTCTTTGGGATATTCTCCCCCTGTTCCCTGCTCCCAGAAAGCAGCCCTGATGCAGCAACTGTGTTTGTGGTCCTGCTGTGAAGGAGGGAGAAAAGGACCTGCTTGCCAAGTCTCAAGTTATCACGGGTTTTACATTGTGCTTGTTGAAGGTGCCTCTTCAGTCATGCAGTTCTCTTCTTTGTGACATGATGCTAAAAACATGATGGTTTATTTCTTAGAGGGGTTCAAGCCTCTTCCATAAAAAGTAGCAGTGAATGAGTTGGATCTGGCTTGAGGCATAGGAAGACAGGAAGATTTTCACTGCCTCCAACCCCTCCTCACAGCAACCCCTCCAGGCCCTTCAAAATGCCACATAAGGGGCTGGGGATTCTGCTGAACAAATTGAGTTGCACTACAGAAAGTGGCAGGGCAAGAAGAATCCGCCAGGTTGGGTGAATGCGCTTTCCGTTTTCCGAAGAGAGATTCTGGGATGGTAATAAACATGTTGGGGAGATACCACATTTTCCCCAGCAACTGGCTTCAGCATATTCACATAGTTAAACTATTTGTAGAAATCTTGTGATGTTTATCTAAGGGCCTTTTCACACGACCCCTAAAATCTGAGGCAAATGGCTCCCAGATCCGGAGCTTAAAATTGTTTCCCCACCAGCTCCGGAGTTTACAAAAAATTAAGTGCAACCACGCCCACCTAAGCGTGTCTCAGCGCACTTTTCAAGTACCTGCTCTCCGGGGGTGAAAAATTCCTGACGCGGATGTAACGTAGTGAGTGCCGGGCTCTCCTCGCTTCTGTTTGTTGTTGTTTTGCCCCCGCCCTTTAAGAGATACTTAAGAGACTGGATTGCTGCGGGAGACTGCAGAAAGGAGGTGAGTCAGCATTCTTTTCTTCCTTTTTTTCTCCCTCCCCTCATGCAGACAGGAGCCAGGAGTGCGGAGGGGGTGGGAACACAGGAACAACGACAAACCCCCAAGATCTCTGGTCTGAATTTAAGTGACCAGCGGATCTTAGGGGTCGTGTGAAAAGGCCCTAAGTGTTTTGGCTGAGGCTGGAGATGTTAAAAAAATAAAACTATGTGCCTCCTCCTTTGGCTCCTGATAGACACCCAAACAATTCACTCCTCTACCTTGCAAGCAAGAGACAGTAATATTGAAGCCTTAACCAGAGTGTGAGCCAGGAGAGACCTTTAGCCCTGCCCATGCCCTTGCCTGTTGCATTCTCTACACTACAGGGAGAGGAACTACCCGGAAATGAAAGATCCTGCTGCATCCAGAGCTTCTCCATGCCATTTGAGTGGAACTAGTTCCGCTACAACCCATAGCAGACTTCTCTCCTGTTGGCCTGGAGACAATGAAAGGCAGGAGGTGGTGGGTCTAGCAGGCACACTCTCTCCCTGCTCACAGGTGGAAAGCAGGCCCTTTCTGAACACCTGAGCAGGAACTCTTTCCCTGGGAATCTCAAGTTGGCACCAGAGCGAGAAGCAGAATGTCTCCTTTGCTCTGGCAAAGTGATTCCCCCCACACACACACTCCTGCACACACGCACAACATTTCCACAAGTCTCTGCTTGCAAATCGGTAGCAGTAACAACTGTTTCCTAACTGCAAACTGCCACTTCATGGGTGTGGTTGGTAACCATCTTGGCTTTGAATCAGGATGCTGTTTCTGATATCACGCTGTACCTATGATTTCATAACCTATTAATATGAGTCAGAAAGCCACTGCTAAAAGTTATTCCTTACAGAAATACAGAAACCCAGTGTCCCTACTTAACAATAGTTACTAGAGGAGACACTGATTTCAAGAGTGAGACTTTTCTTACCCTTTTGACAGGAGTAACTTTTCTTTTTTTTTCATTTTTTTTTAGTCGCTTGAAGGTGTTAGCTGGCTGGCATCTAGTACAAAACACACTCCCTTCCTGTCCGCTTTGACATCATCTCAGCCTCCAAACAGGGCCAGGATATTCCCCTCCCGCCATTTTGTGTGAGGCCACACCTCCAGAATGATAAAAGCTGTTAAAAAAGTCATAGTTGCACTGTAAAAGAAATGTAGCTGTTGTTTATTCTGTGGTAAACATAATGTAATATTACTTGCACTTTTGTTATTGGGGAACAAGGAATTAATTATAAGTAAATAGTTGTTAGTAACTTAGTTACTTCCAGGCTTTCCCTCTGAAGCACATCTTCTCCAGCGAAGGAACCATTTCCAATCATCACCAGGTTTCATAACATAAATATGGCTATGTTCCTCTTCGGCACAGTCTAGTCCCGTTAAATCTACCATCTCTTCCCATAGGTTAATGTTGGAAAACATGAATAAGTTGTGACGTGTTGACTCTGAAGTCAACCAATCATTTTGTTGTTATGAGCTGTCAGGTTGCTTCCAACTTATGGTGACCCCGTGTATGAGTGACCTCCAGATCCAGTGTGCTGCCCTTGGCGTTAATGTAGAGAAGCCTGGCTGCAGGGATGAGTGATCCCATCCATTTCAGTTCATCAGCTCTTTTCAATTTCCATGTCTCCATTTTGGCTCATTTCCTTACCTGTTTGCACTTTTTAAAGAGTTGGCAGGGGGAGGAGAGAAAATGCAATTTTTGGGAATGGATTTGGGTGCAAATATATGCATTTTAATACTGCTTTACCTGGCACATACATTGTCTGCAAGGTATTTTCACTAAAATATACAGTATATCACAGACGTGAATACAACCCTTCATATTTTGTAAATACTGTAGTATATATTTTCATGTGGCAACACTGAAGAATTGACACTTGACTATAATGTAAAACAGTAAGTATACAGCTTGTATAACAGTGTAAATGTCCAGTCCCTTCAAAATAACAAACACACAGCCATTTGTGTCTAAGCTACTGGCAACAAAATAACATTTACACAGTTATACATGCTTTATACTCACTGCTTATATTGTAGCCAAGTGTCATTTCTTCAGTGTTGTCACATGAAAATATTTACGAAAATATCTATGAAATGTGAGGGGGTGTACTCACTTCTGTGATATATGATGAGCGCTCCTTTTCCTCATGTGCAATTCACCATGTATTCAACCTCCTAACCTCCCTTTTTTTTAATTGGCCAACTGCATCACAACATGGAGAGAAGAGCAAGCACGCATTTTAGTCAGCACACTGGGCAGTGCAAGGTGCAGTTGCTTCACATTGAAAGGGATCATGCCTTAATTTCACCCACCCACCCCCCAATGCGCCTCTTGGATGCATTTCCTACACCCGTTTTTCAGTCCTTCAAGGCAAATGATGCATCTGGCGAATCATCTGACATAATTCTTGGGGGTGGGTGGGTGCCGCAGAATGTGGATGAGACCCAAGCAGCTTGTTGAAGCAAGCAAATTAACAAACCACGTTTCCATAGAAAGACATGTGGCAGCTTGGTGGTTTTAGGGCTGCCAGCTCAGCAATATCCGATTCTCCAAGATATCAAGGCTAAAGCCTGAGACTGAGGGGCGGATCTCAGAGGAGGCTGGCCTTTTTGCTATGATTGCAAAAATGGTGAGGCTGACACACAGACAACACAAAAGACTGGCTTTGAGGATGTGCACTATTTGGGGCCAGTTGATTCTGAGCTGCCTAGATGCCCTAAGCACATCCGATCTCAACTGATTTCAGAAGCTAAGCAGGGTCGGCCCTGGTTAGTACTTGGATGGAAGACCACCAGGGAATACCAGGTGCTGTAGGCGCCTGGAGTAGGAACTGGCAAATCAATCCAGTATTCCTGCCAAGAAAACTCCATGGACATGGGGTCATGAAGAGTCGGTCACAACTGTAACGACACAACACACACATTCTTGATTCTACTGTAGGACATGACATTATGGGCTTTAACATAAGCTACTATAAAAAGACAGAAACAGCTGCTTTGTGGATGTATTACAGAAAGTTAAGAATATCTCAGGCTGAGGAGGTGAGCAAAAAAAGAACTACTAGCCAAGATTAATGGATGAAGCCCAAGGAATCATGAATCATCTAAAAGGCAGAAAGCAAGAATACTTTTGTCATGTATTGAGAAGCAACAGCAAGTATAGATTGTTACAGCGAATGGTTCAAAGCAGAACAAATAGGAAAAGAAGTGGAAAAACATATTGGTTGAAGAACCTTAGAGATCGGTTTGGATGAGGTATAGCATAATTCTTCAGAGTTGCCACATCCACAGTCAAGACAGGCCTGATTATGGCCAGTAGCTGACACAAGGGGAAGGTGGAACGAGAAGGAGAAGGTGACCAAGGTGAAGGTGTAGCAACCACAGCCATGAGAATGAACCTCAAAGCAGGCCATGAGGGTGACAGCATTATTCTGCTAAATGGAAACTCTGCAGATGCCAGCATTCATCCATGAATGCCTACAGTGTGGAAGATTTTCTTGGAAGCCAACACCTACCAGACCCTGCCAAAGTTGCCGGTGGTCTGGGTTTATGGGATTGTTAGTTGAGCATCTGGAGGACTACATATCTCTTACAACTGCACTGCGAGCAACACTTTTAAAAAGGGTAGGAAAGCTACAGATAGAAACAGAGGGGAGAACAAATTAAACATGATCTGATCCAGCAGGCAATCCTTATGGCTCTGTTCCCAACATCGATGAAAGGAAGTCGGGCAGTAACAATGTGCTTGGAGAAGACTACATTTAAGGAGGGCAAGGCTATCAATAGCTTCCACATATGATAGCTATCCACTGCTTCAGAAATTAGAGGCAATTAAATTACCAGATGTGTAAAAAAACCACAAAGGAATTATATTGGATTCTTCTCTTATTTACCAGAAGCCTAATTAATAGGCTTAGAGAAAGTGTGCTAATTTGAGAGTTTTTGGTGACATACCAGCTGCACTGGGAATATTTTGTTTAGGGTTCAACATTTCTACCTTGTGAACGGACCAAAATCAGTTTTATTCCTAATTGGCATAGACCTCTAGAAATAAATGGGACTTGTGAGTAAATGTAAATTGAGAGTCAAATTCTTGCACAAATTGTACCAAACTTTTATAGGTGTGATATTTTTGCATGGTCATTTAAAACATAGACATTTTGGATGGCTTACTTTTATATATGTATATACAGTGGAACCTTGACTTACATCATTAATCCGTTCCAGTGGTATAGACTTAAGTCAAACATGACTTAAGTCAAACGAACGTTTCCCATAGAAAGTAATGGGAAAGCAGATTAATCCGTTCCAGATTATGAAAAAGACCCCCGAAAACAGCAATTTAACACAAATTTGACTGGGATAGGAGATTCCTTCTGGGGATGTAAATGAAATTTCTCTTCAAAGAGAGGAGGAGGCAGTGGAATTATAGTCCACAAGTTATATGCCTCCACTTTTTAATGTTCATAGCAACAATGTCTAACATTTAAGTTTACTGATTTTTAACCTGATGTTCCAAGTTTTGAACAACTCTATGCTTACCATTAGAGTCCCACAACTGTACAGCTCCCCAACTAAAATGCTTCCATTGTGGACCAGACTTCTGCAGCCAGATTTTTTACAAGACTGAGCCGACTGTCTAACCAGCGAGGCCAGCCCCGGGCTCCCGGCCCTTCTTCTCCTCCGGCAGCAGCGGCGGCTTTGGTGAGGCCGAGGACCAGCTCCAGGTGCTCTGAGCTGGCCTCGCCGAAGCCGCTGCTGCCGGAGGAGGGGAAGAAGGCAGGAGCAGTTTGGAGGCGGCAGCCACGATGCTGGGTTGTGGCTGCCGCCCAATTCCAGTGCCTTGCGCCGGGGCTCCGAGATGTAAGTCAAAGCCTGCGACTCAAGTCAAACAGGCCCCTTCTTGCTGCAAGTCAAATATGATGCAAGTCAAGCAGTATGTAAGTCAAGGTTCCACTGTATATTTATTTTTAATCAACCAGCTTCTGTGCTTGTTGGATGGTTGTGTTTTGTTTCACAAAAGAAGAAAAATATATTCGCTGAAAAGCCATTTTGCACCAAGGCAGAATTTGGCAGGGGTGAAATGTGGATCTCATGTTTCATGCTGTAGAAATTAAATATCACAAGGTTTGATGAACACTGAACAGACTGTCTCAAAGAGGTAAAAAAGGATTGACAAGATTTTTCACAACCTTTGTCAATACTAATTAAAAACTCATTTATTTCAATGGATCTTTCTGATTTGGGACTAAAAATCAGATCTAATGCAAGAAGCTGGGTCTTTTATTGTTGGATAATTTTTTTTGCTATGCGTTTAATGGGGTTTAGATTTAATATGCATTTTAAAGACATTTCATTCAAATTCTGCGCACTGCCAGGACCTGCAATCCAGTACAAGTGGAGGGTAGCATTTAAATCGGTAAGACTTCAGCCAGTCATGATTTTAGGCCCTAAAATTTAGGGGGACGAAAGCATTGCTAACTTAGAGCCCGGTTACATGAGCAGTATACTACACAATATGCATCACTGCTACTTAATTTGATTTATAACCACATAGCGGGCATGTGATTGTAAGTTGAATCCACTATTGCCTTATGTTATCAGTCACCCAGCTGATGGATGGAAAAGCTGGGCTTTGCTGCCTGAATCAAAGTTGGGCAGCTTGGTAACTGCCCAGAGGCAGCAAGCCAGCTGCAGGGCTGCTGAGGAGCCAGCGGAGCACAGGAGCTGGTGAAGCCAGGCTGTTGCAGTGATTTATTTATTTATTTATTTTCAGATTTATATACCGCTCCTACTTCCCGATCGGGAACTCAGGGCGGTTCAGGCAAAGCAGCAGCAGCAGGAGCCAGAAGGGTCCTGTGAGCTGCTCTGGCTGCCTCTTCCTCTGCTTGTTGAGTTTCCACTGTGGTGGTACGCCCAGTGATGCCACCACCTCTGCCTCCTGTGCCATAGCAGGGCAGTTTACATTGACAGCAGCTGTCACACGCCAAATTGATTAGAAAGCCAGCTTCGTTCCACCCGACCAGAGCCTCGCTCTCCCTATCGCTTCGGGTGGCCACTCTGAAGGAGGCCCAAACGGTTGCTACCCGGAAACTGGCTTTCTCAGTGGCCACCCAGGCACTTTGGAACACCCTGCCGACAGAGATCTCCACCGGCTTTTAGGAGAGCGCTAAAGACCTGGCTCTTCAGGGATAGTGTTGGTGATAACTGAGTGCACCATGATATATTGTAGGTTGGTTTGTACTGATTGACCCAGCCTTTTCTTGCCGGATTATGTGTTTATAGTATGGATGGATGTGGTTGTCTGTTTTATTTATCCCTTTTTTTTGTTACTGGATTTGTATTGGGGGCTTTTCCAATGGGGTGTTTTATGTTGTAATTTGTTGTAAACCACCCAGAGTTCTGGTAGGAAAAATAAATAAATAAATAAATAAATAAATAAATCTAGAATTTGTGATACTGCCCTCTCAATCACAGCAAAATACCGCATTTCCAATCACACACACACACACACACACACACACACAGAGCGAGAGAGAGAGAAAGAGAGAGAGAGAGAAACAATCCCTGAGAGGTGAGGGAATCCATGAGTTCCTTTACATTGTGTAGTCTTTTTAAAATTGAATTAAACCAATTCAATAGTGGCTCTTAATGCCAGTGTAGCTGCACCCTTAGTGTGGACTTAACCCATGGTGTCTCTGATGCTTTTCTTGGATTTTCAGTTGCCCAGGTACACCATTCTAGAAGCTAACTGGCATGGCTTCCTGAAGGCCCTACATTTGTTAATGTTAGATTACCAGAGGGTAACCTTTGGCAAGCTTTGTTAAACATAACCTGGATAAACCTAGTTGGAAGGTGAGAAATAGTTAGCCCAAGGGTCAGTGCAGCCAGAATGTTTCAGAATGGCAAACAGGAAGCACTTCTTCTTAGCTAGAAAGGCCATGCTGGACAGCCAAAGCAGTTTTCGGATCTTGGATTTTTCTTCTGGGCTCCTACTAACCAGCAAGCACGGAGGTCCCTCCATGTGGTGGAGATTCCATTTTACCTTGGTGAAGTCCTTCTGATTGTAACTACAAATGGTAACTGTAGGCAAAGATCTATTTTTCTACTTGAAATATTTCTAGAGTGACATTATGACACAAAGTGCAGCTAATCTGTGTGGGAAAGTAACCAAGAGAGGAAGACAGGTGATGCGACTGAGCTAATACTTCATGCTTCCGTGCATTGTTGTTGTTTCTTCTCTGTGCAGAGATCTGGACGCCCTGCCGGGAACAGGGAGAAAGACACAAAGGCAAAGTCATTGAAAGCAAGGGACGGAGGCACAGAAAAAGAGTCGGGTCCTGCCTAGTTCTATCATAGAACCATGAAGTTGGAAGGGGCCTAAAAGGTCATCAAGTCCAACTCCACCAGCTCAGTGCAGGAATCCAAATCAAAGCAGATCTGACAGATGGTGGTCCAATTTCTTCTTGAATGCCTTCAGCACTGAAGCACTCACCACCTCCCAGGGTAATTGGTTCCATTGCCATACTGCTTTTTTGCCATACTACAGTTTTTCCTGATATTCCCTGTCTCCCTGTAGCTTGAGCCTATTGTTTCATGTCCTGCACTCTGGGATGATTGAGAACAAAACATGCCCCTCTTCTAAAGTACAGTGGCACCCCAACTTAAGAGCAGCTCAACTTTAAGAGCAATTCGACTTAAGAGCAGAAAACTGTTGCCGTTTTAACTGCTGCCTTACAAATTTTAGATATGGTCTGCTTGACTTACAAATACTTTTTTTCATTTTTAACTTATGTTTTCAAATTTTTAGATAGGTACCCTGATTTAAGAGTAGTTCGAATTAAGAGCATGCATTCGGAAGGGATTAAATTTATAAGTTCAGATACCACTGTATTTGAAAAGTGCTATCATATGGTGGTAACGTATTTATTTTTGCCTCACCCCTGATGTGCTACACAGTGCTTAATACTATTAATCACAAAACATTCAGCAACCATAACGTATTAATTGGAAATGTCTCGGAATGAATCGCTGTGCAATTAGTACATAAGCATTTAGCTTGACACATGTTAATTGCACAATTAATTTCACTCCTAAATGCTCCCAACTAATTACCAAGGATTCTTGTTGCTTAGCAAAATTAAATATTGTGTTGCATATCCCTGATAACACAAGAGGAAAGGGGTGCTTGATATTTTTGGAGGGGGAAGAAAACCTTAGTTGTACAGCAGGGTCGTTAGGGATGTGACAACTGTGACTGAATGCTTTTGTTCCACCATTTTCAGCCGCGTCAGGGAAACCTTCTCGGGTGAAGGACTCTGGCTATACAAAAGTCTTTGCACAGTTTGAGGTTGCAAATGGCTGTTGATATGGGAGTAAGGGCCTTTTCACATGACCCCTAAGATCCGCTGGCCACTGAAATTCGGACCAGAGATCTTAGGGGTTTGTCGCCGTTCCTGCGTTCCCACCCCCTCCGCACTCCTGGCTGCTGGCTACGTGAGGGGAGGGAGAAAAAACGGAAGAAAAGAATGCTGCTCACCTCCGTTCTGCCATCTCGCTTTGCTCCCGGCACTGCATTCAGATCTCTTAAAGGGGCGGGGGCCAAAAAAAGAACAAACAGAAGAAAGGAGAGCCCGGCAGTCACTACTGTTATATCCGCATCAGGAATTTTCACCCTCCGAGAGCAGGTACATGAAAAGTGCGCTGGGACGCGCTTAGGTGGGCGTGGTCACACTTAATTATCTGTAAACTCCGGAGCTGGTGGGGAAATAATTTTAAGCTCCAGAGCTGGGAGCCATTTGCCGCGGAGTTTAGGGGTCTTGTGAAAAGGCCCTTAGTTTGCATAACTGACTTTCTGTTGTCAGGGCTATATTGGTTAGCCACCGATCTGTGGCTTTTACCGAGCAATCCTAAGGTGTCTAACAGTTGATATAAAGCAGGGTACCGTGAGCTAGTCTGGAGTTTTTGGCTGTTACACAGGCCTAACTCTCTCAAGGGTAAAACCCAGGAAAGTTTGCTTCTGGAAATTTAAGCTTGGTTACAGGAACTCCAAATTCTGGAGGGTGCTCAGCCCTTAAGAAGCAGCCACGTGGGCCAACCTCTCGTAGGAGGAGAGGAAGCAGGATGTGGCCTCGGAGGGAGATGGACAGAAGGAATCCCCAGGGAGGCTAAGAGGACAAGATGGCCGAGCATTTTAAGGGCCTCCACTCAGATCATGGGTTGCATGTGTAGTGGCTCCATTTCCAGTTAAAGCTGGAGGAGGGGAGGGGAGGAGACTCCATGCCAGAGAAGCTCCTCTTTCGTAAGCCAGGCTAGCTTGCTGGGGCCAGGGCAGAAGAGGAGGCAAGGGAGTGTTACTTCCCCCCGCCTTTATTTTTCTTCCTTCACTTTTTCTCTCCTCTTGAAACCAACGGGATGAAAAGAGTAACACCAGCTCTTGCCTTCCATCATTTGAATGTGAGGCGTCAGTCAGGGCAGTGTGAGAACCATGCCTCCTGCCCCCCCCCAGGATGATCTGTGCCCTAGTAAAGGTAAAGGTTTTCCCCAACAAATATTTGCTAGTCGTGTCCGATTCTAGGGGTAGTACTCATCTCCGTTTTCAAGCCAAAGAACCAGTATTGTGCAAGTTCGTGGCCATGTGGCCGGCATGGCTGAACACATTTCTGCACATGGAATGCTGATTACCTTCCTGCTTTTTACAGCGGAAAACTCCATGGATATGGAGTCACTAAGAGTCAGTCATCACTGTAACGACACAACATTCACAACATACACACACACCTATTTATCTACTTGCACCCAGGACACAAAAATGTGGAGGGCACAAAACTTTGTTGCTTGGAAAAGCACAAAGCTGCCACAATGCCACACACACACACACACAGCCTCTAAGAGTCTAACTGCTCCTCCAAGGGCAGAAGAAGGGAACACAAAACAGAGGGGCTTACCATGAACTAATCTTTCTAGCCCACTGGTTCTCAACCTGTGGGTCCCCAGATGTTTCTGGACTGCAACTCCAGCACAGTGAGTGTTGGAGGCTTCTGGGAGTTGCAGTCCAGGAACATCTTGGCACCCACAGTTTGAGAACCACTGTTCTAGTCCATCACTCAAAGCCAGGCTAGACTCTTCATTCTTCTAGCCATCCTACCTCCATGTCAGGGTCACATGACTTGTCATTTTAGCCAATAACCAGGCAAGCCCCAGCTCCCAAAGCACCTATGAGTGCTCAAGGGCTCTAACAATTTGCTGCTTTCACAAGCCAGTCTGGCACTATGTGTGATACAGTACCTTTTTTAGACAGCAGGCTCCTTGTAGTGACCATTCAAAAGCACCACACAGCTATTCCGCCTTCTTGCCCTGGCTTAACAGATACCTTCCCACATCCTCATCAACATGACAGGTCGCCAGTCACTGGGAAAAATCAGCTCAAAATTCCACTTCCAAAAATTTGCATCTGAAAAATAACACTGATGGTCGTTTTGGACATTAAGAGTGTTTCCCTAAAAGGGAAAAAGGCCCACATGTGCCTTGATCAATTTGTCAGACCTTCCCAATAGAATCTGGAAGTTGAGTCATGGCAACTGGACTTATTTTCTTTAGAGTTCGAAATGTTTTGCTACCCATCCAAGAAGCTTCATCAGTCTGAGGAAAGTTAGGAAAGTCAGAATGACAAAGCTGCTTGGATGAGTAACAAAACATTTTTCTCTCTTAAGAAAAGAAGTCCAGTTGCCATGACTCAACTTCCAGATATCACCACCTGGATGACTGAGAATCTTCACAGACTTCCCAATAGAAAGAAACCAGCTTACTAGAGTGTTCATAGTATTTTGAGAAGCTAGATTCTTCCTAAAGCTTTTTGAGAATCAGTGTAACCGAAGACCCCACCACTCAGGACTGAGAAACAGGGTTCTGTGAAGTCACTTGTACCCTAAGTTGGCTAGTGGACAGAGTGACAGAATAGAACTCCGGGGTCCTGGGTTTGAATCACCACTCCACCATGGAAGCTCAATGGTTTTGCTGGATGTTACTGGTAAAACTACTCCTTAAATATCTCACTTACCTTGAAAGCCCAGTTAGCTAAAAGTTGGATGCATCTTAACAACATATGACATACAGAGCCATCAAGCTAATTATTAATTACCCTCACAACATTTGTCTGAAAATATGAAGCTGAGAAGAGGCCACTTGATTGCCTTGCCCTTTCAACTTTTCTGGCAGTGACTGGGATTAAGGTAAAAAAAATTCCTTACACCTAATCAATTTGACCCAATAAAAGTTTGCATAAAAATGAAGGAGATACCTTCATAAATATGAAGGATCATATTTAATACAATATTAAGAGAACTATATAACCTTCTGGATTAGTATTTTATGCCTATTCATTATTTCAGTCCTTATTTGCTTTTTTTAAAAAAAATAAATGCTCCCATAACCTTGATCTCCAGGTTTCCAACTTGCATTTTGACTGACCTTGGCTTCCAATATCCGTATTGCAATAGTTTAATCTGGAGTTTATTGCAGTGTAGATAAGAAGAATGGTTGCTGACAGTGGAGAGTATAAGGACCAAAGATGTGCACTAGTGGGTGTGTACACAGACACATACAAATACACACGCAGAGGGGGACAGAGAGAGAGAAACCCTCTGCCTCTAGTAAGGTGGGAAGAGGTTGGAAGGTGAGGGATAGCCTAAATGGGAGGTGTGGACAGCAGCCCACTTACCCTAACGGAGATGCTGTCACCAAATAAGAAGCTACCATTTCTCTAAGTATTAGAGGCCATCTCTATCCTCATTTGGTTATTCTTAAAGGAGCTATATTTATTATTTATTTATTATTTATTATTTATTATTAGAATTATACCTCGCCCATCTTCCCAAAGGGAACTCTGGGCGGCTTATATAGCTGATCAAGTCAGAAGTTCACAATACAAATACAAACAAACAAATGAACCAATACATATAATTAAAATCAAGCAGCACGAGAGCACTCTTTGTTTCAAAACCTCGCTGCTAGTACAACAAAACCCTAAAAGAAGGCGGTCGATGGCAGGGGGGGGAGGGGAAAAAAACTATTAGGCTAGGTCACCAAAGGCCTTGCGGAATAGGATGGTCTTCACCGCTCTGCGAAAGGCCAGCAGGGACTCTGCAGAGCGCACTTCGCTGGGTAGGCTGTTCCATAGGGATGGAGCAGCAGCCGAGAAGGCCCGATTCCGAGTAAGAGATCGTCTGGCCTCTCGGGGGGTGGGAACCCGGAGCGAGTGCGCCCGCGACCGCCGAACCAGCCGGGCTGAAGTTGACCGCTAGGCGATCCGCTCTGCCAGGTAGTCTGGGCCCAAGCCATGGAGGGTTTTATAAACTAAAACCAAGACCTTGAATCTGATCCGGGAGGCAACGGGTAGCCAATGCAGCCGAGCCTATGTGTTCCCTGGTTATAAACGAACATGTTAATCCTGCCCCTTCAGTTTGCTTTCAGTGTTTTCAGTGAATCGGTACCTTGGGCAATAGATGCCCTGAAGTTGGTGTGGCATCTCCTCTTCAGCCGCTGAAGAGAGCCTCTCCTCTTCGGTGTTCTTCAGGAGAGGACCAAAGCCAGAAATGGCACTAGAGTACCCCATTCTACTCATGGATGGTTTTCTTGCTTTAATACCAGGTGAGGAGGGGTCCTGTAGCTGCTTGGAAGGCTACTGAGGTGGAGCCAGGGGTCAGGGGTTTGATTTCTCAGTCTGCCTTGTAGAACAAGAACCAGCCTGTGTGGCCTGGGGCAAACATGTCCAAGGGCGCCCCTGGGAAGGGGAAGGGGAAATCTAAATTGCTCCAGAGCACACACAGCCCCCCCCCCAAAAAAAAACCAAGGGAACGGTAAGCCTCCTAACCTCTGGAAATGGTTGCTACAAGTTAGAATGGACCTGACAGCATGTCCTAATATAACATCAGGTTTCTGTGTCCAGTAGTGGTAACCGTGAAGTTGTGGTTGGATTTTCTTTCAATTGCGTCATTTGCATTAGAGCCTAGCCATTTAAATGTTTAGATAACCAATATTTCCACAGAGAAGAATTTAGCGGACATTAGGTTTGTAACTATCGCTCTTGGACCTAATACCAAAATATCGAGATTATTAATTTTTGCCTTGGGCAGCAAAATGTCCTGGGTTGGCCTTGCTCACAAGTCCAGAATCTTTTTTGGACTGACCTCCATGTGACACACTTCTGGAACTGTCCTCGATATTGTTGTAAGTGATAAGACAAAGCATGCTAACTAGAGATGGGGACCATCTGGTTCCTCTCAGTTCGTCAAGACAGCAGGACAAGATCAAACACTCACCTGGCACAGTTTGGAAGCTTCCGGCAACTTCTCAACTGATTTCCCACTCTTGGCTACAACTCAGGCGTCTCTGGCCTGCTCCGTTGGCTGACTGCTTGCTTAGACAAAAGGGCAGGGCAGGGGAGCCTGAGCTGCAGCCTGAAGTGAAGAAATCAGTTCAGAAGCTGCTAGAAGCTCGCAAACTGGGCCTGACGGGTGACTGGAATGGCCGAGGAGGTGGGGGAGGGGAGCAGCCGCACCTGTGCAGCTGCCTCAGTAAACAGGGACAAACTGATTCGTGCTCATCTCTAATGCTAACCTACAACATGGGGTTTTTAAAAATCAAGTTGAGTAAGCCAGCTGCTCGTTTTATAAACCAGTCCCCCACTTCCCTCCCATCTTCATTTTCATGTTAACTTTGCAGACTCACAGGAGGATAAGGCCTCTGATGTTTAGAAACCAATCATTCTGTAAGATGGAGATTTAAATTGTCTGTTTATATAAATACCACCGCATGATAAACCTGTTAAATTATTCTAATTAGTGGCTTTTATGCTTCCAACCCTTTTGTCGTGTTTGTGTGAGGCATTTTAATCTACAAGCTGTTTGCACAGCGGCGGCACTCGACAACCGATCCCAGGGAAAACAGTGCATTAGAGACGGCAGGCAGGCAGGCAGCAGGTAGAGAGGGTTCTCTGCGCACTATACCGCCTACACCATTTGCCGAGGCATCTCATTTCATACAGTTCCTTCGGGCAGCTGAGTAAGTGATTTCTAACTCCTTTCAGTCCTCTTATCGCTACCCATCAAACTGGGACAGCTGTTTTAACTTGTAAGAATGTGCTGAGTGGTAGCTTCTCTTTATGAGGGAACCCTACATCCATTCATAGTTTGGGATTATTATTAGCACTCTGTTGTCATTTTGGCTTACTTATATCTTATACACACTTATAAGAGCGCTCTCTGGAGGGTTTAAAACATAATGCAAACAACACTTTGTCTGCCAGCAAGCTGGGTACTAATTTTACCCGGAAGGATGGACGGCTGAGTCAACCTTGAGTGGCTACCTGAAGCCACTGAGACTGAACTCAGGTTGTGAGCAGAATCTTGTCTGCAGTACTGCTGTTTTAATAATTGTGTCACAGGGCCCATTTTGTGAGGGAAACGCCATTGGCTAAGCACAGACACTGTAACAAAAGTAAGGCAGTTCCTTCACTGTCCTTAGCGGGGCTGTCCCAAGACATTTCACTGCCTGAAAAATCTCTCTCTTTAATACATACAGTGGCAGCTGCATAATATTTTCATCAGTAGAGATGGGCATGAAATGGAAAAATAATGTTTAGTTTCATTTTTGTTTCATTTTTTCAATTTCTTTTCATTTTGTTTGAAATGAATTTTTTTAAAAAATTATTTCATTATTTCATTTCTTTATTCTTCACGGCAAACAGCAGTGGCAGAACTTTTTAAAAAACTTCTCTCCCAACACGCTTGATGGGGGGGGGAGCAGCAGGCTTGCCTTGGTGGTTAAAGACATTTTAAACAACCCACACCTTTTCTCCACAATGCACCGGATTGGAGGGCTGGGGGGGGGGGGAAGGCATGTGTGGTTTAAAGCAGTTTCCCATAGGAATGCATTGCTTTTCAAAGCATTTCTATGGGAAACCTTGCCATTAATGAAAAACGAAATGGAATGAACGGAAAATTTCCAGTTCGTTTTTTTCCTATAAAAATCAGTTCGTTTTTTATTTTGTTCTGAAATGAAACGAAAAACAAAATGAGAAAATATTCATTTCATGCCCATCTCTATTCATCGGTCTTGACAATGGAATAATGACCTTTCACCACAACTAAGGTAGCTGGTTAGTTCAGAGGCCCCAGGATGGCTGGCTGTACAGTAGGTCCAGTGTTGTCTTTAACCTGAAAGGGACTAACTGGTGGTGGGTTCATGAGAACAAGCAGGGGACTGTCACTCCTATCTTCCAGTACCTGCTGCCTGAAGTCTTTTGCCTCACTTTGCCTACTGTGAAGACAAGCTCTGGTTCGGAGTAGGCATGGACACTTTGTGCTTCGTACAAATTTGTTTGAAGCATGACCCACAGTGGTCCATCCCACATGACCCTGGCCAGCTGCGCCTCTTACTGGGATCCGCACACTCCCTTGTGGTGCTTCTGCATCTATCTCAGCAGGTGCCTGGCTGGTCCTTCCCCTCCTCCCCAGGCAACTAACCACTCATTGGCTGTGCAGGGAGACTCCCTGTCCTGCCTCCTCCCTGGAGGGGGTCACCTGCCTGAGAAGGGGGAAAGGCCAGCCAGGCATCTGCTGGGATTGGTGAACCAGCCGCCCTGAGAAAGGACCCTGGCAGTACGCAGATGCTGGTAAGTGGTTCAACTCACCACAACAGCCAATTAAAGCCTAGCCTGCTCGGAGGCCACAGAATGTGGACGGAGGTGGGCAGGGAGAGGAACGGATGGGATGGAAGCCCTTAACATTGCCAACATGGCATTCCAGGCCCTCTCCTTATCATTCATGTTTAACGTTAACAAAGAGGTACAGTAGTACCCCCGTATCCACTGATTCATTATCCACTGATTCAGTTATCCATGGTTGGCAGAGGAAAAAAATTAAATAATTCAGCAGCCACAAAGCAAGCTGTTGTCACAAATAGCACCTGTAAAGCAAGCTACTGTCACAAACAGCAGCCATAAAGCAAGCTACTGTCTCAAAACAGCAGTCATAAAGTAAGCTACAACAGTTTGGGGGTGGGCGGGCAGGCATTCTCTCTTATCCACAGTTTTCATTATCCACGGGAAGGCCTGGAACCAATCCCCAGCGAATACCGGGGTCTTACTGTACTTGCGGCACTGGGCAGTCTGCAGAAGATGCTCTAAGAAACCACCACTTGCCTCTTATCGATCTGAAAAGGAAGCTGAGCCTAGAAATGTTCCTTTCTGGACTACCATTCCCAGGTTCCCCAGGGAATGCTCTCTTGAAGGATTCTGGAAGGTGCAGTCCACAAAGGTAATCTCCCCAAGCTCAGTGTGGACGTTACCATTCGGCACCGATTCAGAGGGACCTGATGTAAAGAAAGGAGGAGGGGGTCTTCGGGTCTTCAGGGCAGGTGCAGTTTTGGCTGAAACAGCACTGCTGACATTCCTCTCCCTCCCCCAAAAAAAAATGCCTTGTGCACCTGCTCAAGTTCCAGCCGCTTGCCAATCATTCTTAGGCCCCATGTTGCTGTAGGTGTATGTTGCACTTCAAACCATGTCAACCAGTCAAATGGAAGGAGAGGAGAGAAGGAGGAGGGGGAGGAGGTGTGAACTAGATATGGCCCAGAGACATGAATGCCAACTTTGTTAGCTCACTAAATTATTTTGGGCTAGATCCAGAACCTGCTGCCCATTCTTGGGAGAAATTCCCCTGGCGTGACAGGCATAGGAAGAGATGGCAACTCCCTTTTCCCTGGGGGAATCCTCCAGAAGAACCATTAATAGATGGAATTCATGACAGAAAGACAGAAGGAAAGGGTCTGGTTTTAATGGCCTGAAAAGAGAGTTTGGCTGAGTTGGGAAGAGAAAAGTAGCCACCAAAGAAACAAGACCAAGACCAAGACCAAAATGAGACAAAAACATGGGGCACCTTAAAAATGAGTGAGCTTTCGTGGATCATGTCCATTTCTTCAGACATATGGAATGAAATCAAATGCAGAATGAAATCCTGAATTCACAAGTAAAACACTCAAAACATTCATTGGCTCTAAGAGTCTTAGCCTTTACCATACCACCCACACCACCTCTTCTCTCTCCTCTTTCCCCCTCTTGTCTGGTTATCTGCTTTTGTGACAACCTCCTTTTGCTTTAAATAGAACCTAACACTAAACATAGGACATAAATTACTGCATGTGAGATGTAATCGCACAACCAAGACTCTTAAAGCCAAAGAACTGAATGTTTCACTTGTGAATTTGGCATTTCATTCTGTATTTCATTTTCTTTCATGGGTTCAAAGAAGTGGACGTGATCGATGAAAACTCAAATTAATACAGAATAGTGCATCTTTAAGGTGCCACATGTTTTGTCTTTTTTAAACCTTTTTTTCTTTTGCATTTTGTCTGCCGGGTTTGAGGAAGAAGAGAGGTATTTCAATCGCTAACTGGAAGTGTCAGATATGTTCTACTGTGGCATTTGGCAACCGGAGAAAAACTGATTGAGAATGTTTTGGCCTTTTTTGTGGGCTGTCTAGAAGGCCGGGACAGGCAACAAATGTTGGGTTCAATCATCCTCATTTTGTGAGGAAGAACAAGGCAAAGATTACACTGAAATAGGAATGGTTTTTTCCTTCTCAATGCCTTCCCTAGAAAATGTGTGTACAAGTGACAAGACTCCCATGTGACCATGTTGTGGAGCAAGGATGGGGAAAGTTTAGGGCCCACCAGAGACTGCTAGACTCCAGTTCCCATCAGTCTTTGGCAGCACGGTCAACAGTGGGGGAATGAGGTGCTGCCGGTGTCCCCTTGTCTACATTTTGGAGCAGAAAACAACATCACCAAGACTGTAAGTACTTGTGAAAAACCAATCCTGGCCTTTAATCAAAATGCACCGTTCCTTTTTAATGGACTGCAAGCTGTGAGAAGAAATCTATATTGGGAGAAGTTAGTATTTTAAAGGTATTGATTAATGAATCCCAGAGAGAACATATAGCTTGTAATTGTTTATTTAAAATTGTTATTGTTTTCTGTTTTCCAGTAAACAGAAATGGGTAGGTGGGTAGCTCTTGGACCAACCTTCCAATATCTTTTAATTTGCTTTTACGGTCTCTGAGCATGTAAAATATACTGATGAAGGTGGCCGGGTTTTCCCACTCTCATAAGAAGGCTTTCAGGGTTAGAAGTTCTGTTCTGGAATGGGAACTCCTGCCCCCTTCCTCAGTTCTTAAAATGTCAACCCAGGAACCACCAAACCATCATGTCCTAAAATGTAGGGGTGAGAAATGCTGGTCCTCCCGATGCTTAAAAATCCAACACTTTACATTGCCAGCTGGGGCTACTAGAAGTGCAAAATATCTGGGGGTGGGGGGAGCAATATACCCTTGACCTGGTTCAATGGTTCAGTTGGTGTGGGTTGTACATTTATATTTTAAAAGTATTTGAACAGGATTAAACAGGGATTTTTATTTTCTCTCCATATACTCAAGTGATAATTCTATACAAAGCTTTTGTAGCACAGGTGAGTTGTCCCAACTATGGAGTTTTTGTGGTGGGGGAATCTAAATCTCCTCTCCAGTCCATAAACCTCCCACACTTTTCTCACTGACTCTTTCCATTCTTAAAAAAAAAAATAAACAGTAATGCCACCCACAGCTCCACTGGGATGGAAAACAACCATCCCGCGTAGGGTACAGATAATAGGAGCGTGCCAAGTGGTGCCAAAAACCAAGAAGACCCCAGCGATGTGCCAGAAAGGTCCACAGCGGCTCTTCAAAGGGCAAGAATGGATTAATGTAGGTAGAAACATGTGTGGATGCCATCATTTGGTCCAAACCAAACCGTATCAGCAGTTGATCCACATGCCTCATCTGGTCAGAATCATTGTCCCATTTTCAAGTAAACATTTTAACTACTTCTTTCCAGAATCTCTCTCATGTGAGCAATTCATGGCTAACACAAACATGTTAACTTGAAATTCTCCCTCAGCATAAAATAAAATTGAACCAGGCAGGTCCCAAAACTTTACAGACTGTAGACGTCCACTGCCTGTTAACAAACCACCCACCTTTGTCCTGACATGACCCATTAATTAAACTGAAATAAAAGCCAGAGTTCACCTGCATTCAGGGCAACAGTGCCCTGGTTCTTTACAACTGTTCTCTGAAAAATCACGACCGGACCACATTCTCACCCACCCCCGAAATCCCTTAAAACAGGGGTGGACAACTGTCGGCCCTCCAGATGCTTTGCACCACAGCACCCACAGTCCTTTGTCATTGGCAATCTAGGCTCGGAATTCTGGGAGTTGTGGTCCAAAGCATGTGGAGAGCCGACAGTTGCCCACCCCTCCCTTAAGACCATATGTTCCAAAAGACTCCATGGATGCAGATTTAAAACTCACAGCTTAGGTGCTTTAAGAAAACACAAACACAGTATCTGTTGACAGATGCCCTCCTGCCAAGCAGAGCAGCAGACTATACATCGCCATCTAGTGGAGCGTGTTCTTCTTGCTATTTCTTACAAAGACAAAAGATTTCTAGGAAAGCACCACTCAAGATCCTTCAGCACCACGAAAAGCACCTTCTCCAAGTCAAGCCACTGCAGCTGCTGCCGCCTGGATTTGTTAGGGTTAGGAGCTCGTTGAATTCAAATTGTAATTGGAATCCTACCTTGTCTCGGCTGAAACCACAACCTATCTAAACAGATTTTCCAGTAGGAGCTATCAGGGATGAGCAAATTCTCAGCTTTGCAAACACAGGGAAGCTGTGCCTTCAGAAATCCTTGATTTAGGTTGGTAACTTATTGCAGGTAAAATAATGTTCCCAAAGTGAAGCTCGCAGGGTTTAGAGCCATTGCACGTTATGCTTGTGTGCAACTGCCGAAAACCTGCAGTATTCAGCATAAAGCACACAAGTACCAATACCTCAGAACTGCATTCTCTAGTCTATGTGGCTGCATAAACAGGGGAAAGGGAAAAATCCATAAAACAACCAAGGAAACTGACTTGGAGGGTGGAAATGATAAAACTACTCTTTAAATAACTCACTTACCTTGAAAGCCCCATTAAGGTTGTTGTGAGTCAGTTCCATTTTGACAGCCCATACCAACTGCATTACATAACACCTCTGAAACTGAAGCAGAATAGGCTGTGCAAAATAAACAGAAATGAAGCATCTCACTTGAGGTGACTTAACTAGTGACTGATTCCAAGCAATGAGGATTATGTAGATTGGTGGGTATAAACTCCCATTCAAGGCAACTGTTTCCAAGGGACCAGCATATATTTCTATTTGTCTACTGTGAAACTGTTTAGATTATAAAGAAGTCTGTGGGGTATAATTTAGGGTATCCTGAGCGCCCTTGTTTCTCACCTGCATGTTATGATCAGGTCTATGATCTAAAAAGCCTGGAATGGGAAGGCGTATTGCAGATACACTGGATCTTGTACTAATAGAGACTACCTATCTTTTAATGAAATAATCATTAGATTAAAATCACCTGAGCATTGTGTCCTATAGAGACTCCAGGGCACAGGCACACACATACACAAACACACAGTTGGTCCAGTGGCAAAACCAAGATGAGATATGAAAACGGAAGAGTAGCATGTATAACTTGGTTTTGGCTGAAACAAAACTTGGCCTGTCCGAGATGGGAGGGTTTTTCCCACCCATGGATGATGGCATTTGATTTGATTTGATGGCAGGATTGAATAATATTGGGATTATTCTAGCTGAAAGCCACCCTTTCCCAAATTCTCTCATTTTGCAGCTGTGGGACCACTCTAAAAACTTCCTCTGCCTTTTTTTTGGGGGGAGGAATCGTGGATCCCTCCCTGGCCAAGTAGGGAATCAGCAATAGGCATTTCCTTTTTCACTGCTGACAGAGGATGTCCTGCCAAAGCTATGATTTTAAAATGCTCTCTAGGACAGTCATAATAAAATGCTAACCACATACAGTGGTACCTCGACTTACAAATTTAATCAGTTCCGAATGCAAGCTGTTAAGTCGATCTACTCTTAAGTCGGGGCACCTATATAAAAAAACTGAAAAAATAAGTTTAAAAAAATAAAAAAATGAAAAAAATTGCATATCGAGCAGACCATATCTAAAATTTGTAAGGCAGCAGTTAAGATGCCAACAGTTTTCCACTCTTAAGCCGAGCTGCTCTTAAATCGGGGCACCACTGTACTGTATTGAGGTTCTGCGTCGAGAGAGCAGGTAAGAAATCTATTCCAGCCAGTTTCTTCCAAGCTTGAGAAATTCCTTGTTTAGAGAGACTAGAAGGGCAAGTAGTCCATACACAGATCACCCAACTAGCAAGGAAGAGAAGCTGATGTGAAGAGGACAATACACAGGGCAAACCAACCCACCTCTGAAGTATTTCCTGTGATTCAGCTGAACAGCAGAGTGAGCTGTTGTCTCAACCTGTGTTTTACCGGAGACCACCGGTAATGTGGGCAGTGAAGAGAAAAATCACCAGTTCTTATGTGACTTTGAGTGGTAAGACAGCAACGAATGAAGGACTACCAGTTGCCTTCTGTGACGCAGATTACTAATTATTTGTTAATGCAAGAATCTTCCATGAAAGGCAAAATATGAAGAGCATAAAAATGTTCTTATTCCACCTCCCATCCACACATGACTTTTTTTCAAAAGAAGGGTACACTGCTTTTCTAAAATGATGAACTTTTCGGGAAGTCAGATTTCTGGGAGCAGGGAATCCTATCTAGAAAGGTTCTTCCTTTTTTGTTTTAATTGGGCATTACGGTACTCTTAAGCGTTATTAAAAACTTTAAAAAGTGCCTCAGAAGAGAGGCTTGTGGATGGTGAGGATTGCAGAAATTACTTATGTTAACAAGTCCACTTATTAACTGGAGTCCGTGCTCCATTGGCTGCTCATCAGTTTCTGGACACAATTCAAAATGTTAGTTTTAACTTACAAGCACTAAATGGCTTGGGTCCAATTTACTTCAACTATTGTTTCTCCCAGTATTAGTCGGCTTGGGTGCTAAGGTCATCAGGAGAGCCCTTCCTCTCCACCCTGCCACCTTCCCAAGTGGGTCTGATGAGAACACATGAAAGGGACTTCTCTGTTGCTGCTCTCAGATGTTGGAACTCCCTTCCACTGGAATCCAGGACTGCCCCATCTTTGCTGTCTTTTCACAAGCAGGCAAAGACTTTTCTCTTCAGGCAAGCTTTCCATGATGAACTCTCTTTTATGTTATGGGTTGTCATGCATTATTGCTTAGATTGGATTCGTAATACTCCTGAATGTTGCACATTGCCCTTCCATACTGTAAATTGCCTTGGGTCCTTTTCCAAGGAGAAAGGCAGGGTAAAAATATTCAAAATGAATGAATGAATCGCTGCCCTGCTGGACTGAAGCTAGACATTCCATGCATGTAGAACTCAGTGGGCCTTTTAAATAAACATGCATTAGTTCAGGCTAATTGGCAAACAGAGATTTGAGTGAACACATGAAGCCTGCCCAAACCATTAGGTGAACACACACTTTTGAAACGCTACTGGAAGCACACATTTTGCTCTTTTCCTCCTCTGCAGAGCAAAGCAACCTTATTCATCCCGTGCTGGATGAAAGCAGGTCTTAACTTTGTTGGGCGAGAATGTTTATAGACTTTGAAAAAGCCAGGGTACATGGGGCGACGAGAACCTGAGACCAATATGTAATGTTCTTTCTCTGCTCTTTTTCTCATAGGATGCTTTTTACAGATCCTGTCTATCTTCTAGTTCACAGCTGCCTAGCTCTCTTAACATGTATCTCAAAAACAGGACAACTAGTTTGCTTTGCACACAATAAAGGAAGCCACTTCCTGCCTTCTTGCAAAAAGAGCATCTAGTATTGTCACAGATGGTATGCTCAGTGTGGTGTAGTGGATAGCACTGGATAGAACTTGGAAGTATGGGTTCAAATGCCTGTTTAGCTAGGCAAATTCATGGGTGGAGGGATGGTGGTGTCACTGCTAAAACCACCCCTTCAATATCGCACATATCTTGAAAAAACCATTAGGGTTACTATATGTCAGATCCTACTTGGTGACACTTAACACATTGTTATATTTCTGGCTCTCGATTGTAATTCTAAACATCCTCACACAGGAGGTAAAGAATTGTAGGAGGCTTGGATTTTACAGCTAGAAAACAACTGTTGACTACTACCCTGTTTCCCTGAAAATAAGACCTCCCCCAAAATAAGCCCTAGCAGGATTTCTATGCATTTGTTAAATATAAGCCCTACCCTGATAATAAGACTTAGTGATGGGTGTGGCTATGGTTGTGTGCAGGGCTGACATTAAAGCATATTATACTTAATAAAATAAGACATCCCCTGAAAATAAGCCCTAGTGTGTCTTCTTGAGAAAAAATAAATATGTGTCTTATTTTCGGGGAAACACGGTACACTTGACCACAATCTGTTGACCATGTTTTAAGACAGGATATGTCTGATTTTATAAAACATGAAAGTACAGTGATGGCTTTGTTTGGAGAGCTGGGGTTACTTCCTGGCCCATCAGAAGAGCGCCTGGCTGATATCATTTGGCCACGAAGAATCTCAACGCCTGACAAACTACATCTTTTGCCAAGAATGTACTTTTGGTACAATGCTTTGATAAAGATGGCTTGCCATCGAAAGCTCAGCTTGCATTTTTTTTATTACTGACCTATAAAGGTATCACCTAGCCTAGCTGTACAGTGAAACTGTTTTCTTCAGAAAGTGAATTTTGCCATATTTGAAACATTTTCACTGACCCAGCTTAATAAAGTGCTCGCTTGACATCAAAAGATAAAATTCTCACAATTTATTGCCATTACGTAAGCTCTCTCCATACAATTTGTTTTACAAAAAAAAGTCTGAAGTTCCACCCTTTTGCTCCTGAGCTGCCTCCAACATTAACAGGTGTGCTTCCTTCTGGTTTCTTCCAAATGCTCTCAGGCTTATAGATGGACTTATATGCAAATCAGCAGGGGTTAAATCTAGGTAAGGGCAGGCTGAAGCTAAACAGGATAATCTGCATATAGGCAGATTTTAAAATGACATGGGGTTGACAAGTCGCAATTTGACATTTTTAATAAAACAACTTTCAATTGAAGGCTTTTATAATGCTAAAATGTACAACTTGGACAAAGTAAACACTTTTACCCCTTCACAAGGTGTTGCTGACATTTTAGTTGTCTTGCAAAGTACAAGAAACATGGTTTCGAGTGCCAAAAGCAGCACAAACTGCTTCTTGATTTCTAACAAATGGAAAACTTGAGGGAAGAAAGTTAGCAAGGAGGTTTACTCACATCAGGCTAGATTTAAAAATATAACTCACTGTGGCAGTCGAAGTCTACATGTGCTACCGTGATAGCTGATTTTTTTCCTTTGTTACTTGTTTGCTTTAAATATAAGCACTTTGCCCCATTTCCCCTAACCCAAACCAAGCCTGCAGTAAAAATCCCAGGCTCTTAAATCGCCCTCCAGTATATTTACAGCAATCCTAAGAGCAAAAAACACAAACTATCACGAAATCCAAGGTAGTTTGTATTTTTCTCATATTTACCCCACAGCTGAATAAATATACCAAGCTCAATTCAACCATTCAGTTGAAGTTATGATGATTCAGAAACGGCTGTATCTGTGACCAACAATGTGTTTTTTTCATTGAGTGCGGTTGCTCCATCTCCCCTATCTTCAGGACTCGATACTTGAACTGAAGGAGCACTGGAAGTTGTAGAAGTAGTCGAAAGAGCAGCAGTGGGAGGAGGAACGGGACTATCCAGGATGGAAGTCGAGGTCTGTTCCACATTTACAGTAGCGGCAGGCTTAGCAGGTAGGCTCCCCATCTGGGGACCAGAGGAGAGCAGATCTGTCGGCAGGGTGGGCACCTCCGTGACCAAGGGAAACTGTGCAAGAAATTCTGGTGACAGGTTCGGAATTCCAGAGAGGTTGATTGGAGGCAAGGAAGGAAGCAGTGGCAAACCTAAGGATATTAGAAGGCAAATTCATCACAACTAAAGCAGACCCTTGTGCATCTATGTCATGTCTTAAAGTAATTCCAGCCCATAAACTGTAAGAAATACCTGCTTCTATGTTTAAAGCACCACATATATATTTACAACAACACTATCTAAAAGTCCTTCATGCTGTGGTGTGGGGGTGGGGTGGGCATACATGCACAGGCAGAAAGGGTGGGTGCCCACTAAAGGCATTCATGTGAACGGTGAACCTGGGTGTTTCACATACTAGCTCCATTTCCAGGGCCAGCCCTATCCTTGGCCAGTGTCAAGCAGCTGCTTCAGAATCCAGAGTTGGGGGCAGCAAAGGGAGTGATGGGGTTCAAGGGAACAATTCAAGGTGTCCTGCCTTGTACCCCCTAAGCTATCCTGCTGCTCTCAGGTAGTACGCCGGAAGGCTCTGTCTTGTGGCAAGAACTCAGTTCATTTGCACATGGTAGAGGAAAAAGAAGGCATCATGGCTTTAGTAAGGTGAAGATGAGTTGGGAAACAACTGAGTGTCACTGCGTAGAGCTGCTGGGTTTAAACTGACTATAGCCGTGATGACTGACATCCAGCCTCCAGAAAGAAAGGAACAAGACCTTCTTTATTCTTATGTATAGAAAGGGGAAGTTTTTGTCTACCAATTCTGATAGATCTGCCTTTTACCTGGGTCTTTCCTCTGTTTCCTGGACCACTAGTTCCCCCTGGAGCCATAAGCTTTAAGAATGTGCAAATACCAAATGCAAAAGCCCTAGTTACGTACTGAAGTATGTGGGCACTGCAGGAGGCAAAGGAATCACTAAAGCCTCACTTCCCTTCTTCTGACACAAGCATGGGCAACAGGTGTGGGCTACAGGCAGCATCCCGGCCTGTTTCAGAGCCGCTAGGGTAGCAAGTGCTGCACTAAGTCTTCAAAGTAAGACATACGCCTCCTTCTGAAGCCCACTTGCAGTCTCCAACTTGTCTCTTCTAGTAAAACATGTTGCCACTTCCCAGCACTTGGGTTTGAAGTGAAACTGCAGGAGATTTGGCAAGGCATATTGGGAGGCATGGCAGCCAGGTAAGGGCACCCTGGTGACTGAACGGAGGGACGGTGTGGTTCTTTCTTTGAAAGAAGCCCCCCACTGGATGCCTGTCACTTGAAGGTCTAGAAGGAACATCCTTGATGGAACCAACAGTATTTTCAAGGGTCACACACTAGAAATTTACTCCCCATAGCTGAAAGTCTCAGGAACTTGAGTTCTATTCATTCACTGTGTTTTTCAGGTCACAACACAAACCAGGCAGAAATCACAGAACGAGGCCTGAAAGATCTAATTAACCAAAAGACAATTCAGACATATGTAGAAACATACCAGGATGTCCAATATCTGCTAATCCAGAACCAGGAATTAAGTGTGGGGCAGGTAAATTCAGATTTGGGATATTACTCAGATTAGGAAGTCCAGTGGGTAAAGGCATCAACCCTAGAATGGGCAATGGAAATGAAAAAACAGTTGACCTGCAGGCACTGAAGTATGTGTAAGACAGAGCATATTCAGAAAACTGAGCCAATGTTTTTCAAAGCACTGTCGCTTGAGATTAAAAAGACCATACCCTGATCTTAGCATTTTCAGAGCATGTTATTCCTGGTGGATCTGGAATTTTTATAAAAACATATTACAGTATTGCTTTTAAATATCCAGTTATGGTTTCACATTTCTGAGTAAGTTAAAAAGGCAATTATAGATTTATTTGAATGTAATTAAAACCACTCATTAGGTTGACGCTTCTAATTAGAGATAATATGCTTACGGCCAATGCTAACTAGAATCAATTTATCTCCAGCTTAAGCACTTCAAGGCACACAACCTTTAAAACTCTTCTACTGGAAGACATCAAACTGGGGAAATAGTCACCAGTGTTTCCCTTGTCATCACAGCACTGATAAAACTAGTTGGTATGTAACACACTGGCAAATCTGAAGTACTGTGCTTACATAATGGGCAACAAGAGGGTCAGACTCCACCTCGTCTGGGGGTGGGTGGGAAGGGAATCCCCCCCCCACTGCCACATATATACCCCTTTCATAATTTCATTTCTGGCATTTTTAAAGATTCTCACCTGGCAACGTAGCTGCTGGGTTACCCGGAGGAAGAGCCTGACTTGCTTGGGCTGACAATAATGGTACCGTAGGAACACCTAGGGAGAAAACACACCAATCTTTGCTTCATTTGCCTTTTAGAACATACCAGATAAAATATTTTGCCGTTTAAGAATCGTTCGGTTACCCTGACTGGCAACCACTCTCCAGGCTTTTCAAATCAAGGTTCCTATCACTTCCTCTCTGTTGTAGCTGAAGCTGCTGAAGACTGAACAGGGAACCCTTCACCAACAAGGAAATGGACCTTTCTGCAGCTGTTTTTTGCTTTCTTGATCTATTAAAAACCAAGAGTGCTTCTACAGGAGAAGCAGCACTCACCTTACTTACACTAACAGATTCACATGCTTCACTAAAAATGTTATTCTATTTTTTTTAAGAAAAGACTATGATGTTGAACATTAACAGAGTCAGAATATGTCTAGTTCTGTATATTGTTTCCATCTTCTCTATATTTTGTTGTGATCTCATAACTATTCTCCCCATTGATCTTTCAGCATCCCAAAACTTTTAAGTCGAGATGGGGACAAAGTGAAAAATGAATCATGTTTTCTTACTAATCTGTCCAATCATCAAAATTCACCAATTCAAATCTGTCATAAATAAGAGCCCTAATGAATACGAACTGATGAATTTTTAGTGATTTTTGATTCATTAATTTATTGGGTTATAAAATGGCCCTCAAGGAATGCAGAGACACTAAAAAAGAAGGGAAATATCCCCAATTCTCCTCCATAGTCTCTTCAGTTTGTGGAGATTGGAATTATGATGTTTAATTTACAGCCCCCAATAGCCCCCCCGAAGTTCTCCCCAAGCACCTCCTAGAGACTCCAAAGCTGCAGAGAAGCTTCCGATGAATCTGCTCAACAATTTCTCAAAGTTTGGTGAAGACCGGGTTCCCCAAACCACTTTCTAAAGGACACATTCCTAGCCCCACCCCACCCCACCCCCGTGTGGGTATATAACTCAGGTGTCTGAAACCCAATTTTTGTCAAACTTAAAGGGATTTTGGAGGAGAGATGGGAGAAGTTTGGTGTTTCTAGGTGCCTGGGGGGACTTTCTGGGGGGGGGGGTTGAGATAAATCTTAACCAAACTTGCAGAGAGAGGAGAGGAAGCATCCCTGAAAATTTGGGGCCTCTAGATGCTGGGGGGATGTTGATAGAATTTTAAAGCAGAAATTGATTCATCAATTTGCACTGGAAATCTGTCAATCTGTCAATTCACAACCCCTGAAGAATCATGAATCATGACAAATCGCCATTTTTATTCATCCCAATCTCTACTTTTAAGTTTAGTTTGGACTGTATGGAAAATATCTCTTGCTCTAACTTTTTTAGTTGTTCCCTTTTGTGTCTTGGCAAATGATGGATACAGCAGTTCTCACTATTCCAGTGGATACTGAAAACTCATTGGAAAGCTGCATTTATCAATGAATGCTTTATTACAGTCAATGACCAAATCCAAAGTACGTATACATAAATAGTACCAATTGAAGCAGTGCAGGAATACATGTGCCAATGTTTTAATTTATCCATCTTGCAGAGTCACTTAAGATGAGAATAGGGGATCTTTTGAAAGTTTCCCTCTTGTATTCTTGAAGGCTTTCATGGCCAGAATCTGATACTTACTTGAGGTTTTCAGGCTGTTTGGCTGTGTTCTGTAAAGTTTTCCTTCCTGACATTTCACCAGATTATGTGGCTGGCATCTTTAGAGGGCAAGGAGCTCAGGGAATCAGGAACTCTCTCTGTGCTCTGGGGTATAGAGTGAGTGAGACTGCAGGTTTTTTTAAGTTGTGGGAAAGAGGAAACATGTCATGTGCAGGAGAATAGGTCTTAGTCATTGTATTGTGATGAAGGGATAAAGAAGTTTCATGGCAATTAGGGATGGCAGCGATCCTTGAATGTGGTTGATGCGTGTTGTTAGCTATTCTATTGTGTGAACCGATCACTGTTGCTTCTGGCTGGGTGGGAATCACTGAGCTTTGACCTTTTCAGACTGTAGTTTTCAGTACTGGAAGCCAGGCTTTCTGATTTTTAGACTTTCTTTTTGGTTGAAACTTTGCTTATGTTTGTGGATTTCAATGGCTTCCCTGTGTAGTCTGACATAGTGATAGGTAGTGTTATGCAGTACCTCTGTGTCCTGGAAGAGGATTTCATGTCCAGTTTGTTTCAGGGTGTGTTCAATTACTGCTGATTTTTCTGGATGTTTTAGTCTGCAGTCTTTCATGCTCTTTGATTTTAGTCTGGATGCTGCACTTTGTGGTCCCCATATATACCTGACTACAACTACAAGGTATCACAACCTTATAGTTGTGACCATGGAGTTGATATATAAATTAAATAACCATGGGACAAGTATGCAGCCCTGCGTAACTCCCTTGAATGTATGTACTATATTTGAAAGCTGACCTTCCAGACTGCATCTTATTTTTAAAGATGTATTTTCATGCAAGCTGCATTTAGAATCCTGATTTTTCTGTCACCTTTTATTTTTGCTTCCTGACTCCCATTAACTATTTTAAGAGTTTCATCAGACATCCATCAAGGCTTGTCTTCCAGCAATAGGAACAGTCTTTTTACATTATTCCCTGAATGTATTTCTAGTTTCGGCCCCAAGTTCTTCTGCTCTGCAGTTGACTAAGCTCTTTAAGGCAAATAAATTATTCACAAAATTGTTACATTTTTCAAGATCATTATCCAAAATTCACCATACTGTTTTTTTAAAGGCTTAAGTATTAAGGAATTTCAGAAATTAAATTCTGTGGCCTAATTATTTTTGGGGGAGGGAGAGGGGTCATTCTTGCACAGGGAAATAAAAGCCATCTGTACTAGCCCGAATGACATCTTTATAATAATGTCATACCGACTTGGGTCTCACAGGTGCCCTGCCTAAGAAGAAAGGCGCTTGCACTCATGCCAAGGCAGGTCCCAGCTTCCCCACGCCTCCTTCCAGCACTGGCTCCCTCCATCCTGCCATTCCATGGCAATCCTGAAGGTCCCTCATCCCTCTGTACACCGCTGGTGGCTCAGGGGGCTGTGGCAGGAAGGACTACACAAGGTGGTCCAGTCTTCCCACTGGAATACCATGCACACTAGGTGCCCCAGCCACTGTTCAAAACAGAATTCTGCACGCCCCAGACGTGTACACTCCCAGCCATGCCTTACTTTGTAAACAATAACAAGATATTGTCTTTAACTCAATTATCCAATGGTGTTGTTGTTTTTTTAAATAGATGAAAAATGCTTCTTCACTTAGCTTCCAGCTGATCAACAATAGGGTTACATGAAAAGGCAAACCTGTGTTGAGCACATTGGGGACAGCAGGGGTTGAGCTGATGGAAAGCCCAGCTAGGCCCTGTTCGGTTCCTGTAGTTCCAGGTGGTAGCGAAGATGGGGGGTTAACTGAAGACAGCTGAACCTAATAAAGAGAAACGTGGGAAGCTGGAGAAAGGCTGTTTCAGGGGAATTTGTTGCAATGAAAGAAAATGTGTTCCTTTTCATAACAATCCAGCACCAAAGACATGTATTTCATGGATCCAGTGCAATTTAACAACAGCAGCAACAACAAAAATGGACAACGCACTATCACTTACTTCTGTAAAGCCATCTTTGAGTGGGCTAATAGGGGTACTAGACAACTGTCCTGGGAGAGAGATTTTCTTTCCCTCTTCAAAAGGGCGTGTGGGTATTCGATGCAGGTATCCATACCCAATGCCACAACCTAGGCTTTTAAAGACACAAATAGAAAAGGAAATTAAAAAAAAATATTAAAATATATATTTTAAAGGCAATAAAGAAATTAAAAGCCTCTTAAAGAAACAAGACAGAGGTCAGATCAAAATAGTGAGGTGCCAGCTCAACAACATTCAATAACCCAAAGCCTCCGTCTCCGGCTACTTGTGCTTAATTTCAGCAGGTGAATCTGGACAAAGGCACCTAGAATTTTCCTCCATGGGTGAACAGATTCACTTTGAAAAACACAGTTTCCTCAGGTCCTGTCAAGTACAACTCGATATATGCTATGACAGCCATAAGTCTTGAGATGTAGTTCACTATCTCAATCAGTTACAGGATTACAATTGCATAAAATACTAATTTCAGTTGCTGTTTACACAATTGCATAAAGATATCAATGAATTGCAAGGGGCCAAAATTACTGGTCTTCTTAGCACTTTTTTATGTGTGGCTTATTACGATTATTTTTAAAGCCAAATAGGGACAAAAGGGAGAGAGATTTTTAATCCTCTGTCTTAACAAAGCACTGATCTTTTACATACTATCAAGCTTGTAACACGGTTTATCATACAGGTTGAAGACATAGCAAACAATATGTTCAAAGGAAACATGATGCCATAATAGAGATTACTTTAAAGTACAGTAATACTTCGTAAGATGATTGCCGTAAGACGAATGCAATTTCCGGGGATAGGAAAAAATCGTAAGATGATTTTTTCCTTCCCATTTGCATTCGTCTTATGAGGTACCATTGATGCTCACCCAGCTTGGTGTGTTTGCAAGGGAACAGACCAGGCTGGGTGAGGATCTTGCTGTGGCGGTCACGTGATCTTCAATGGGCTGGAGCTGATGGCCACTGGGCTGCAGCCCTTTGAAATTCACTGGCTGGTCACAGGCAGCCTCTTGCTCTGGTACGCGTGTGATTTTCAAAGGGCTGGAGCCGATGGCAGCTCAGCTGGAGCTCTTTGAAAACTGCCTGCTGTGCACCACTTTCCCATTTGCCAAGCAGGCTGAAAACAGAGAGGGCTAGTGTGGTCCCCCGTCTCCCCTCCACCAACCACACAGCGCACTTTCCTACCGGGCCAGAGGCTGAAAAGCGGGGGGCTAAGATAGGGACGAGTTGGGGCAAGCTGTTGAGGTGGTGGCAAAGGGAATGGCCACGGCACGATCCCCCCCCCACTGCCCAGCTGATCGTCACTGAGTGCCGCTTCCCCACCCACCCTATCAGAGGCCGCGGCAGGCTGCCAAGAGGGACAAGGCTGGATAAGAGCTAGGGCAAGCTGAAAGGGGGGACAAGGCTGGGTAAATTCTCCCCATTTCTCCCCCACCTGCTGCACAGCTGATTGGCATTGCATGCCCACCCAGCCCTCCTGCACACCCAGACATGGCAGGGTTCCCATGCACCCCACCACACTATGCACCCACGGAGGTTGGGAACAGCCTTCTGCTGTCCCTTGATTGAGGGGGGTTTAGACAGCCTTTCCATAGGAATGCATTGAAAACCTATTAATATGTCCCCCTGGAATCCAGGGTAGTTATTTTTTCACACTGCTGAAGTTAACTCTAACATTGATGGCTAGCCGAGTAAAACCTGGGATCCTCAGGAGCCTGCCAGAATACGCATCTGACTAACTGGCACCTACCCATTCAGTTAGCACAATCTGATTCTATGTGGGACACATCTCAAAACAGTGCCAAGCAGAAAAGCCCCACTAATATTGGACTTGTACAGAACATTATCTTACCTTCCTTCTCCACCCCACGCAGAATTTGGGGTAATAACCACTTCCCGACAATTATCAGTATCTGTATTATATACATAAAGTTTTAAGGGCTTGCCTTCATGTGTTTCAATAAGTGAGAACAAGTCTTCAGACTACAGGAAAAAAAATAACATTTTTAGTTGACTCATATTACCTCAATACACAAGATCTACTGTATGAAAACATTATTTCATACTTTACAGTATCAGCGAAGACACTCCAGGTTTAGAATTGAGGCACTCACTGCAGAAATTAGATCTTTTTACTAAAAGTGAGATTCTTTTAAACAGATTCTGAATGATGTGAAAGCAAAAAATGAACCCTAATTTGCACTATTTTAGTTATTTGTACTGAAATAGTGTACAGTGGCAGCTCTACCTACAAATTTAATCCATTCTGAATGCATGATCTTAAGTTGAACAACTCTTAAGTAGAGGCGCTGTATCTAAAAAATCGAAAAATGAAATAAAATAAAAAATAAAATAAAATTGTAAGTAGAGCACACCACATCTAAAATTTGTAAGGCGATAGTTAAAATGCCAACGGAGTTCCACTTTTAAGTCAAATTGCTCTTAAGTAGAGGTACCACTTTATTTTTAATTCCTATTTAATTCTCTCTATTCCAAAATAGGACTCTACAATAACCGCCACCCTGGAACAGCAACAAGACTTTCAATTAAAACAACCTTTGTTTTTAATCACTGAAATAGATGTTTACCTCATTCATGACAGTGTCCGCACCAATAATGTAGTCACTGTAAGGTCTAAGACCAGCAAGTGCAGCAGGAGAATTCGGTTCTACTTCCTATTTTTAAAACAGAAAATTTAAGCATAACGAGTTTTAACTCAGCCAGAAAAATATCAAAGAGTGCACTGGTCTTGGGTTCAAAAGACTCTTTAACCATAAATACATGTTATGTCTCTCTCTCACTCTTTCTCTGTGTTCCTTTGCTCTACTCCCTTCTCCTTTTCTCCCTTCTTGTTCCACTCTTAACTCCTTCAGAATACTTGACTTACAAGTTAGTAATACATATTTGTGCACAGGAAGGTGAAAAAAGCTGAACTTCTTTATTAAGTTACCTTGATAGAATGTCTCTCTCTCTCTCTCTCTCTCTCTCTCTCTCTCTCTCTCACACACACACACACACACACACACACACACACACACACACACACACACACACACACACACACACACACACAGCTGGTCCCATTTCTCACTGAATTAATCAAAACTAGTTATTTTGCAAAGGTTTCCCTGATTAAAGATATATGCAACATACAAGAATATGACCTAATACAGAGCAGCAGCTGATGATCCTAAGGACACAAAATCATACCCAAAAGTACAGTACAAACTTCCACACATTGCTGCATGAAAAATCCCAGAGACAGTAATAATACACACACTGCTATGTTGTTTTAGGTACTATATGTGGCTTCTGCACCTTAGCTTTTATCCACCAGAAGCACACCGTAAACCCTTACTTCAGCACAAAGAGAGCTTGCTGATCTTGGAAATATGCTGAATAGTACAATGAAAACTTTCTGGTTTGACTGATCCCAACTTGTACTCAAGGAGGAAAGCGAGAATAAGGAAGTAGGTAGGATTCCAAGAGAAGTTATTCCTATGTCAATTAATACAACAGACAGATGATAATTGCATGGAACTCTGTCCCGACAATTCCTGCTTAAATGGCAATGCTTTTCCCAGCCCGACTTGAGTAAGTCACACCAATACCCAAGGGATCCGCGCACCCAGCTTTGTTTTGCAGTAACTGCCATTTGCCTTACCAGCACATGCCACACGTTTTCATTGGCCCCATCAAAACTGCAGAAGCGAATGCTGACCCCCAGGAGGCCTTGGCCACCCCACATGTTGCTGGGAGTTACAGAGGTCTCTCGGAGCTCCAGTGTTTTGCTGCTATAAACCAGCATCTTCACAGGCTTTTCCACATTTGCTTTCAACAAATCCTTGAGGGTGTCATTGTCTTTATTCTAGGACAAGGATAAAGAGATAATTGACAGATTTCATTTGGGAAGAGCTTTTCAAAGCCACTTGTGGCAAAACCACAGAGTAGGGATGAACTTTAAGCAGGGTTTTTCACAGAGAAGTAGAATTTGAGACTAATGAGGCATAAGAACCCCTGCTTATCAGACAATGTGCCAACTACGGTGATGGCAGAGTACAATAAAACAAAAATGCACATCTGTGCCACTGGAAGTATTCTGTAGCAATGGAAAAATAATGCTAGTGCCAAATATTTAGAGGTCTGTTGCTGGACTATCTTTGCCTGCTTTACTATTGATGGAATCTGGCGTTAGAAGTTTGTCATTGACTCTACTACATTCTCACAGGAAAAATAATAATCTTTGGAACACCTTCCATTTAAAGGCGTTCTTATGAGCTAAATGTTTCTTGATACTTATACATTCCAATTGTCAAAGATATATTTTAAGTCTAATCAGGACACAATACTGTAGAAGTTGCCCATGAAATACTGAACAAGATCTAGAGCAGGCATGTCCAAAGTCAGGCCCCGGGGCCAAATGTGGCCCATTTTCAAATTTCAAGCGGCCCACAGCTTCTCTCCACCAGCTCAGCCTGTCACGCATCCCCGCCAGCTAGCCCCTGCCCATACCGGATGGAGGCGTTAGCTTGCAGTTTTATGGTTTGCCTGCCCTCCCTGCCTCTGTCCATCCCCCCAGCCACCTGCCCAGCCTACCCACCCCCAGCTCCATTGCTGCAGCGTCCTCCATGCCTCCTTGCATGTTATAGAGACTTGTCCAATGTCCGGCCCCGGGGCCAAATGTGGCTGAATGGTTGGCCCCCACACATTTTCACCTCACCAAAGCTGGCCCTCCTTGCAAAAAGTTTGGGCACCCCTGATCTAGATTATCAGCTGAGCTGAGGTCCCACATATTTCAACAAGACAGACACACCTTTTGATGGGAACTAACTGCAAATGACTTAATATGGATCCAACCATTTTAAAAATCTGTTGGGAAGAAAGCCAATTTTTTATAACCTGCATGATGATTTTTTTGATGGAGACACTATTTCAGAGGGTTATCATGTGAGCTTCTCATGCTGGCACAGACTGTCCTCTGCCAACTTGGAATTCTACTTTAAAATCACATCAGTGGCTTTGTTTCTATATCAAGCTACAAAGTACAATTTGGATTTAGATTCTCACTGAGAAAATTAAAACCCCGCCATTTAACTCAGGAATTAACTTACCAGTCTTGAACCATTAATAGAAACAATAAAATCAAAGAATGGCTCCAGCCCAGCTCTATGTCCTGGAGAGTTTTCTTGCACCTACACAAGTCAAAATAAAATGAAAAATCAGAATGACAATACATGCAAGCGACCAGATTATCACAGAATAATAGGCTGCTTTCAAAGAGTCAATAGCAACAATAGAAAGGCAGAAGGGGCCGATTTCAAAATGAGGGCAGGCTGAATCCTACTGGTATAGATACAGTACAGAAAAGTTGCTTCCAATGAATATGTCTACCATTCTTCCCCTTACAAAAACCTCTTCCCAGTCAGCTCAAATGAACAAGCTCTGTTGCAAGAGGCATACAGATGCTCAAGTTAGCATATTGTTACTACCAGTTACAGAAAACATATCTTACAACTTAAAAAAAAATATTAAAACGTTGTATATCAAGTCTCATTGCACTGAAGCCACAGTGTTCTACAGTAATCCTCCACTTATTGTGGGGGCTAGGGGCTCGACCCAACCCAACACATAATAAAGGAAAATCCATGGGTGGTGGGTTGGGTCGGCAATGGGGGGGCTGTCTGGGGCCTCCTACACTTACCTTAGGCTTGGCGCTGCCCCGAACTGGCCTCTAGTGGGCTTCCTGGGCCTGCCGGAGCCCCCAGAAGTGGTTTCTGGCAATCCGGAAGGCACTTTGGTTTTTCAGAAGGCACATCCGGTTTGCCGGAAACCACTCCCGAATCCAGGCTTAGGGTAAGTGCAGGAGGCTTCAGACAGACCCACACAGCTTTGCCCCAAGGAGCCCTTGCCTTCCTATACTGCGGTCCCGCAATATACTGAGTCTGCAGCATATGAACCACGAAATGGCAGGGGACGACATTATTTCATTGCAGGCCATCAATCCATAAGCATCCATTTCTCCCTAGCCTCCCTAGGAAGTGTATCCATATACAGACATTTAACATTTCTGCCAAGTACTTGCAAACTGTATTTTTGGCACGCATTTTAAAAAGCACACTGCTTAGAAGATATAGCTCAAACAAGCACTCTGTGACTAAGAGATACACCTTGCTTTGTCACTGGAATGCAGTGTAAGATATCAAAGCAACACACAAACTCTGCACCAAGGAAAACTAAATTCTGTGAGCACCATATACTTCTTCAACAGGTGCAACCTGTTGTATCTACTACTGTATGTTTCAGGCATGTACAGTGAGATTCAAAGTTAAAGAGGCACTGAAGGCTAAGCTAATTTGCAAAACATAATTCTAGTCAGATAGCATTCTATTGTAGTTCAGAAGTTCAGATATAACTGATTAAAAACTACCTAACTCTTGAGCAAAATGCACAATGCCTTGATAGGGTTTCCCCGACTTACATTTTCTTTTCTTTTTTTGGAAAACTGTTTCTCCCATGGCGTTTTGTATTTGGGAGGTTTTAAAATATCCACACCATTTCCCTGCACTTCTCTACTGTGAGAAAGGTAGATTGATTTTTCTTCTGCTATTTTTATATACTTTACTGTAATTTTTGTGTGTGTTTGTCGGTGGGGAGTCTTTTTCTTTTGCAATTTTTAAACAACCTGTACTTTCCCCCTCAATCGGGCGTGTTGCGGGGAAAAGTGCAGCTTGCTTAAAATGTCTTTGAGCCACCGAGCCAAGCAGTTGCCTCGGTGGCTTAAAGACATTTTAAACCACCCGCCGTTCCCCCCGAACCAAATGCGTGGGGGGGGAGCGGCGGGTGGTTTAAAATGTCTTTAGCCATGGAGACAAGTGGTTGCCTCGGTGGCTACAGACATTTTAAACCACCCATTACTACTCCCCCCAGTGTGCCCGGCGTGTGTGGGGGGGAGTTGCGGGTGGTTTGAAGCAGCTTCCCATAGGAATGCATTAAACTCTGTTCATCCAGAACGGATTAATTGACTTTCAATGCATTCCTATGGGAAATCACTCCCTGACTTACAAGCTAATCGACTTACGAGTGTATGCTTGGAACGGATTAATTTCATAAGTCAGGGTACTACTGTATAAATAAATAAATAAATAAACACTTGTATTTATTAATCTTTTTAGCGCACATATATGCTTGCAACCATTCCTGGAGTTATTGGCCAGAAGGTTAAGGCAGCTTATATGGTGGTCACAACACTGACAAGAATCATCCTGCACTAGGAATGCAAGTTACTAGTAGTAATAGGAAGGTTTGCTATCTCTGCAGATAACTCTTTTCAAGATTTTGAATACTTTGTGGTATGTATATGTTTACATAGTGTTGTAATGTTGTAGCACACACTGTGATGTGTTGACTATTACTAATTTACGTTATATGTGGCATATATGAAAATACCTATAGTATTTTTATGAACTTGGTCTTAGGCTTATGGTTTTAAATTATATATATTTTGGCATCACATTTTTAATTTATGATATAACTGTATTATATTATAATTAGTTAATAATATTGGTTATAATTGCTAGATGTTTTTAAAGCTGCATTTTATTAATTCATCATCCCTTGGTTTATCTTTGTTGTAAATTTGCCCCTGAAGAAGGCCTTTGTGGCTGAAATGCATTGGGCTTTGTTTAAATACAATAAATATCCACTTCTACTTCCTTCAGCATCCAGAGACTTTGCATGTCTATTCTCTGCATAATTTCATTCAGCCATATGCATAGGAGTCAGCACAGAATGCTAACTTCTTCAGATTTTATGTTTGCAGTGCTTGAATTCACAGTGACTTCAAAATTTTTGTATTTGGTTTTGAACAGGATGAGGGAAGAGATGGGGCAGCACAGTCTGGGGCTGCTGAAAGATAAAGAGAGGCAGATTTCTGCAGGATGTGATCAGCACAGAGAGGGGAGGAGGGAGAGCAAGAAGGGAAGATGAAAGCAGACCAGGCACCAGGTGTGGGGAGGAGAGGACTGAGATGGCAGCCAGGTCCCCTGTTCTCCTGCCTACTGTACCAACTGGAATGGCCTGAAAGATAATAGACACAAATCCCTGGATATATGCTCAAGCAATCACACCACGTGAACAAACGTGGAAGAATTCAATTCCATAAAAACTAGAAGCACCTACAGCACAGGAAAAAACCTACAGATTTGGGAGGAAAACTCTGGGCTGATTTGCTTTGATTTTACATCATATAGCTAACAGAAAACAATGCGAATCAGACATTCCCACTCCTCAAACATTTCACGTATTATTTGTCATGGCACTTGCATCCAATGTATTAAGAAGCACTCGAGCAGCTCAGATCTGGACTTGTCTAAACCCTAAGCACATCTTCTCAAAGGATAAAACATTTCACTTTACTATGTTAGGGTTAGAACTTCACATAATTAATGGCAAACATGTAGATTTCCAACTGTGAAAAAACTTAATTCAAGTAGCGGGACTGAGCGTACACTATGAAAGAGAAGAACAACTTAAAGGACTTTTACAGGAAGGCTTGCTGAAGTGGCAACCAATTTATCAGCTGTAAAATGCTGAAGTTGCAGAATTTTTTGTAGCTTGGTAGGGACTTAATGCAATAAAATGCCCCAATATCCTATGTACATGAAAGGCAATCCTTCAGCTAGCTCTACTGAAATTGATTGTGAAGTCTGATTTATTTTCAAATTAAATACTATGGGATTCCATTGTACAAGTTCAAGAACAACCCATTTTTCAGGAAAAAAAGGCTCTGCAAGTGAATTGATCTAACAGTTACAAGAAAATAAATCAGCTATATTGAGCAGTTAATATTTTCCAAGTGCAGATAGCCAATTGTTTCTGGTTATTCTATAACCATCAATTCTAGACTAACTGCAACAGATCAGGGCATGAGAAGGCAAAGATAAAACCTTTTATCATGATGCATTTCTTCCTAAGCCATTTCCAGATGTAGAAAATTGACATGCACATTTAGAAGTAGTTTACGGTTCCCCTTTTTTCTGGGGCACCCTGGGATTGTGCAGCTAGTCCACAGTTATGTAGGCTGGCACTTCTTCCAGGAAGGACACAGGGGAGGGAATCAAACTCCTAGCCTCTGCCTCCGTAGCCAGTTGCTTAACTCACTTAGTTATCAAACCAGCAGTCTCACAACTGTCATAACTAAAATATTTTGTCATTTCCAATAACTTCATAATTTTTACTAAAGGGTAAAGAAATTTCCCGTAATTCAATACATGACATGATAAAGCGTGTTAACAGTTGAAAACTATATAAAATCATACCCCTAAATATTCTGTGCTCATCTACTTCAAGTACTGAGATATCAAACTGACTATTCTCCCCTACATACTGGAAGTGTGCCAGACAATGGTGTGTTCCAACTGAACATCTCCAGAGAAAGAAGCTAAGATAGTCTTTCTAAACATTGTGTTATCCAGAATTCAGGACTTGTGGCTTTTGTGGCTTTGCACCACTGGCCACATTAGCTGAGGCTGGTCTGAGTTGCACTTCAAAAGACCTGGAGGGCATCAAGTTGGGGAAGGCTAAACTAAGACATGCTAGCAACAAAAGTATTAGTATAGAGGCGAGCACCTGCAACTCACCCAAAGGGCAACAGGAAGATGGTACACATACTAAGTAAAATGAATGGCAGGAGCTCTTAAGCACCTTAACACAGGTGGGCCTGAAGAATAATTTTCAAGCCTAGTCCCTTTGAAAGCAATTGATTTTGCAGTAGGAAAGGACAGATGGTTTCCAAGTCTGAATCCAAGAGAGCATCCTAGTTTTTCTCAGGCCAGAATGTCACCCTAATCCAATGCTCCCTCTAGATTGTGGGCCCACTCAGTGCTACATGAGTCATGCAGAGCTGACCTGGTGTTACTGCCCATTTGCTACCAGTCATGGCAGGAACTCTTGTGCAAGAAGGGAGGGGCTCTCAGCCAGCAGAAATTATACAGAATGCTGTCCATATTCTATATTTAGGAAACAGTCCCTCTGGAACTGTTGCAAAATAATGTCAGTTTCCCCAACTTCACTTCTTGCAATTCCCCTCCTGTGTTTCAGCTATACAAGCTGAATTCCACATCAGTTCCTGCATTCATAGACAGACAGAAATGACAAGGACAGGAAGAAGTGAATCATACAACACTGGGACTCCACACGTGCACATGTTAACCAATCAATGAAACATGAGCAGAGGCTTCCTGTACAGCACTGAATGAGACCATGGGCCCATTTAGCCCACAACTGTCAATCCTCACTAGTAGCAAGTTTCCAGGAATTCAGGCAGGATTACATCCTGTCTCTAATGAAAACTTGCAATATGCCCTCCTGGTCTGTCATTCAAGTATGTACTAGAAAGGACCAATTTCGCTTAGCTTCTGAAAAAAGGAGAGATTATGTTGTTCTGTTACATAACAAGCAGGCTTGTAGCAAATCTTTTTTTCCCCATCAGACAGCAGTATGACCTAACTAACGTAAGATATCCTGACATAATTATTAGGGAATAAAAGAAGAGTGGAAGCATTGAAACTCAACATCATAAACCTAGGATGTTCCACTTACTATACTGCATAGGCTTACAAATGCACTAAGCACCTGTGTACACAGGGACAAAGTTTCCCACTTAATGCTCTTTTACTGTTCTATAAAACACATCCCAAATATCTGGCAAATCTGCCCAGACAAAAAAAGAACACAACATTTTGTACAGGGTCACAATTCATCACAGCAGCATTGAAGGCTGGCTGAATATTGAAATAGATTATTTTGATAAATTAGACACTTTGAAAAGCTTAAATTCTGAAACAACTAAGCAAAACCACAGTGAAGTCTACGTCTGACCTTGTTGAAAAAAGTAGTTCCATTTCCCCTCTGTATTCTCTGCTTTTAATTTTTTTTTATTCAATAGTGTCTCCCTTTGTTTGGTCACTTATTGGTATTTATTATTGCATTTAATATGGTTAGCTTTTGGGGTGTTTTTAGAAGGAAGCTAAGATACAAAATGCTTGAAATAAAATAGAATCCTATTACTTATGTATAGTGGTATAACTCACAGAAGCAAATGTCTGTTACTTTAACCCTTGCAGCTTATATTCCTTACTGAGATCCAGTCACATAGAATCAGAGAACCATCATAGGGCTGGAAGGGACCTTGGAGGTATTCTAGTCCAAGCCCTTGCCCAAGGCAGGAGACCTCATACCATCTCGGAGAGATGGCTGTTCAATCTTTTCTTGAAAACCTCCAGTGATGGAGGAATCCACAACATCAGAAGGCAAGCTGCTCCACTGTTTAATGGCGCTCTTCATCAGGAAATTTATCCTTATTTCCAGGTTGGCTCTCCCTTTTATGAGTATCCACCCACTGGTTCTTGTCATACCCTCAGATACAACTAAGAATAAATCAATGCCCTCTTCCCTGTGGCAACTCTTCAGGTATTGGAAGACAGCTATCATGTCTCCCCTCCCCTACAGAACTTGGTGTAGTGCAAGAAATTTAACTAGTGGCTCCTTAAACTAGCAGCAATCTGCCACTTGGTTTTACATGGTTTAACCTAAGTAAAGGAATTCTGGTTACTGTTTCTACAACACTTGCTATTAATTTTCTTCACATTTCCCATTTAAAACATATACGTTTCCTAGATGAAGCTGGCTTGGGACTACATTTTATTTAGCTCTGGAGAACAAAGTGAGCGTGAGCTCATTATACAAAAAACTGTGTAGAGATAATTGGATAATTGTTCATAAAGAATGGCATTAACTTCAAAGCAGCGGCCCTTGAGAAAATGACCAAGTTTGAAACAAATGGCAGTACAGTTAGTTTGCCTGGTATTTACTAGACTTGAATAATGTGTTTTATATTATTGCTTCCCAACCCCTTGAAGGTGGAACTTTCTTGAACTCGCTTGAAACTACCCATAGCAGCACATAACATGTCAATAATTAAATTAGGGAATAACCTCCAAGCATGATTAATGAATTACATTTATTTACATTCTCAGAGTTGAAGTTAGCTACTGGTTCCTGTTCTTGTAGAAACAGGTTTTTAAAAGATATGGAAAACAGCTCAGATGTCTCATAATAACATAAGAAAAGCCCTGCTGGATCAGGCGAAGGGCCCATCTAGTCCAGCTTCATGTATTTCACAGTGGCCTCAACAGATGCCTCTGGGAGCACATGAGACAACTAGAGACCTGTCTCCTGATACCAGTCCCCTGTGTCTGACATTTTGAGGTACTGTACTATACTTTTAAGCCTGGAATCTCAAAAGGGCCATGTGTGTCTTTCAATGTCACTATTCCTACAGAAAGCAACAATGCAAACTTTTATATTCAGTACAAGGTTTTAAAAAAAAACTCACTGCGTAATTATATGCATTATGCTTTGACACACTCAAATAGTATTTGACAAATCTTAATACTGAGAATCTACATATTCTCAGTGGTTAACTTGAGAAGAAACTACCCATAACATTTTAAAGGATAATTGCAAATATTAAATAACAACTGTTATAGATTTTTCTATATTATAATATGGGATATACTGTATCTGCCAGTTTTCAATACTGTGCTTTGAAAGATCCCCATTAGCGGTTGCAAAATGGTACATGCCAACCAACTCCCTAAGGATAGGAAGGCAAACTACAGAGGATCTGGTACAGGAAGCATGGTCACAAATCTTCCACAAGTGAAGGCAAATCAACCTGCATCTCCCCAGCTTGCAGTTAAGATGCGATGTCCCCTGAGCCCTCTGCATTCATCAGTAGGCTTTCTCTACAGTGTTAGGCTTCCACAGTGTTGGCTATCCCTGCTCTAAATGTGGATGGAGAATCGCATGTCCTATCATCATCATCATCATCAAACGGGTGCCCCCACCCAGATTTTAAGCACCAGAACCACACTCTGAGGAGGTAGCAAGTCTAGACCGAGAACAATGCACTTAGAGGGCTCCGTTTCATCTACTACCTGTGCGCCCCAAAGTGTAACACAGCCAAAGCAGGCCGCGCAGACCATTTCCGCCTCATTCCCAAGGCTAGTGGGGGGGGGGAGAGCACCCGCAGCAAGCCTTCCCCGTCCTGCCAATTCCACCAACTTCCAATTGAGGAATACTGTACTGGAAGGAGCAGGGACTGGCGGTGACAAGCGACACTTCCCCAAATGTTTCCCCCTCCCCCGAGCCCAAAGTGCCCGTTAAAGGTCTGCGCCCACATTACAGGAGAGCCCGGCTCCTTCCTCCACCAGCAGGTCCCCTCTTCGTCCCCACGGCTCCGGCAACACACACCACACACACACACACACACACGGGCAACCTTTCGCCGTTCTTCTTCCAATTATTCGGCTTCCTCTCCCTTGAGGGCTCGAGGAGGGGACCTGCGCACCTCGCACGCCTCAAAGCACTCGCTTCGCCTTCTGGCCCCTTTCTCCCCCAAAAAAACAATTCCCCGCCGCCTCCCACCAACCACCCCTCAAACCTCCCCTCCAGGCCGCACTCCCGGGTCTACGCACTCAGCCTCCCGGGCAGCGTTCCCACCACACGTTCCCGCCGACCGACACCGACGCCGACGCCTCCTCCTCCTCTTACCCTGAGGACGTGGTAGCCCTCGGTGCCCCCGCCGGGGATCTCCACGCTCTGCGACGAGCCCATGGCTCCGGCCCAGGCGGAGGCGGCGGCGGCGCCTCACGCGCTCAACCGCCCCCGCGGCTCCCTCCTCCTCCGGCTGCCCCTCCCCCTCCCCCTGGCCGCCGCCGCCGCCGCCGCCACACGAGAGACGTGGCACTCCGTCGGGGATAGGGCGCCGGAAGCTGGGAACTCTGAGGGCCGCCGCCGCCGCCTCGGGCCAGCTCTCCCCACAGCGCCCCCTGCTGGATCCCAACGGCGCCTCAGCCTGCCAGCCAGCCAGCCACGCACACGGAGGAGGAAGTGGCTCTCCCTCCCCACCCCACCCCTTCCCTACCCCGTCGCGAGCGCGCGCGCGCAGTAGCCTGTGCGGCGGTTGGGCGGAAGGACAACCCGCCCTTAGGAGAGGGAGGGAGAAACAAACAAACTCTCCTGGGAGGGGGAGCCTCGCCCAGCAACGCGTGGGAGACGTTACCTTTTCTACGGCGGCCCGTGCGGGACAAAAAGAGTTGGAATTTTTTTTTTTGCGTTAGAATGCTGCTCCCTGGTGGTGAGAAAGGGAAAAGAGATTCGAAGTAAAGAGAGAGGTTCAGTGTTGTCCTATGCATGATAGAGCGACTGTAACGCGCTCTACGTGTAAAACCATAATTCATTCGAAAGCAAAGCGGGTCAAACAGGCAAACTCCAAACAAACAAAAACAAAAATATAATATTTATTATATTTTAATGTGAACTTTCGTGGACAAATGCCCTTCGTCAGATATATGGGGGGGGGAATGAAATTCTAGATGACAGGTCAAGCAAAACATACGCATTTGCTGAAATGCACTAGGAAGTCCCACTGGACTGTATTTCTCATTCGAGGGGCCCAGATGTTCTTGGACTACAACTCACAGAAATCCTGGCCAGCACAGTTAATGGCAAAGGCTTCTGGGAGTTGTAATTCAAGAACATCTGGTGACCCACAGTAGGGAACCGCTGTATTAGCATAAGGACCTTTGTTTCTCTTAATCTTATTTATTCAAAAAAGGTGCAGTAACTTTTCCTCATTGGAAAGTTATTCTAGGAATCTTGGTTTCTGGTTTTCAGCAAACCAGTATTTGTCACTTGATTCAAACATCATGGCTTACCTGTAATTCAACACTGTATGTTTTGTTATTTTAAAACAGGTGGAGGACTGGTCTGGTCTATGGTAGTTATCAAGCCCACTGACTCCCATGGGCTAGATGACATCAGTGTAGGATGGTAGCAAACTGGGCATAAGCCAAAGAAAACTGTCCCAAAAGCTTATGCTATATAGCAGGGCTGTTCAACTTTGAACAGGCCAAGGTCTACTTTATCCGGCCCAAAGTGCCTGAGGGCTACTATACTAAAACCTCTACTTACGAATTTTATCCGCTCCAAGCACATGCTCATACAGTAAGTAAAAACTTTTGTAAGTAGAGCACAGGGTTTCCCATAGGAATGGATTGAAAACCAATTAATCTGTTCTGTTGGCAACAGATTTCAATGTGCCATGGCCCTTGAACTGCCCTGCTCAGCTGAGACAGTGGGATGGCAGACCCAGAACTTTGCTGGGGTAGTGGTGGTCCTTGGGATGGGGGAGGAAGGGGTGGATAACTTATCCCCTCACTTTTTTTTGATGGCTGGCGGGCTACTTTTGAACACTTCAGGGGCTACCAGTAGCCCACGGTCTACCTGCTGGGCAGGCCTGCTATATAGGGTGCCAAAATGCTGATTACTGATTTACTCTTAACAGATTAACAAGCCTAGCTCTTCTGGGAAATATTTTAAGAATGGATCTTAACCCTAAACTCCGAACCTTCAAGTAGCCTTGTAGTGAATCAGTCCAGGTCCCTGATATACGAGTTACTTTTGTCTTGCTGAATGGAGTTTCACACAGCTTTTCTCTGTTTTGAATACTTATGAATTAATAAATAGAATTAATGGCAGTCTTCCTGTTTGCTGAGTGTTGATCTGAGGACAGGCATTTCTGTGGCCTGAACACTAAATGAGTAGATCATTCCAGAACCCAGAAGGAAATATTTTATTTCCTAGTGTTAAAAGCAGTCCTCTTTTTACTCAGAAGCTTCAGCAGTAAGAAAATTGCGGTTCTCAGCTTGCAACAAGCAACGGGTCACTTTGAGTGCCCATCCCAGATGTCCTTTATAAGAACTTTGGAAAAGAACTGGAGAAGATGGAAACAGGGTTTGAAATTGAAGTTTGAAATCACTCATGAGTCAGCAGTATTATGCGGCAGTAAAAAAGCTGATGCAGTTCTTGGCTGTATCTACAGAAGAAGATGTATCGTTTGTCTCTGCTTTGGTCAGCAATCACGTGAATACTTATGAACATCATAGTTCAAGAAAAATCTGGAGAAGTAGGAATGTGTGCAGACCGTGGAGCATGGCCAAGATGGTGAGGAGTCTGAACATAACCTCTGTGAAAAGCTGGGTATGTATGGCCTAGTGAAAGGACTACTAAGGGGTGAAATGATAGCTGTTTTCAAATATGTGAAGGACTTGCCTGGAAGGGTCTCCTCAACTATAAGCTCCATGAACTCTCATTGCTGCTGCAGCTGGTCTTTATTAGAAAAGGGGAAGGGGGTATATATAAGAATATGTGGGCATCCCTCTCTTCCCAGCTGATAATCTAAAGGGAGGCTTAAGGCCTGTCCAGATGGGTATACTGTATAGATCACAATTGGGATTGCTTGTGTTGTGGTTTGGTTTGGTTTGAATCAAATTACAACATCCGTTCATGTTTTAACATGACCTCGGACCTTTTTAGAGTTGCCATGCTTCTTTCTGGCACAGCGCTACATTTTCTGGTTTGTTTTGTGTGTGTGTGCGGGGTGGGGGGGATTTGGCCAGTTTTTAATTATATACCCTGTACAAATATCTAGTCTACAACCATTGTGGGTCATGCTATCTGAGGTGACAAGCCTCTGATGCATTTGGTGGGATGTGGCATTGAAAGGGACAATGGAGAGCCCCCTCCTGTATTTTCTTCTACTCTACTGTATTTATTTATTTTTAAATATATTTTCTTTTTGAGACAGCCCTGTTCTAGATAAATGAGATACATTGGTGGTCTTATAAAGATTGTGTTTTTCTTCCTTTTTTGTTACAGAATGGAAGTCCAATAGCCAAAAAATACATCTATTTACACACACACTTTGCTAACCCTAACCCTTCCCCTACTCCCAAACCCTATATATATATATCCCTTCTCTCTCTCTCTCTCTCTTGCTATATATATAAAGAAAGTAAAAGACAGCCACCACAATTTTATTTTATTTTAATGTCAAAGATAGAATGCCTTGAAATTGCGTCCTTTTTGTATTACATATAAAGTTAGCATGGGTTGAACACATATGAAATCCCATTCATGACAATGCAGTTTGTTACGACTTATCATGTAAAGCGTCCAACTACTATCTTATCACACACAAACACTTTTTATAGAAAAATAACATTGAAAGGCACTCAGCAGTCAGTTTAAACTGCAATTTTGCAAAATACTTCATTATTCACATGTCAGAATGATTCCCATAACAGGGTTACCACGTTCCATATCCCACCCGTTACTCTTTCCCGTTATTTTCAAATGAACATTTTAAGTCCAAACCAGACGACAGTATTCTAAATTCCCCTGTCTGGACTTGCCCTCAGTTAACCCCATTGGCTCCTGTTCCTTTAGTTCTCAGTCAGGCCCGGGCTCGCATTACTGGGCCCCAGCGTTTCTAGTCTGGAGCAACATCTAGTTTACTGCACTGACCCCAGACAGCCATTGTCATTTAGGGAGGGTCAGTAGGGCAGGGCAGGTGCAGGTTCCTGAGTTTCAGCTGTTCATCTCACCACTGGAATACTTGCCCCAGGTGTTCATTCTGATGCTTCCTCTGCCAATGCTGCTTTTGGACTGGATTTGGGCAGGTGTACTGCAGCTTGGCCAGGTGCCTGTGCTGTTGTTGCAGGGGCCCAGGTGGGATGGTGGCTGGTCCTCTTTCCCCAGGTCATTTGCCCCATTTTCCTGGGCAGGGAGGGTCCTGCAGGAGCAATGCCTGGTTCTTACAAGGTGCAGAGGATGGGAGGTGGCTTCTCTGAAGCTAGTTCTCTCTCTCTCTCTCCGTGTTTGTTGAGTGTGACTAGCCCTCTCTTCCTCTTCCTCCTTCTTTAAGTCCAGAACCCATCCTGGCCTCCACCCACCCACCCCAACTTCAGGTGCAGCTCATCTGCCTCTTTTCTCTGACCTGGAGCCCCATTCTTGCTTTCCGTGCCCTCAAGCCACCCTGCTTCCATGAGTCTCCATGAGACCCACCAGAGGCATGAGCCCCACTAGGGAGAGCTGGAGACCTTATAAGAATGCCGCATTAAGAGAAAGGACTCCCTCCCACCTATCTGGCTTTAAAGAAAGATGAGGAGGAGGAGGAGGAGGAGGAGGAGGAGGAGGAGGAGAAGGCTTTAAAGAAAGATGAGGAGGAGGAGGAGGAGGAGGAGGAGGAGGAGGAGGAGGAGGAGGAGAAGAAGAAGAAGAAGAAGAAGAAGAAGAAGAAGAAGAAGAAGAAGAAGAAGAAGAAGAAGAAGAAACAGGATGAGTACTTTTGCAGCACACATACTGCTAACAAATGTTCAGTGTCTTGATCTATTTATGGGGCTGGGTGGGGACACTCTGTGAAGTCAAGCAGAAGATAAGCTATATCTAAGTACATAAAAGCAAAGGACGCCTCCAGCTCATTCTGTACCACAAGTAGGCTTTCCAAATAGCAACAGCCTGGCTTGTCACTAACGTGGCAGCTCACGTAACCCTTAACAACAATGCCCAGCCTTTGGAGCGATTTGCCCCAAATGCTTTAGGCCAGATCATTCTACAATTGTATGTTTCGCCACGGAGAAAATAATAAAGAGGAAAGAAAAAGCCACAAGAAAGAACATTGTTTTGAAGCACTGTTATCTCCTTACCCCTGTCCCAAGGACAAAGTTCGTTCTGAATCATGGCATAGTCAAGTCCTGTCATAAGGGCTACTTGTTTCTTTTAAACTGAATAGTGGAGCAGAAACAGAGTTTCGGTGGAAGCATCCAGAACTTTTGAAGAGACAAGGGCACAACATTTAGCCACAAATCATGCTTGCTGCTTTTGGTGGAGCACACAGAGGGTTTCAAAACCATGGGAGGAAATGCACTGGGCCTCATATATGGGGGGAGGGCAGTTTTCACACACCGGGGGAGCCACATCATCTGCCACAAGGTGCTTCAAAAAGGAGGCAGCGTCAAGAGCGTCAAAAATGAACCTTCGGTCACAGGGCTGTGAACGTGCATCAAGCCGAAAGGAGAATTCACATTCCAGGTGCCCAAAATCATTGCAGATTTATTTATTTATTATTTCATTTATTTACTGGGTTTTTATACCGCCCATCTAGCAGCGAGACCACTCCGGGCGGTTAGCAACAATCAATACAACACAACACAACACAGAACAAACACATACATTCATACAATAAAATTTAAGCTTTTAAATTTTTATCAACGTTTTAAACCTTTTAATAGACCCACAATCCTTTAAAAATTTTTTTAAATTATTAATCATTTTAATCTTTATTATATCATGGTACATATTTGTATGCTTCTATATGCCAGTAAAGGTTATGTATGTATGTATGTATGTATGTATGTATTCAATAAAATTTAAAAAAACCACAAAAATACAGTGATATAATGAAAATAAAATTAAAATGATATGAAAATAGCATATAATTCAAACCTGTGATATTATCGGCGATGAAATACACTGTACCCAGGGAGATAAAGCAAAGCAGTGGTACAGTGGAATGGCCAGGCAGAGAAATGTCACAGTTTGGAAGGGAGTCTCTCTCTCTCTCTCTCTCTCTCTCCCCTGAACACTTTCCCTGAAAGTGGAGAGATGTTGATCAGTGGGGCAATGAATCTTACAAAATGAGGAAGAGTCTAGTCCTCCTGGACCATGGAAGAAAAATGGCAATGAATCTAGTCCATTAAATTATCTTTCTCTATATTGTATTTGGCTATAGGCAAACTCAGAGTGTATGTGTATGTGTATGTGTATGTGTATTTTTCCCCAAAAAGAAGCAAAGGAGAAGGAATTAATCACCTTGTTGAACTCCTGAATCTGCTTCTGTATGCATAGCCAGGTGAGTATATCTATAAGGGCGTTTATACACGACCCCTAAACTCTGGGGCAAATGGCTCCCAGCTCCGGAGCTTAAAAATGTTTACCCACCAGCTCCGGAGTTAACAGGAAATTAAGTGCGACCCTGCCCACTTTAGTGCGTCCCAGCGCAGCTTTCAGGTACCTGCTTTTTGGAGGTGAATATTATTTGATCCGGTGTAAGGATAGTGAGTGCGGGGCTCTCCTTGCTTCTGTTTGTTGTTTTTTGGCTCCCGCCCCCTTAAGAGCTACTTTTACAGAGATGAGAGGCAGAAGCAGCATGCTTTTCTTTCTCTTTTTCTCCCTCCCCTCACACAGCCAGCAACCAGGAAGTGCGGAGGGGGTGGGAACGCCCGAAGAGCGAAGAACCCCTAAGATCTCTGGTCCGAATTTAAGTGGCCAGCGGATCTTAGGGGTCGTGTAAAAAGGCCCTAAGTTGAAAATGGATGCATTCAAAACTGGCTAATTCATTCAAAACTGGCTAATGCATTCAAAACTGGCTAATTCAATTATTTGTCTTTGTATGAATCAGTACCCCCTGATTACCCCCTGATGAACATGAATCAATGAATTTTTGTGTTTTTTGTTTGGTTGATTTGTTGGGCTGCAAAATACTCCCTGCCAGCATCTAGAAACAGCAGATTGCAGGGAATCATCCTCTGACTTGCCTCTATGGTCCCTCCAGGTTTGGTGATTTCCGATGCCCTAGTTATGCACTCCCAAAGGCTGCCTCCCGGAAAGTTCCCCCAGGAACCTAGAGACAAAAACTTGTAGAATAGGTTCCTCTGTCTCTCCTCTACAATCCCTCCATGTTTGGTGAAGATTGGGTTTCGCCCAAGCCAGTTGCTAAAGGGCAATTTCTTGGTTGGGGGGGGGCGTACTTTGTGGGTGTGTAACTCAGATGTCTGAATCCCAATCTTCCCCAAATTTTGAGGAATTGTAAAGGAGAGATGGAAAAAGTTTCTCTGCAAGTTTGGTGCCACCAGGGGCAGATTCCTGGTAGGCATTCGTAGGGTGTATAACGCAGCCATCCAGGACCCAAACGTCACTAAACTTGCAGAGCTCATTGAGAAGCTGGACTAAATGGGCCTTTAGCCTGACCCAGCATGGCTTTTCTTATGTTCTTATGTTCTTAGAGTCAGTGAGTCACCTGCAATGTTGGCGTCTCTAGGTGCTGTGGGTGTGGGTGTGGGTGTGTGCATTTTATAGGATGTTAACTGCACAAATGAATTGACAAAACGATTCATAAGGAAACATTTGTAAATTCATGATTCATGGACTTTGATGAGTCATGAATCGAAACAAATAATCCTTTTTCTGATTCATAAGCACCTCGAATATAAATACTGTACATGGAGAGGGAGAGTAATGGCGGGGAAAAGGTTCTATCCAACAGCAGACACTTGTTGGAGCCACAGTTGTCATGTGTCAAGGCATGGGTCAAGAGTCTCCCAAAATTGCTATGTTTCCACAGGTCTCCAGGTGAAAGATAAATATCAGGGATAACTGAGGGAGAATGTTAGACCTTTGTAAAGCCTGGGTGCCATCTCTACCATTTCTTAGTTTGCATTAGGATGCTTTTTGCCACTTGCTTAGCTTCCGGAAAAAAATAGGCTCCTACCTGCTCTGGATTTTATGTGTGCATGTTGTGTCATTACAGTCATGACTGACTCTTCGTGACCCCGTGTTGTTTTCTTGGCTGGAATACTGGAGTGGCTTGCCAGTTCCTACTCCAGGCAGCTACAGCACCTGGTATTACATGGTGGTCTTCCATCCAAGTATTAACCTGGGCCGACCCTGCTTCACTTTTGAAATCAGGTGAGATTGGATGGATGTGCTTAGGGCATCTAGGCTAGCCCTGCTCTGGATTAGCCAGGTTTTATTCAGATCCATTGAATTCTTATTTTATCCGTTTGCCTAGTCAGCAAGCTCAGACAAGGTGCCTTGTCCAACCCTTGTCTCCCCTACCTCTGTTGTGTCACAAGAACATTTTTGGTACATTTGTACCTTACAATGAGATGTTTAATTTTTTTTCCAATTTTTTTGTCCACCCGTTTCTGAGATACTGCATTTTCAAAATTGCAAAAAACAAACAAACCCAAACCCAAAACCCAAAATTCACTAGCCACCATAATATCAAATGTCATTTAACTGATACTTTTGATAGCTACAGACCTGGAACATGTATCATTTTAAAGCTTATGTATAAGGCTTTCATTTGATATACAGCATGATGCAATTGTACATTTAAAAAAATTATAAAAATTTAATTTTTGGAAAAACAGAATTTTTTAAAATTTTCAAAACATTCACACTTAAAGAGGCATATCTTGTAGCCAAGCACTCCACATTTCAGGAGGGTATCTCAATGGTATCATATCAAACTTAAATTTTCTTGTTGGCAGTGACAAGGAATTAAATTGATTTATCCCCGCCAAATAGACCAACTTTTCTATACTTAATGATTAAGAACCTTTGTTTTTGCTAGCATGTTGGATGCTTTTGTCATCTTCTGTGAGGTTAGCTGGTATGTTCTCTCAGCAAATTTTGAAAATACTGTCTTTTCAGATGGGTACTTGGACTTAAACAATTGGTAAATTGGGCTGTCAAGTCAATTCTGACTTCTAGAGACCCCTTTCAGTGTTTTCTAGGTAGAAAATACCTAGGCTCAGCATAAACAGGTTTTGCACACCTCTTGATCCACTAATATTTGTTTCAGAAGTCATGTAGGAAATCTATCCTTGCCTGTTGCACTCTCTAGCACAGGATTCCTCAAATTATGGGCGGTGGGCTGGATGCGGCCCGTCAAGGTCCTAAATCCGGCCTGCCGGCCACTGCATAACCCCCCACTCCCCCCACTTGAGGCAAAAACTCACCATGCAGCAGCAGCTGTTGCCTCAGCCACCAATGCAAGGGCAAAGCCCACAGTTGCCCATAGCATCTTGGGTGTGTGTGTGTGAGCAGGATGATTCCCCACCCCACCCCCTTGGAGCTGCAGGAGAAGTGGGGCCACCATGTGGGCCAGAAGGCGCTGAGCTAGGGGTCAGATGAAGCAGGTTGGGCCTTCCCTCTCCCCCCTCGGAGCCACACCAGGGAGCTGCAGGGTCCAGCCCCCAACAGTGTCTGAGGGACAGTGAACCAGCCCCCCTCTTTAAGAAGTTTGAGGACCCCTGCTCTAGCAGGTACAGTATATGTTTGTGGGGTCAATCCTGACTTGTGCCAGTCTTTGCCAGTGAGTCCTCAGAAGTGGTGACTCAGGTTTCCAGCCTTAAGTTCCCAGATGTTCTTGGACTAAAATTCCCAGAAGCCTTCACCACTAGTTGTGCTAGCCAGGAATTGTGGGAATTGTAGTCGGAGTAATCAAGAGGTGTCTCCAAGGTTCGGAACTACTGCTAGTCCTGCAGATGGATCCAAAGATATTTGTAGGAAATGAAAGTGAGGGGCAGCTGCAGCAGCATTTCATTGTAAGTCATCTAACCACCAAGAATAAAATATGATCAAAATACTGTATAAACACGGAAAAAGACTCTCATAATTTTTATCTAGTAAACTAGAAATTCAAGGGGAGATGTCATGGATGGGTCAGAGAAGCTGCAACAAACCAGTAAAGATTGAAGCAAGAGGGATGATGTGTGTGAGAGTTAAAAAGGGGGAAGAGAAAAGGGGTTGGGATTAGAGACTTTCAAGTTTACTCATATCATATTAGATCATATTTTATGGAGATTTATATCTCTCCAAGTGAATTAAAAATATTATTGAAGATTCTTTCTTAATGTTTGTTAACACACACACACACACACACACACACACACACACACACACACACACACACACACACACACACACACACATACACCAATATGTAAATAATATCTAAACATTGCAGCACTGCAAGGCAAAGAGAGGGGCACATCTTATAAGATAGGACTGTCCAACTTTGAACAGGCCGAGGTCTACTTTTTCCGGCCCAAAGTGCCTGAGGGCTACTACACTAAAACCTCTACTTACGAATTTTATCCATTCCTTCAAAGCACATGGTCATAAGTAAAAAAAATTGTAGGTAGAGCAGCGGTTTCCCACAGGCATGCATTGAAAATCAATTAATCCGTTATGGAGGGATCTGTCCAGGCGGGAAGAAGAAGAGAGATGTCACTGCACAAAGGAGATGGACCCACTTGCAGCCCCACCTCACGCCCCTCTCCTCCCCTCTCCTCCCTCCCCTCTGCACCAGCGACTCGGCTGGTCACAAGACAGTGGCACACCGATCATCTGGCTGGTGGGGGGAACAGGGGACTGTGCCATGGCCTTGAACTGCCCCACTCAGCTGAGACAGTGGGCTGGCAGACCCAGAACTTTGCTGGGGCAGTGGTGGTCCTTGGGATAGGGGAGGGAGGGGTGGAGAACTCCCCCCCTCACTTTTTTTTATTGATGGCCGGCGGGCTACTTTTGAACCCTTCACGGGCTACCAGTAGCCCACAGTCTACCTGTTGGGCAGGCCTGTTATAAGACATCAGTCGTAGTGGAACAGAAATTTGGAACTTCTTTAATAGAGAGTAGTACTGAGGAAGATACCAACGCATGACCCATAGAGCTTGTAACCCAAGCTACAAGTTGTACCTTGTATAAAGGAATCAATTCATTCAAAATGAAATTCTGTTAAGCAAATTTTCGTTTGTACAAATTTCCCATAGGAATGCATTGAAAAAGGAATAATCCCTAATCACGACCGTTTTTCTGTTGCATAAATTTGCCCCATAAGCAATTCTGTTAAGCGATTTCCCCCTATCTCCGGAAATTTTTCTCCTTTAAGCGCCTTTTCTGTTAAACAAACCGCTTGTTGTATGAGGGTCCACTGTATATGAACAGTCTGGGTTTCCAAGACGTGACCAGAGTGATTGCCGTTCACAAGCAGAGTCGTTTTATTCCTCTGGTCCTGCTTCAAGCCCCAAAAAGAGCAGCTGCAAATCACAATGTGCAAAAGCTCCTCCTTAGGGATCTATGTGCTGAAGAACTCTGCTAAAATTATCTTTCCTGAAAGATAAGGAAAATCCTGGCAGGAAGACTAAAGCTTATTAAGGGCATTTTAAATACAGAAGTCTGAATTGCTAATATTCCGCTGGATGAGTTGTGCTTATACAATGTAGGGGCCAAAACAATTCTTTCTTTTCCTGGAGGCTAGTGTTTCTTGACTAGATAATTGCAAGGTGTGTGTGTGTGTGTGTGTGTGTGTGTGTGTGTGTGTGTGTGTGTGTGTGTGTGTGTGTGTGTGTGTGTGTGTGTGTGTGTGTGTGTGTGTCTGTGTGTGTGTGTGTGTGTGTGTGTGTGTGTGTGTGTCTGTGTGTTTGGGAGCGTGGGCTGTACAGTGCTTCCTGAGAGAAACCAACTATTTCCATTTTGCGTTCATTTCCCTGTCACATTTGCACCGACAGAAACAATAATAAACAGTAAGAGCTCCCACTGCCCCAAGTCACAATAGTAAATAACTTGAGAGAACATGCAGAATGTAATTGCTGTATTTGTTTTGACTCGGAATCATGGCTCTGGGTTTCCCTAGCCATCCATGTTTGTTTTGACCTTGCTGAGCCCTCTGGTCCTTCCCCAGAACTGGAGGACCAATGCAGGTTCATGTTCCATCCTACCCCCAAACTAGTCAGTAGTCCTTGTGTGTGGTGGAGAAAAGTGTCCTTCCTGCACTGTTGAAGTTAAATGCAGCTGCTGGTCCAACTTGTAGAGGAGTGAGGAAAAGCATCTTCTAAATTGCCTCAGGCAGTCAAACATTTCAGACTGCCACCCCTGTATTTTGCCTATGGCACTTAGAGATCATTACGGGCTCCAGGATCTTTTTCAGAGCCAATAGACATAGGGCCATTGCCTGGCTTATATATTTTGTCCAGCCTATTGAGCTGGTTAAAACTCACAACAGAACCTCACAACAGTACTACTGACATTTTTCTTCTGAAATGCAGAATGACCCATCCTAAATATAAATTACCTCATGGTGGCAGTATTTGGCTATGTGTGCAGCTTCATGATTAAAAAAAAAACAGGAGTGACTTCCAGTTGTGTCCTTTTTGTGCCTTTCAGAATTAATCTTCTCATGCATTTTAATATTGTATTTTTCTTGGGGTCTATAATCGTGACTGAGAGCGACAGCAATGAGACAGAAAGCCCTGGGTTCAAATCTTAGCTTCAATTATGAGTCTGACCAACCTTCTCTGAATGTCAGCTGTCAGCAGCTGCAGGGGATAATCATACAGATCTACGTCCCCCCCTGCCCCCCCCATGAGCTATTAAGTCAATTTTGATTTACACCATTGTAACGTTGTAACGTAATGGTGACCATGCTTTTAGCTTTCAAATACTGTATTCTTTTTCATTATCTAAGTTGTGTTGGGTCCTTTGTAGAGAAAGACAGGGGAAAATATTTTAAATAAATCATAAATGCATTAGGAAAAATGCAGATACAGTGGTACCTTGTATAAAGGAATTAATTCATTCCAAATGAAATTATGTTAAGCATATTTTCCTTTATACAAATTTCCCATAGGAATGCATTGAAAACAGAGTAATCCCTAATAGCGACCATTTTTATGTTGTACGGATTTGCCCCATAGACAATTCTGTTAAGTAAATTTCCCCTATCTCTGGAATTTTTATGCTGTATAGATTTTATGTTAGACAAACCGTTTGTTATACGAGGGTCTACTGTATACGCATGTTTCCATGCAACCACTGGAAAGGAGAACTTTGGAACTTGTTATGGTACTGAGACAAGCCTGAAGGATTCTGAAAGAGGCAATGGATGTGAAATAGCTTTTCATTTCTAATAACAGGATATTTGAGTGGACGCAAGCAGTGCTTCCTTCATCAGACAAAGGTCTTCTTAATTCTATGGCAAACGGAATGGAAAGAAAACACCCAGCTTTGGAATCCAGGAAAGCTTGCCAAGGGTTTTGCTAGCCTGTGTTTGTAACTGGTCTCAGAAGAGTAGCAAAGATTCTCTTTAGAAACATACATACCTGAGAGATATTCAAGAGGCATAATATTTAGGGCTGTAAAGTTAACATAGCTGAGAGTTAATTAAACAACTTTTTGAAATATAGGTTTTATTTGGCTTTGATCCATACATAACATAATATATAGCAGATGCTATTGCTGCATGTGGATATCTCCAAATAGCTGTCCTGAGTAGATACCTGAATAGCTGCATTATGCGTATCAATGAGAGGTTGGAACGAGATCTCCTAATAGATACCTAATAGAGACTGTAATATTACAGTCCAGAGAAGTAAGTACACACTCTTTAGGGAAATTAGAACAGGGGTTAAAACATTGCCCTACAGCTGGTCTACAGTGTATTCAAGCAGGGAATAAATGGCAGGCAGAGGGGTAGGTGGGTGTTTTGCAGTGAGGCTGTGGCATTAAGCCAGTTTCAGTCATGTTATTCAGTGCCTTTTCATTGTGTGGGAATGACGTGGGGCGGTGGGGACTCTCAGCGTTGGATCCAGACTTTTGTGTGGCTATTTGAATATGGCAAAGGCAGTTTTAGAGCTTCTTAGTTTCAAACTGGCATTTAAACTCAGCAACAAGTAACAGGTGCTTCGTACTCGGTTGGCACACCTTACTTTGCAAATCTTCCCAGAATTTCTAGAAATGAAAGCATGTCCAAGAGCCATATTTGCTTTTCTCCATCCTAAAGATGCAAATTGTACATAGGTTACTGGGTTACTCATTATAAAAGTGCGCTCTGCAGAGTCCCTGCTGGCCTTCCGGAAGGCTTTAAAAACTCATCTATTCCGGGAGGCCTTTGGCGATAGTTATTAATTTTTTTTTCTTTTTATTTTTTTTTTCTTTCCGCCATCGTTTCGTGTATTACCAATAATGTTAGGTTTTATGATCTGTTGAGGTGCCTCTAGGCTTTTCTTTTATGTATTGCTGTATTATTTGTTTTTATTGCATACTGTATTTTCTTTGTAATACTTGTACCCCATTGTTGTAAGCCGCTTAGAGTTCAGAGCTGAAGATAAGCGGGATATAAATATATTTATTATTATTTATTTATTTATTATATTTATACCCCGCTTATCTTTCAAACGAAACTCTAAGCGGCTTACACGGGCGAACATGCGCCAATAAACACAAACAATAATTATAAATTTACAACAAATAACTAAACCATTAAAACCCGGTGCATCCAACCCGGCAATATAAAAACTATCAACCAAGCACACACATAACGAAAACACTTAACATGGTTGCTTGGGCATTAAAGATGGCGGGACGTAACGAAAAAAAAAAAAAAAAAAAAAGAAAGAAAGAGAGAGAGAATTCAGGGCTCAGAGGAAATAGGTTTTTACAGCTTTTCGAAAGGCCAACAGGGACTCTGCAGAGCGCACTTCGCTAGGGATGGAATTCCAAAGGGAGGGGGCTGCCACCGAGAAAGCCCGGTTCCGGGTAGCCGATTTCCGGGCTTCTCGAGGAGTGGCAACCCGCAGCGAGTGCGCCGCACCTGCCGAACAGGTCGGGCCGAGGTGGATCGCTGAGCGATACGCTCTGTCAGGTAGTCCGGTCCCAAGCCATGGAGGGTTTTATAAACTAAAACCAAGACCTTGAATCTAATCCGGGCCGCAACGGGCAGCCAGTGCAAGCGGGCCAGGACTGGGGTGATGTGGTCGTAACGACGCACACCAGCCACCAGCCTGGCCGCCGCATTCTGCACCGCTGCAGGCGCCGGAGAAGAGTCAAGGGCAACCCCATGTAGAGGGCGTTGCAGTAGTCCAGCCGCGAGATCACCAGTGCCTGGACCACTGTTCTCAGAGAGTCACCGTCCAGGTACGGGCGGATCTGGGCGATCTGGCGAAGATGGTAGTACGCGGCCCTGGTAACCGACGCCACCTGGGCCTCCATGGTCAGCGCCGGGTCCAGGACCACTCCCAGATTCCGCGCCCTTTCCACAGGCCGGAGGGAAACTCCCCAGAGAGGGAAAAGGGCCACCGTACCCAGACGGCGAGCCCCGAAGAACATGACCTCCGTCTTCCCGGGGTTGAGCTTAAGCCTGTTCGCCCCGGTCCAAGCCAGCACGGCATCCAGGCACCCATCGAGGACCTGCACAGCTTCCACTGCAGAGGTGGAAAAGGAGAGATAGAGCTGCGTGTCATCAGCGTACTGATGACTGCACACTCCAAAACTCCTAATGACCCCAGCCAACGGCCTTACATAGATGTTAAACAGCAACGGCGAGAGCGACGACCCCTGCGGGACCCCACAAGGGAGAACCCACGGGGCCGACAGCTCCCCCCCATGCTGAACATACTGGGGACGGCCCTCCAGGAAGGATCGGAGCCAACTGCGAGCAGTGCCCCCGATTCCAACCTCAGAGAGCCGATCCAGTAAGATACCGTGGTCGACGGTATCAAAGGCCGCTGACAGATCCAGGAGAACCAACAGGGTAGAGCAACCCCTGTCGGCCGCCCGGAGCAGGTCATCTTGCAGGGCGACCAAAGCTGTTTCAGTCCCCGACGGGGCCTGAACCCGACTGGCATGGATCGAGGCACTGCCGATCCTCAAGGTACGACTGCAGCCGGACCGCCGCCACCTCTCGATGACCTTGCCCATAAACGGGACATTAGCGATCGGACGGTAGTTGCCTAAATCGTCCGCCGCAAGGCCCGGCTTCTTAGGATGGGCTTGACCACCGTCTCCTTCAGACGAGAGGAAAAACCCCTCGCTGAAAGAGGCGGTGGCGATGGCAGAAGCCCATTCAGCCATGGTCCCGCTGGCAGCTTTAATGAGCCAGGAGGGGCAAGGGTCGAAAGGAGTGGACGCCGGCCGGCAATGCGCCATAGCCCTGGAGGCCTCGACAGCGGAAACAGGCCCAAGCTCCTCCAACCGAGGCGACGAAGGCGGACCAGCAACCGGGGATGCCGGGCAGTGCTACTGCAACCGGAGTCAAAGCCGGCACGGATGGCCTCAATCTTGGATCTAAAAAGGCTGCGAAATTCTCACTACTGAAATCAGTAGGAGGAGGCCTAGCCAGACTAGGATTGGTGAGGTCTCGAACCACCCGGAAGAGCTCCGCCTGGCGGTTAGAGGCCTCACCAATTCTCACGGAGAAAAACGATGACTTGGCCTCCGTGATCGCGTTGGAATAGCGACTAGTCTGGGAATCAACAGCAGCCTTACTACTTGCCGTCCGGGTTTTCTCCAGCTGCGCTCTAACCTTCTCCTCACCTGCTTCATTGCCCGGAGCTCCCCGTAAACCACGGTGAGCGCCGGGCTCGGCACCGGAGAAGGCGCTTAGGGCGATCCGGTCTATGGTATTGGCAGCTGTTTCAAACCAATGGTTGGCCATAACCTCGGCCGGAGCACCAGTCAGTCCACCAGAAAGCTCCCCCGAAGACCTCCTGGAACCGCTGGGGGTCCATCAGTCTACGGGGGCGGGCCAAAACAGAAGGCCACTGGTCCCCGCGAGGGGGGGCCGCGATCGCCAGGGAAAAAGAGAGCAGGTGGTGGTCCGACCATGACACAGGTAAGGAGATAAAATCCCCCACCTCCAGACTCGAGGCCCCCGACATGGAGGAAAACACCAGATCCAGGGTATGGCCTGACCTGTGGGTGGGACATACAACATGCTGGGACAGACCCATGGAAGCCATGGTTTCCATGAATTCCAGAGCTGCGCCAGAGAGTCCACCACCAACATGCACATTGAAGTCACCCGCCACCAAAAGGCGCGGGGACCTCAAAAGTGCAGCCGCGATGAACTCCGCGAGCTCTGGTAGGGATTGGGCTGGGTTGCGGGGAGCACGGTAGCCCAGCACAATGCCAAATCTGTCCCGCTGCCCCACTGACAGGTGAAGGCATTCTAAACCCTGGCTAACCAATGTCGAGGTCCTGCTAACATGTAAAGAATCCCGATGGATGATGGCGACCCCCCCTCCCCTCTGTCCCCCCGACCTTCCCACCCCCTGAACCAGATACCCAGGCGGGCAAAGCTGGGAGAGCGAAGCCCCCCCATCATCACCCACCCCCCCCGATGATAATAAATAAATAAATAATAATAAATAAATAATAAAAGCATCCCTGGACTTCTGCAGGTTGGGAAAGGAAAATGAGAATGAATTAACAAGTACTTAAATTTGAAACTAGTATCATTGATTTTTCGATGACCAGCAGGGCTGACTCTTCTGTTAGACGGAATGAAACAGCCACTTCGGCGAACAGATTTGGGGTGTCAAAATGACAGAGGAACTATTTAACAGTGGTGAGAGATGTTTTGTGTGGCTAGGTCCTGTTAATAATTTATTTGTTTTGATTCCTCTAAAATGTCCAAATAGACCTCAGAGGCAGACCTCCATACAGCATCTAATCTGGCTATAAACAAGGCAAGAAGAATTGTGGCAAAGTATATGTTATAGATAACCTATAATTGGAAAAAGGAATTCCTTAACTGCTAAAAGTCTCTGAATGTCCCAGCAGGAGCTCTTTTTTTCACCTTCTGTAGCAGCAAATACAATTGCCTTGTGCTGTGAGTGATCTTCAGGAGCCAAGAGTGGGCTTCAATTGCAGGTCTGATTTCTCAGTCTGCAGAAATCATATCTCTGGATTATCTAGGCCTTCTGACCCCAAAGACCACCAATTAGTGAATCAACACTATGAGAGGAGCTGCTTCATGTTGCGTGATGTTGTAAAGCATGGTCAGGGATTCTGAGGGCTGTAGTCCCAAAAATGTTCCTCTTCCAATTTGAGCGTATTAAGCAAGAGCTGGGTCTAAATGCACGTGAGAGCCATCATCCTTGAGGTATCCAGGGCTGGTCTTAAGGTGCACATCTGTGCACTACATAGTACTCTTTGCTGTGGAAGACAAGAATGCAGGTCTGAAGGTATCACCACAAGGAGAAATAGATCGCAGTGTGGGTGAAGGGTCTGCTGTGATCTGTTTCCTGGGGATCGGATGACATACACAGAAAGAGATGCAACCTGATGCTTTTTGGTCCAGCTGTAGTGCTTCTACTTTGGGGGTTCTGACTGTACCTCCTGTGAGTTGGGTACTCAGTTTGCTTACCTCAGAAGGAGGGAAGGCTGAGCCAACCTCAAGCCAGCTACCTGAGCTCAGGATCGAACGTAGGTTGCGAGCAGAGTCTTGACTGCAGAACTGCAGTTTAACCATTTGAAATCCTACAGTGTAAAATCTTTGTTCACAATTTCATTAGCTACAATCCATATCTAATTTCCCACCTGTCTTTTCTTCCTCTACTCTAATTGGTTGAAGCTTTGTCAAGAGAACAAGCTGGTCATTGCAAACAGTCTTTTCCAACAACGCAAAAGGAGACTCTACACATGGACATCACCAGATGGACAATACCGGAATCACATTGACTATGTTCTCTGCAGCCAAAGATGGAGGACCTCTATACAGTCAGCAAAAAAGAGACCTGGTGCTGACTGCGGCTCAGATCATCAGCTTCCTATAGCAAAATTCAAACTTAAACTGAATATAGTAGGGAAGACCACTGAGCCAGTCATCTACAATCTAAGTCAAATCCCTTATGCATACACAGTGGAGGTGAAGAATAGATTTAAGGAACTAGATTTGGTGGACAGAGTACCCAAAGAACTATGGATGGAGGCTTGTAACATTGTACAGGAGGCTGCAATGAAAACCACCCCAAAGAAAAGAAAATGCAAGAAAGCAAAGTGGCTGTCCAACAAGGCCCTACAAACAGCAGAGGAGAGAAGGGACACAAAATGCAAGGGAGAAAGGGAAATATACAGAAAACTGAATGCAGACTTCCAAAAAATAGTAAGGACAGACAGGACAGCCTTCATGAACGAACAGTGCAAAGAAATAGAGGAAAACAATAGAAAAGAAAAAACCAGAGAGCTATTCAAGAAAATTGGAGATATTAAAGGGGCATTTTGTGCAAAGATGGATATGATAAAGGACAAAAATGGTAGGGCCCTAACAGAAACAGAAGACATCAAGAAGAGATGGCAAGAATACACAGAGGAATTATATCAGAAAGATCTGGATGTCCCTGATAACCAAGATAGTGTAGTTTGCTGACCTGGAGCCAGACATCCTCGAAAGTGAAGTCAAGTGGACCTTAGAAAGCATTGCAAACAACAAGGCCAGTGGAGGTGATGGCATTCCAGTTGAACTACTGTATTTAAAATCTTAAAAGAGGATGATGTAAAGGTGCTACATGCAACATGCCAGCAAATTTGGAAAACTCAGCAATGGCCAGAGGACTGGAAAAGATTGGTCTGCATCCCAATCACAAAGAAGGGCAATGCCAAAGAATGCTCCAACTATCGCACAATTGCACTCATTTCACATGCTAGCAAGGTTATGCTTAAAGTTCTACAAGGGAGGCTTCAGCAGTATGTGGACAGAGAACTCCCAAAAGTGCAAGCTGGATTTTGAAGGGGCAGAGGAACTAGAGACCAAATTGCCAACATGCGCTGGATTATGGAGAAAGCTAGAGAGTTCCAGAAAAACATATACTTTGGCTTTATTGACTATGCCAAAGCCTTTGATTGTGTGGGCCACAACAAACTATGGCAAGTTCTTAAAGGAATGGGAATGCCTGACCACCTTATCTGTCTCCTAAGAAATCTATATGTGGGATAAGCAGCAACTGTCAGAACTGGATATGGAACAACTGACTGGTTTAAAATTGGGAAAGGAGTACGACAAGGCTGTATACTGTCACCTTGCCTATTTAACATATGCAGAGTACATCATGCGAAAGGCAGGTCTGTATGAATCACAAGCCAGAATTAAGTTTGCCGGAAGAAATATCAACAACCTCAGATATGCACATGATACTACTCTGATAGCAGTAAGTGAGGAGGAATTAAAGAACCTCTTAATGAGGGTGAAAGAGGAGAGTGAAAAAAATGGGCTGAAGTTCAACATAAAAAAACCCTAAGATCATCACCTCCTGGCAAATAGAAGGGGAAGAAATTGAAGCAATGACAGAGTTTATTTTCATGGGCTCCTTGATCACTGCAGATGGAAATTGCAGCAATGAAATTAAAAGACACCTGCTTCTTAGGAGGAAAGTGATAGCAAACCTAGGCAGCATCTTAAAGAGCAGAGACATCACTTTGCCGACAAAGGTCCAGATAGTCAAAGATATGGTTTTTCCAGTAGTGATGTATGAAAGACAGAGCGGGACTGTAAAGAAGGCTGATCGCTGCAGAATCAATGCTTTTGAGCTGTGGTGCTGGAGGAGAGTCTTGAGAGTCCCCTGGACTGCAAGGAGATCAAACCTATCCATCCTGAAAGAAATCAACCCTAGATATTCATTGGAAGGACAGATTTTGAAGCTGAGGCTTGAGTACTTTGGCGACCTCATGAGGAGAGAGGAATCCTTGGAAAAGTCCCTGATGTTGGGAAAGATGGAAGGAAAAAGGAAAAGGGGACGGCAGAGAATGAGATGGTTGGACAGTGTCACTGATGCAACCAACATGGATTTGAACAAACTCCGGGAGGCAGTGGAAGACAGGAGGGCCTGGCGAGCTCTGGTCCATGGGGTCACGAAGAGTCGGACATGACTGAACAACAACTCTAATTGGTCACAATGACACAGCCACTGCATATATGCTGTGTCCCCATTAGGCTATTATTGGGGTGTCCCTTTCTGAGAATTTGTTGGGAGTTTTTTTGGGGGGGGCATTGGTATATTTTTGCACTTTCATGTCTGATTACATCTTGCTTTTCTCCACATGATTGTTAAGTTTTTGGCTACCCACGCAGAGGTGCCTCATGGGCTAGGAAGGGGGTGTATTACTCCTTCACCTACCTGCTATAAAGATAAACTCCTGCCTGCATACAGAGACAGCAACACTCTCAGCCTGAAAAAAAATCGAAATTTAGGGACTGATTTGAAACCAAGCATCAGCAAGAAGAGAGAAATAGTAGCAAAGCAGCAAAATATGAGAGGAACAAATCAAATATTTTACACAAGATTCTTCAGTATAGAAAAGTGATTATTTATTGTTCAGTAAAAGCAGGAGAATGTTTGCAAAAGCAGCCCTAACAAAAGTAGAACAGAGAAGATGCTAGGTCGGCTATTCTGGCACAGGTACGGTGTTCTGCAAATGGTGTTCTATGCCAGAAAAAAACAGCAACTTCCTCCAGTGGCAAACAATTGTTGTGAGGGTTATGAAAAGATAATGTATGCAAAGTGCTTCTGAAGGACCAAAGCCACTCTATAAATGCTAAGCTTTATTAAGTCATTCTGATTCAGAAACTCTATTCTACTCTTCTTCCAGGAACCAATTTTTCATCGCAACGAGCCATGGAGCTTGATAATATTTCATTAAGGGCAATTATTGACATTATGTTCACAATGTTCCATCAGACTTTAGGAGATGGAAAATTGCTACAATTACTTGTCTATTGATTCATCCTGCACTGCAGATGATGCATTCAGAAAAGGGTAATTTGTTGAAGAGCTTTGGTTTTAATCCCACCCAGATGTATCACCAAGGGCTCTTTAAAATCCTGATCTAGTTTGCAGATAAACCGTTTCCAAAAATCTTGTCCCCACGGTCATCGGCCTTTAAAAAAACAAAAACCCAGTAACACCCCCTTTAGCAGGTTCTAGCGAGCTTTCCAGTACCTACTGGAGATGTTGGTATTTTTTGCTCTGCTTAAAAATGCAATTTTTTCCAGAGCGAGAAGTCCGTGGGGGTACATATGATCCGGGTATTGGGCTTTTATTTTATTTTATTTTATTTATTTTTCACTAGTGCCCACCAGTCCCCCATCGCCAATCAGCTGGCCTTCAGCACTTTTTTATTTTTATTTCCCCCCATCACCAATCAGGTGGCCTTCGGTGCTTCCCCCCGCAGCACCAATCAGGTGCCCTTTGGCTCTCCCCCCCCCCCTCCGAAGCACCAGCCAGTTGGCCCTGTGGCTGGTCAGTGCTTTTTAATTTTTTGGTGGGCGCTTTTTAAAATTTATTTTTAATTTTTATTTCCCCCCCATTGCCAATCACCTGGCCTTCAGTGCTTTTTTATTTTTATTTTTTCATTTTTATTCCCCCCATGCCAATCAGCTGGCCTTCGGTGCTTCCCCACCCCCAGCGCCAACCAGCTGGCCCTGGGGCTGGTTGTCACTTTTAAATATTTTTTATCCCCCCGCCCCAGTGCTGACCAGTTGGCCTTTGGGCTGTCAGCACTTTTAAAAAGAATCCTCTAGAGAAGCAAGGTACGTGGGAACTCCAAACCCACACCTTCAGTCACTCACGTGACCAGGTAAGGACAAAAGCTGGAGTTTAACATTCACCCATCTTCCCCATCGTGAGATAGTGCCCCAAGTGAGAAAAAACCCTTGAAAAGGCTGAAATAAATAGAGAGACTCCCCATAAGGCTGAAGGGTCTTGGGAACTGAACCTTGTGAAACCAGAAGGCTCATCGGATCTTGCAGAAAAACGTGTTTACCTCCCCCCCCCGAATATAGGGGCATGTAAATTACACAGGGGAAATGTTTTACAGGGCAGTATTTTAAATGGGTCAAACAGCCAACAGGAGTTGGTTCCTTGAGGTCTGAGACCACTCAGTGGCAGCCAAGATGGAGGTACAGTACTTCATCCCTAGGGGAGGTTAAAGCATGATACATCCCTTCATGCTTGGACCAGGAGGGAGCTGGAGACCAATCCAGGTATTTCTGGAACCATAGGTGTGTGTTGTGGGGGAGGCTTCTTAAATACACACCACAACAGTGAAATGAAAAATGGATTTTTTTTTTTTTTTTTTAAGGAGGGAAGATAACTTGAAATAACAGACTTTCTGTTATACTTATTTGAAATGAAGATCATCTGGGAAGCCAGCATGAGGAAGGACAACGTGTTTGATCTTTTCCCAGGTCACCATGACTAAAATGGCTCTGCATGGAGATGACTGGCCCGTGAGTCCAGGAAAGTTCCATCTTATCACTGCCCATTAATTTGACATCTAAAATAGCCATCTTTGCAGATTCCTTTGGAGATGCTCTTGTACAGCACCTGTCTTATGCTGAGAGCAAGTAAGTAAAATAAATTATGTTTATTTTATTTTATTTTATTTATTTTAGAGTATTTTTACCCAGCCTTTCTCCTTGAAAAAAGACCCAAGGTGGCTTTCAGTAATGAGGGACAATATACAGTCCAATACAATTAAGACATAGTCAAGTAATTGAGAGCAGGGAATTGAGGGACATACAGCATTGAAAGACAACATTAAATTAAAGCTACAAGAGAATGAAGCAATTAAAAAGAGAATGTAAAAGTTATGTGTGAGGGAAACTAACATTGAAAACATAAATTGTCAATGCAATCACAAAATCTATAAACACAAGGTCTATGTGATAATGTACGGTAGATTCATATAAAGGTCACGTAATAGATAGTCCATCATTCAGGGAAAGCTTGCCTGAAGAGAAAAGTCTTTGCCTGTTTCCGGAGAGACATCAGAGATGGAGCAGTCCTGGCCTCTAGTGGGAGGGAGTTCCAGAGTCTGGACGCAGCAGCCGAGAAGGCCCTTTCATGTGTTCCCACAAGACGTACCTGTGAGGGTGGTGGTATGGAAAGAAAAGCCTAACCTGATTACCTTAACACCCAAGCCGGTTCATATTGTGAGATTCGATATTTGAGGTAGCTAGGACCCAGGCCGTATAGTGCTTTGTAGGTTAAGGTCATCACTTTGAATTGCACTCGATAGCTGATTGGTAGCCAGTGGAGTTGCTTTACATTTCACGCCCATCTCTACTCCTGAGTTCTTATCATGAAAGCAGAATGGCACTGCCCCAGGTGAGGATCAGGAAGGCAAGCCTTTGCAGAGTTAGGTGCATTTCCCACTCACTCATTTTTCCACAGATTTTGGTAAGCCTAATTCTCCTTAGGTTTTAACAACAAGGGTATGTCAAAAGAAATGTAGCTGTATGGGAAAAGTTTAGATTATCCCCCAGACTTGCTGCTCTTGTCCCTGTTCTTGGCAGGGCTTGTACTTAAATGGGACTCATGATTTAATGTGCTGTGGCATAATGATTCAGGATCAAAAAGCTTTGACAATGTCAAGTTTCCAGCCGCCAGGGTTTCACATCCAAGGACGTAAAGTGGACACAGACTATATCAGTTTTTCTATATCTTGTAAATTCTTAGTGATTCTCCTTCATTTGCTGTATGCCCCTGTAATGGCCCTTATACCTTTCCATAGGAGCCTCGTGGTGCAGTGGTTAAATGCCTGCACTGCATCTAAAACTGTGCTCACGACCTGGGGTTCAATCCCAGGTAGCAGGCTCAAGGTTGACTCAGCCTTCCATCCTTCTGAGGTCAGTAAAATGAGTACCCAGCTTGCTGTTGGGGGGGGTCAATGCGTAGCCTGCATATTGTAATTAAACTGTAAACAGCTCAAAGACTACTTGAAGTGGTATGGGGTGGTATATAAGCAGAACACTTTGCTTTGCTTTATTTGTACAGAGGAGACCTGGAGGACATATTCATGTGACATGAATATGTCCTCCAGTTCTCCTCTGTATAAATAAAGTAAAGCATGCCCATCTTTACTCTTGAGTTCTTATCATGAAAACAGGATGGCATTGTCCCAGGTGTGGATCAAGTATGGGGTGGTATATAAGCAGACTGCTTAGCTTTGCTTTGCTTTGCTAAACTTTTAAATGCCATGGTTCCTAATGCTTCATTTCATGTCATCTGCATTGAGGATTCTTGGTCTGTCTTCCAAGGGTGCAGCGAAGGTGGTGGTTGGTTGGGCGGAGACACAGGGCATAAAAGATGTGCACTCTTTGACAGTAATATCTGTGAGGCATTTGGTACATATAAAATGTGAACATGATTGGCAGAATCCTATTGGGATTTACAAAGGGTTTGCATGAGACTTCAGCCTTGGCTGGCTTAGGTTTCACAGGCCATGATCACACCTGTGAAATGACTCTCTGTGCTTATGCAACTTGTAATCATATTCCTGTTGTGCTTTGGGATCACGTGGTATTTATTCCAGGATGTGCATGTGCTTTTGGGGTACTGACTCATTTGGTACTAGATTATTATTAATCTTGGGCACTGTGACCCAGTTCTTTCTTTCTTTCTTTCTTTCTTTCTTTCTTTCTTTCTTTCTTTCTTTCTTTCTTTCTGTAACTTTTTTTTTAAAAAGTTACATGTCCAAAATGGATATGTCCAGATCTGTTCCATGACAGTTTCCCTTTCTCCTGTTTTCCCGGCACCTCAGGAAACATTGCATAGCAGTCAATTCGTGTGTGTGTGCATGCACACATGTGCTCTCTCTCTCTCTCTCTCTCTCTCTCTCTCACACACACACACACACACACACACACACACACACACACACACACACACACACACTCTGAAGATCCAGTTCAATAAAGTTCCCAGAGCTTCTTGTTGAGACTATTTGGCAGACGTTGACTCATGTATTGACACAAACATAGCCTGAAAAGTACAGTAATGAAAAATGTGAAAACATTTTAAAAGGACATACACAGTGATAGTAGTTTTTAAAAAAAGTATGTTCAGACATGCAGCAATGCAAAAGTTTTTCAAAAAGATCTGCAGCAGAAAATGGAGAAGCCTCTGGCTGAGTGATACATGATCTGTAGTTAGCACTGTAACGGGATAATGGGCGTTTATACACGACCCTTAAACTCCGGGGCAAATGGCTCCCAGCTCTGGAGCTTAAAAATGTTTCCCCACCAGCTCTGCAGTTTACAGGAAATTAAGTGTGACCACGCCCACTTTAGCGCATCCCAGCGCACCTTTCAAGTACCTGCTCTCTGGAGGTGAAAATTCTTTGATGTGGTATAACGATAGTGAGTGCGGGGCTCTCCTCGCTTCTGTTTGTTGTTTTTTGGCTCCCACCCCTTTAAGAGCTACTTAAGATTTGATTTGATTTGATTTATTTATGTTGTATGCCGCCCACTACCCAAAGGTCTCTGGGCGGCTCACAATAAGAATAAACAGTTAAAACATCAAATACAATAAAATTAAAACAATAAAACATGTAAGAGACTGTAATGTTGCCGCGGCAAGAGCGAGAGGCAGAACGGAGGTAAGCCATGTCTCTTTTCTTCCTGTTTTTTCTCCCTCCCCTCATGCAGCCAGCAGCCAGGAGTGCAGAGGGGGTGGGAACGCAGGAACAGCGACAAACCCCTAAGATCTCTGGTCCGAATTTAAGTGGCCAGCGGATCTTAGAGGTGGTGTTAAAAAGGCTCTAAAATCCTTCTTTGTTCCGCTCTGTGATAATGTTAAGCCTGTTTCAGTATTCCCATGGTTTACTTCACGACGTTTCGAGTTGTCCTTCTTTGTTCCGTGACTAGTTTTGTACTGTGACAATGTTGGTCCCCACGATCACATTATGTTTTGTTTCTGTTTCAGTATTCCCATGGACTCACTAAGAAGGGGAGCGTACTAGTGTACTGACGTGATAATAGTGGGCTGTGGAGGCACCTCTCTGGGTGCCTGGGACCCACTGTCTCGTGACAAGTTAGGGTGGGTTAGTTGCACCTCTGGGTGCCTCTGACCCACAAGTCTTTAATGCCCTCTGGCACACCCAGAAGTCTCAGTCAAAACCTGGCCATGCGATTGGTACTGAATTTGTCTCCCAGCTTCCTTTTAAAAATAAAAATTTAAAATCAATGGAGATGTTTTATTAAAAAAACCCACTTTTTAAACATTCTGATAAAATACCTAAATGTTTCTGTGGTGCTTTTGGACCACGAAAAAATAAAAAAATCCCCCACCGCATGGCAAAAAAAGGATGCCAAACCAGCAGCCCAGGACAGGAAACAGTTCCCTCACTGAGGAGAAATTTTTGACTATTTTGTTTGCGCGGCAGTCGTTGACTCCAAATGGTCCCTTGTCTCGGAACAGAAAATGATGAATGGAACAAACAGCTACATAACGTGAAAACCTAACTTGTATCATCAAACACTGAATATCAGGTTAAAAAACCAAAACAGTATTGTCGCAGTCGTTAGCACCCCTTGTCTCTGAAAACCTAACCCCAAACACCAGGTCCCGTGATTGAGACAAATTTCAGTAGTTGCATGACGGACGTGAAGTAACATTTTTTTTTACTGCTCCTAAGCACAACACTAACAGAGACAAAACAGATGTGAAGTAACCCCCTAGTCAATTAGGGGATTCTTCCAACAACAAGATCACCACCTGATCAAGATTCAATTTCAGCCTGTTATCCCTCATCCAGTCCATAATTGCAGCCACGCAGCTCTCCATGGTCTTCACAGCTTCCACAGCTGAAGATGAAAAGGAAAGTTGCATGCCATCAGCATATATTGATGGCAATGAAGCAGTTGGAAGTGACTTGTGATGTGAAAAGGTGATGGGAAATTGTCCATTCAGATTTGGGGGTGTGGAATTTTAGGGGATTTTGGACTGAACAAAATGGTTCTTCAAAGACTGGTGGTACCAACCCTGTCTTCCTTGAAGTAATCAAGATACTGTATGTCATCAAGCATTGCTTCCAAGATCTCCAACTTCAGTAAGCAAATACTCCTTCTGTAAAAGAGCACCTATTTAACAAACTCCTGCTAACAGTTTGGATTGTCTTAATCAGTGGCTTTTCGTCAAATCCCCGAGGCTGAAGTACCAGCCTCCTAGATGTTTTCAAGTTATTGTTGCTAGTGAATCTAGGTGGGATAAGGAAACCTACAACAAGATTTACAGGCAGGACCATAGATTTAGTAGCCAATAATGATGTATGTTTTATGTAAGATGACCAGGGAGGTCCTAATTCCTTCTCGGAGTACAGTGGACCCTTGTATAACAAACAGTCTGTATAACATAAAATCTGTACAACATAAAAAACTCTGGAGATTTGTCTAAAATCCATACAACATAAAATGGGATTAATCTGTTTTCAATGCATTCCAAGGGACATTTGTATAAAGGAAAATGTGCTAATTTCATTTGGCTCTTTATACATGCCAAGGGACATGTGGCCCTCTTCCATCTGTGGCCCCTTTCTGAGTGGGGCATGACACTAGATTAGGAATCTGGGAAGTGACTCATGACAACTGGATGTCTTTTCTCCTGGGATCGAAACATGTCACTATTCATCCAAGTAACTTCTTCAGGCTAAGTACTTGGATGAGTATTGAAACATTTCAGTCCCACAAGAAAAGAAGTTCCGTTGCCCTGGCTCAACTCTCAGATAACGTCTCCCCAAACTAGATTCAGAAGCAGGGGCTTATCTTGGGGGAGGGGGCAGAAGGGTACATCTGCCCTGGGCGCAGCAACCTAGGGGTGCTTGGAGGAGAGCAGGAGGAGGAAGCCGTGCACTCTCTCGCCGTCCAGCAGTCCTCCTTTCCTCTAAGGCTTGGTGGCACCCCCTCCGCCACCTCCACGCGCCAGGCTAGCGGCGCAGGCAGGCAGGGAGGAGCACGGTGGCTGCAGCGCCCTCCTCCTCCTCCTCCTCCTCCTCCTCACCTTCGTAGGAGAGGTGTAAGGCATGTGCATGCTACTGCATGCACACACACAAACACACGCCCATCCGCCCTCCGTACGTCTGTGCGCACACATCCATCCCACGCCTGCAAGCTTCGGCCCCCTGTTGCTGGGTGGGTGCGATGTGGGGGGCATCAGGAAGGGTGCAAAATGAACTTTGTCCCCAGGTGCTCCAAATCTTGGCCACACCTCTAGCCACAGTGCGGGCCCTTCCCACCTTGTTCAGAATTACTCACAGTGGGAGCATTATTTCTTTGTGAAGATTGCAGACAATGTTGGTTGGGCAAAGGTGAATGCTGCTTGACTATGAGACAATCACAACAACCTTAAAATCATTTATTTTTATTTATTTTTATTTATTTATTTTTATTTTATTACATTATTTTATTACACCCTTTCCTGCACTCTATTTTCCTGCCTCACAACAACCCTGTGAGGTAGGTTAGGCTGAGAGCATGGGACTGATGCAACGTGACCCAGTGCGCCTTCATTTCTAAGTCAAGATGCCGGTCCAAGTCTGCCGGGTCATCATCCTAGGCCCCATTCACTAGGTGGCGCCTTGGCCACTGAGGACAGCCCATGTTCCAAGTGGGAGATCCTGGTAGTGACAACTGGGAGTAGCCAGTGGGAGAAGGTTTACTCTGCGGATCAGCTTAACCCCACATGGTGCAAAGGTAGGGCTGAAAGACAGAAGCCCTCACTTGCCCCCATTATGATGACAGAAGGGGAAGCTCATAAGTGCATGATGGAATATTTAACAAGGGGCAAATAACAGGCCCTGAGTTGGAAAAGAGCTCAGGTCCTGAGTGCCAGAGTCAGAATGCAAAAGGGGCATCGTAAGCTAGGGTGAGATGGCCATGACTTTTATTTATTCCACTGCACTGCCTACGCGCGTGGGCATACACACACACACACACACACACACACACACACACACACACACACACACACAATACAATCAAGGGATTTTTTTTACCAAGGAGAAGTTGACTGCAACTGGGAAAGAGATGGAAGTGCACCAAGATCTAAAGAAAGGGGGAGGAAAGCCACAACTTTTCCTAATGATGATGATGATGATGATGATGATGATGATGATGATGATGATGATGATGATGATGATGATGATGATGATGAAGAGGAGGTGGTGGTGGTGGTGGAGGAGGAGGAGGAGGAGGTGGAAGAAGAAGAAGAACAAGAGGAGAAGAAGGAGGTGGAGGAGGAGGAGGAGGAGGAGGAAGAAGAAGAAGAAGAAGAAGAAGAAGAAGAAGAAGAAGAAGAAGAAGAAGAAGAAGAAGAAGAAGAAGAAAAGTGCATGTCACATTATACCTATAAAAATACCGAGGTGGCTTCTTTTATTTGGGACTAAAACATTCTATATTTTGAGATTATTTAGAGATATAAGATGTTAGACTGAATGGTTTCTTACTTGTTCCATCCATATTATATGTAAATGCCACATGATTGTTTTTTTGTACAATCATATCCATTCTACACTTTTAAAAAAAAATCCCGAAACCAAAAGATCAAAAGCTACACAAATCCCAGCAAACATTCATCAAACCATTGCTAATGTTTCCCAAGAAAATATTATTATTCATTGTTAAAAACCAGACCATAAACCCTACATTAAGTTATCTGCAGCACGCAATTATTGTCGATTTACCAGTGCTCCTTTCCTTTCAGTGGGACTGGTGCATTGACGAGCTCTGTGCAGGGCTGCGGTCTTTAATTCAAGCATGCAGTCGTTACCATAGCAGCATATTTGGGGAAAGTTTCAAGTCAGCAGATGTTCCCTGACGGGAGTCATTATGTCAACAATCCTACAACTTTGCCTGCCCACTAGTCATGCAATTGACCAGGGAGGGACTCGGAATACTTGGCAACTTAGCTAATAAAATCTGAGCTGCACTGGAGAACTAGACATTGCGACATTATTATGTCAAGGCACCCATAATCAACACAGGTTCTGTGGTAAGGTTCTCCAGCCTCCACTTTTCTCCATTGTAAATCTTTCCAAAGTCACAGAGTGGTTTTGGCTGATCTTGCTATCAAATTTATCTCAGCTACAGACTATGGCCCTGAACAACCGTGAGAATGTAGGGGCCGGTTTTAAGCATCCGTGAATCACTAGAAGGAAAAAGAAATCAAAAGCAACCAGAACACTGAATGTACAGGCAGTCTACAGTATAATCAGCAAAGGTGACATCGCTATGAAAATGAAAGGATTTCATTACACGAAAATCAATATACGGTGTTAGGGTTTCTTATAGAGAGTAAAATTATTTTAAGTTACTGTTCTAAGGGCACTATTATATAAATGTGTCGACTAATTTTTTAACCTCCTCTTTGGCTCACAAATACACTAAAAATACCAATAAACATTGTTTAGAACTTTGATAATTATATATAAATAGGATACATTACAAATGGAAGAAAATACAAGACAACTCTTTAGCATGGTAAACCTTTGCATATAAAGAAGCAAACAGTTCATATACCTAGAACTGAACAGTTATCTTGTTGAAAAATTATGACATTTAATCCCACCCCCTCCATTTAACAGTAGTGTACACAATCTACACAAATTGAATTCTAAAAAATACAACAACAATATAATCTATTACAACAACTCAGCTACGAGCCTACTACCGTCCCCTTGATATGAGAACTGAAGGGGACGTACATACAGCTACTAAGTGGGGCTCTTGTGTGTTTCTTTCAGAGGTGGGCCAACGATGAAGTTTAAACCACGTTTAAGCATTTTTCTTCGTTCCTATGCATTTCTATGCCTTTAAAAATGTTCCTCTCCCCAATTTCAACAAGGATATCATCATGTATTAGCCTGGCCTTTCTATCGGTTTGGCTTGTTGGGGGGAACATTTGCTTTGTTACACCCCCAAACCTAAATAAAGGGCACGATCCTGACATGCTACGCACAAGCACAACACTAAAAGTGGCTTTCAGTGTCATTAGTTTCCGTTCTTAAAAATGCTTAACTTCAGCGTGGTTGTGCTCATTAAATGTACTGTAGCTGCAATTTTGGCCACTGATCAGTAGAAGGCAGATGGCTCATTCGAAAGGAACAGAGTCAGTGCCCAGGTAATGAGTATAAAATAAATAAACACTGGAGTACAGTATAGTCTAACAAGCAATGCTCTGGTCAAGCCCAATCGTCTGAATGGAGCCACACAAGAGCAGTTCTTGATTGAGAATAGCTTTGCATTAGAAAACACACTGTGAATTAGTCTTAGGTTGATCGCCATTTTATTTATATATATATTTATTTATATATATTTTCTTAATCAGCTATCTTACTAGAATTTTAGCTTTCCATTACCTAGAATTTACCAGGCTCGAAGAAGGTCAGTTACATATAATATATTCCCCTCCCCTCTGTATAATACACATATATGTTTCATTAATCTACAGGAGGGGGTGTGGTCATTTTAAAATATCTCAGAGGAGTTAAACATTTAGAAAGGGATTGCCTTAAAATTTGTGCTACAGAACTGATGTTTTGGATTGTTGGTTTGTTTGTAAAGAGCCAGTCTTGGAAAACGGTGCTCTGGAGAAGCCAAACGGGGTCATGGCAGGGCGTTACAGGTCTTGCCCTAGTCGTTCTATCTCCTCAATCAGGAAGTCAATGTCAGACTTGGTCGCGGCAGGATTGGAGACAACCATTCGGAAGAAGTTGACTTTGTTTCCCTGAGGCTGGTATCCAACCATTGTGGTCCCCGATTCCATCATCAGAGCCTTGATCTTGGGGGCCACCTTGAATTCAGGGAAAAAAGGATAAAGGTCAGAAGCCTGTTGCTCAGTGAATAGACACCCTTCCCGCCCAAGTGTCTAACAACATCAGCTAGGCAGAGAAGACAGGCACAGAAAACATGGTGAGGAAAAAGTAGAAGAAGAAGAAGAAGAAATGAGGAGGAGGAGGAGGAGGAGAAGGAGAAGAAGAAGAAGAAGAAATGAGGAGGAGGAGGAGGAGATCAACATTGGTCAACTACAAATGGCAACATTATTAGGAGCAGCATAGCAGCATATATTCTACGAAGATATCTCCAGTCATCCTAGGATCTTGGAAAGAGCTCAATCACTGGAGAAGGCCAACTCCAGCTTAACACCTGGCAGCTGTGTTTAGAAGACAACAACAACAACAACAACAACAACAACAACAACAAGAAGAAGAAGAAGAAAAGTTTGCTGTTCTTCTGGGAGAAATCAGCCCCCATGGAGAAGAGCAGCATGCATAAACAACTCAATGGGAGAGGAATGGCCCAAAGTCATTTTGGGGCCTGGGGCAAAGCATTCAAAGAGCCCCTTTCATGATGGCAGAAGTCTAACCATCAACAGAATAACAGGCCATTTGCTGTTCTTTCATAGAGCCTGCTGCTGGCCTTGCCTATCCCTTTAAGAAAATATCGCTTCCAGCAAAGATAATCATGATCTCATCCATAAATCAATTAAGGCAGAGGGCACTGAAGGTAACATAGTCCTGTTAAAGTGAATGCACAGAATGAGTTCAAATTTGATTTTAAAAAAATAATGACAGTTTTACCAGAACACCAACTCCCTTAAAAATGCTTTGCAGCTGAACGGTTTAGTTAATATTTTTTGAAAGGGAGCTTTTTTTACAAATATTTTTGAAGTACATACCGAGGCAAACAAACAAACAAACAAAAACCACAGCCCAAACTCATGCTACCAAGCAGCCATACAGTAAAAGGGATCCAGTTCAGACTCTCATTATATTCTAATCGGACCCGTTCCAATCCCCTCCCCTAGAACAAAGAATGACTGTAGTTGTGAGTTTTTCAGGCTGTGTAGATGAATTACTGAACTTGATCTATATTTGTGCTGGCTTCCTCTGGACCAGTGTACTGGGGCTGTGGGGCAGCCTGTAAGTTCTGGGTGCTTCCACGGGTACAGAAGGATAATGGGATGTATTTCCAAAGCTATCTCGTTACCGCAGTGCCTAAGGTGCTCCAGTACTGTACCAGCAAAATGGTATTGCTATCAATGCCAGTGATTGCCAACGTTGGCTCACCCAGATCGTTCTTGGACTGCTACTCCCAGAAAGCCCAGCCAGGACAGCTTTTGGGAGTTGCAATCCAATAACAGTCTGGTGACCCAAGGCTGGAAACCACTGATCAATGCAGAAGATCGTATCAGAGGGCTTGGGGGGAACTTGAAGGTTGGAAGATTTGTGTTTTTTAATTTTCTTTTTTTTTGGGGGGGGAGAGCCTAGGTGTGCCCCAAATCAAATGAGAACTTAGGCCCTTTGTACACGACCCCTAAACTCTGCCTCAAATGGCTCCCAGCTCCGGAGCTTAAAATTGTTTCCCCACCAGCTCCGGAGTTTACAGATAATTAAGTGCGACCACGCCCACCTAAGCGCGTCCCAGCGCACTTTTCAGGTACCTGCTCTCTGGAGGTGAAAATTTCTGATGCGGATATAATGTAGTGACTGCTGGGCTCTCCTTGTTTCTGTTTGTTTTTTTTTTGCCCCCCGCCCCTTTAAGAGATCTAAATGCAGTGCAGGGGTGGCAGAACGGAGTTGAGCGGCATTCTTTTCTTCCTTTTTTTCTCCCTCTCCTCACGCAGCCAGCAGCCAGGAGTGCGGAGGGGGTGGGAATGCAGAAACAGCGACAAACCCCTAAGATCTCTGGTCCGAATTTAAGTGGCCAGCGGATCTTAGGGGTCGTGTGAAAAGGTAGTTAGTTTGCTCTTAGTGTAAGAGGTGGGAGTGGGGTGGGAGTTGGTGGGTAGGAAAAAACCTGAGGGTAACCCTTTAGGGACCTTCTTGGCTTTTATTGATATTGCATGCTCTTTCCTACTTTTGGTATTATTGATTGTTGTATGGTTTTCTTATATGGTTTTAAGTTCTTGTATACTGCCTTGGGAAGGGCTTTGCCCTAGAAGAGTGGTTCTCAACCTGTGGGTCCCCAGATGTTCCTGGACTGCAACTCCCAGAAATCCTGACCAAATCAGCTATTGATGAACTCTTCTGGGAGTTGCAGTCCAGGAACACCTGGGGACCCACGGGTTGAGAACCACTGCCCTAGAAGGTTAGTTACAATGAATGTAAACAAAGAGAAACAACTTACCCTATGTAGCTTCTCTCTTCTTTCCTCAGAGTCCGGCATCCCTCTGAGACTTGGCGGAATGTACCAGAAACAAACATTTGTGTGTTCAGGCTGGAAAACAAACACACGGCTCATCAAATGCGATGCTAATATCAACATTTCATTTCCTGCCCACTCAGGCACACATCACATATGTAAAATGAAACAATATCTGGATTACGATGTGGGCATTTACTCATAGCATTCCTATGGCACCAGAGGGGTGGCAGAGGTCCATTCTCCCCCCTCCCCCCGCAAAGCACACTGATCCATTGGTGTATTGGTGGGGGCTGGTGTGATAGCAGTTGGGCCTTTGTGGCACCTGTGGTGCCGTGGTTGTGTTCCGTATGAATTTGCACAAAGCACAAAGTGCCCACAACTAATCTGACTTATATAATTTATCAATATTTGAAATATTTTTCTCCTAGCATCAAACGTTACATGACATTCTCCCACTGAGGGGTTCTGGTGAACTCAAAAGCTCATCTTATTTGGGATATTTTAGGGATTTGGTAATGACACTGCTCAACCCAACATTTCAGTAATGAGAAGTGGCTTCCCACGATTACCACTGCTCTTTCTTCTCTTCAGATCACAGGAAAATGGCATGGGGAGGGCTACTGAGTATGGAAAGTGCTTATATGGACTCCTGGATGAGGAGTTTGAACTCATCTGGAGGTCATTTTGCTTGTTTGTGGCTGATAACGCTGTGGTTCCCATACTGTCTTCTCTCTCTCTCTCTCTCTCTCTCTCTCTCTCACACACACACACACACACACACACACACACACACAGAGAGAGAGAGAGAGAGAGAGAGAGAGAGAGAGAGAGAGAGAGAGAGGAGTAGTTCAGAATGTGTCTGGCTGGATAATTAAGAGTTTCGGGTTTAGAGGTTGGGTGTTCCGATTCCCCACTGTGCATCTCAGAAGAGCCAGCCTGCGTGGCCTTGGGCACACTGCAGAAGTCCCAGGGAGCACCCCCCCCCAGAAGAAGGGAATGGTTGTCTAGCATACAAAATGCAGAAGAAAAACATACAGGAATCCACACAGGACATACAGAACATGAGGCTGAAGCTCAGCAAAGTGGTCCCTGAAAGGAACTGTAATAGGAGATTCCCTTCTGCATGGGACTGAAACGGAAGTATGCTAGGAAGATCCATGGAGCGGCCACGTAGGCTGTCTCCGGCAGGACTGATTAGGACTGTGACGGAAGGATTGCTGTCCCTCAATTAAACCCACAGAGTCATATCCTCTTTCTTCTCATCCCTATGGAAACAAATGGCATGAACAAAAGGACCTACGAAGAGATCACATCAGATTTTGAAGCTCTGGGAAGAGAACTCAACGACTTTGGGCCCCAAAATAATCTTCTCGGCCATTCTACCAGCGCTTAGAAGAGGAACAGGAAAGGAAAGGAAAATTTCCTTAGGAAAATGCTCAGGTTGAACGACTGGCCATGAAGGTGGCACCAACATGAGGGACTGGATTTTGGGACCGTGAGTAAGTAACTTGAGTATGTCTTATATGTTCTGGGCTGTATATTTGTCCCTCGTTATTGTAAGCCACCTTGGGTCCTTGTCCAAGGAGAAAGGTGGGGATAAAAATATACAAAATAAATAAATAAATGAATAAATAAATAATAAACCACTTCCTAATGTCCTCCACCAAGAAAACCCTGGAAAAGACTGCTATAAGTCAGACTTGATTTGGTGGCACACAATTAGTGATATTAAAAAGTTTAGAAGGCATATTGAGTGCAATCCTTTTTCCTCCATTTAGTTCTAAAAGAATTCCTTCTCCTTGTGCTTTGATGCCAAAAAGCCCTCCCCACAAAATATACCCTCTCATGTTCTTGCATTAAATAATCAGGTTTTGGAGATGAATAAGGAATCAGAAGCCCATCCAGGTCCAACCCCACCCACCCACCCACACCCACCCACGTTTCTAAAGTGAAACTTCCATGAGGGGGCAGCAGAATTAACAAAAGCAGCAGCCTTGCAGCACAGAAAATGACCCACGGAAGTCTGAAGGATGGAATATTTTAAGGCTGCCAGTCACTTTATGAGCCGTAGCTTTTGTAGAGAAGCCTGGCTGAGAATATCATTCACTCCTGTTCAGTTTGTAGAAGATTTTTAGACCAAAGGAAATATAAGATAATAAACATATGGTCATGGGATTTAGAGGCATCAAGGGACAATATAAGAGGAAAGTTAGATAAAATTCAGAGTACATGTGACCAACCCCAAAACACTCCAGTGTCTCCACCTACATTTTTAAACCAGTCACTCTCCCTTCAGTTTCAAATTAACAATTCTGAAACAATGTGACCATTTGGAATGGACTAATGTACAAGATTTCAATTGTCCTTTCTCTGCCATTTGGTTTATATGTCAGGAGCAGCACCCGAAGAAACTTCCCTTCAGTTTCAAAAGCATTTCATCAGATGACATGTCACAATGCTATGTCAGGGAAGAAAAGCCTAAAGCAAGCTCAACTGAGTTCACATAATTATTTTTATAATTTTTAGGTTCTGGACTGATATATGGAGCCCATCACAAATACTTTACAATCCAGGCAGAACTTAAGTACTTTTGCAGTGATGTCTCCTTAAAAAACAAAAATAAGAAGCAACAATTTTCTCAATTAATAAAAAAAAGTGGGAGAAAGGGAATAATTGCCATTTTCTCTTTGATCAAATATGTAAAAAAATTGGGGATAAAACAATTGCAGTTCAGCATTCTCCCATTCTTTTGATTTCAATTGCAGAGTTAAATCTATCCTTAAAATCGATCCCGTGGAAATAAATGGGGATTTAAAGAGCTTAGCTTTGGACAGGATGCTACGTTTTCTACTTCCCAAATGCCTGGTTTAGTTGAAAGTTGACTTGGGTTTATTACTTACCTCTCCTTCAAAAACCATCTCAAACTCCTCTCTGTTTTTAATTTTATTATAGAGGTATTCTGATAATTCAAGACATTTGTTGATCTGACTTTCAAATCCCTCTGTGCCCTGTTTTGGAAAAGAAAATACATTTACTTTTAGCAGTCTTCAGAGGGATAGTTGGCAATTTGGTTGTAGGACTTGAGTTTTTAGTCAGCCTTTCTAATTTTATTTGGGGCAGGCATTTGCGAACTGCAGCCCACCATTGAAGTGAATTCCAGTCAGTAACATCTCACCTAAAGAGGGTTAGGACTTGTTTACATGACTAAAGTATCCAGTATGTAAAGCAGGTTCTACTTATTTTAATCTGTTGCTTTTCCAAGTTGCGACACAACATACCGAAGTCCCTGATTTATTTTCCCCAAGACTCATGTTTTACTGTTTGCTTACCAAGTTATTTTGAGTCCTTCATGAGGAGTTGTTGATTTCTGAGGCAAGAAGTTGCCCTGATTTATTTTCAATAGATTTTCTGATGTGGACCACTCACACAGAGGACATGGCTCCCACCCAGCTGATCTAGGCAACCAGCTGAGAGGAGCCAATCAAGAGAAGCTATGCCTGGGCTTCTCCGGTTGGATTAGCTGGGTGGCACTGAACCTGCTCAGAAGTAAGGAACTGGGTTTCCCTATGAGGAATCCGCCTACAGGAATGGGGGGGAATGAAGGTGGAGCACTTCCCTTGAGCCGGCACCTTGCAATCCAGCTGATCCAAGCAATGGAGCTCAGCACTGTGTCCTTGATTGCAGCATTGGGCTTCCCTGCCCAGAGGCGTAGCCAGGATTTGGAGCGCTTGGGGACAAAGTTCATTTTTGTGCCCTTCCTGCCGTCCCCCCTCCATCACACCCACACCTCAGCAATGGGGGGGGCGAACCCTGTGGGCGAGGGGTGACTGTGTGCACATGTGCGGACGACTTACACATCTCCCACAAAGGCGAGCAAGAGGAGGAGGAGGGCGCCATGGCCACCACGCTCCTGCCTGCCTGCCTGTTTCACCACTCATGTGGCATGTGGCGGCGGAGGGGGTGCCGTCACCAAGCCTTAGGGGAAAGGAGGACTGCTGGGTGACAAGAGGGTGCATGGCTTCCTCCTGCTGCTCCCCCTCCAGGCACCCCCAGATTGCTGTGCCCGGGGCAGATGTACCCTTCTGCCCCCCCATACGCCCCTGCCCCTGTCTGGATCAGTGCACTGCAGCACCCACTCAGAGGCAGGAAACCAGCTTTACTGCTCCACCTCCACTTGGAGTTCAGACTACAGCCCCCTCCCCCCATCCCAGCTTCTTTCCTTCCTTCCTCTGGTCCCACCTCTGCCAACACTTTTATGGTTCACTGTCAAGCCTCTTGATGTTGAAAGGGCTGTACAGTGTTCCAGAAAAGGTAGCAGCATTCCAAAGTTCTTCTTAACCTACCTATACAGAATAAACGTCTTTTATTTCATCTTGGTTGTTGATGCTTTGTTCATATTTTTAAAAACATTTTTTCTTGTCTTAAGTGATTATTGTTGCCAAGTAAGCATCATGGGACAGCTTGCACATTTCTGACATCATCACGTTTACCTTGGCTTTCCACATCAACCAGAATTTGAATATGTCCACATGGCGACCACATTGTATTGCTTTATCTCCCGTGTCATATGTTATATCATATTGCTTGTCTTGTTGGAACAGATATCCTGCACACATCTGGTTGCAGCCTTGAAGTATGCCCTGTTGCCAAAAAAAAGGGGGGGGAGGAGGAAAAGGTGAAGATCTTTAAATACCATTCATGGAATCTAGCAACAGATAAAATAAATAGTGGTATGGATTGACTATATTTTGGCATCTTTCCACTTATATGTAGTTCTTCCCAAGAAAATATAGGTTTGATATTTCAGTCACACCCGTGTTTCCTTCTCTGTTTTCACTTTCTGAAGTCCCCTTATTTTGAACGGCTTGCTGGTAAAAAAAAAAGACCAAAGGCAAATGCCACATGCATGTATATACTCTTCCTTGCCCATACATGACTAACTTCTTTTGATCTCAAACAAATCTGTGTGGCATCAAAAGGTAACTGTTGGCTTTGAAACCAATCCACCTGTTACAACTCCTGAAAAGGATAGAAAATGCTAAAGTTGCCTGTGGGAACAAAACAGCACTCTAAGGTAAAGGTAAACGTTCCCCCGCCCGCACATGTGTGCTAGTCATGTCCGACTCTAAGGGCGGTGCTCATCTCAGTTTCTCAGCCAAAGAGCCAGTGTTGTGCAAGTCTGTGGCCATATGGCTGCCATGGCCGAACATCTTTCTGCTCACAGAACGCTGTTTACCTTCCTGCTTTTTACACGCCCTACACCAACGTAAAAGGAAACAGTGACTCAGTAAGGCCTTTGCACCATTAACAAGTCTTTGCTCACTTAGCCCATACCCTTTAACACTCATGGGTGGTGCTGTGGAGTTGGGCCCCCCAGGTCTGGAGCATTTTTATTGCCTTTTTTACTAGTAAGAGAAAGGGTGTACTGTATTCTGCTGTGCCCCCACCCTACCCCCACCCCATTGGGCTTCCTTGATCCCTCTGAGTTCAAGTACAGCGCTTGTAATACCTCACCAAAGGAGGAATGGCTGTCCCGACAACCATATATTTCTTCTTCAACGAATATAGCAGAAGAGACAAAGGCGGTTACTTCACGTCCTCCTTTGTTCTGCTACTAATGTTGTACCGTGACAGCACTGGTCGCGATCATGTGGTTTTGTCCCAGTTTCAGTGTTCCCACGGTTGTGATAACTTGTCTTGTGACAAGTGTTACCTCACGGTCTTGTACCGTGACAAACACAGCATTTGTCTAGCTTCCTTTTCCCTTTTTGGGGGGGCTTAAAAAAACTTTTTTGATATTTCAAATTACCTGGTGATCAGGGTTTCATACACCAATGCAGCAGAATCAAATTTAAAAAAACAACAGACACAGTTTTCTGAGAGAAACGAATATATTGTTGTGTGACAGTCGTTACTATACGGTGTCTTGTCTCAAAACAGAAAGTGGGAACAAAGAGTGACAAGGGAAAACCCTACCCCAGCACCAGGTACAGGATTGTCCTGTTTAGAACCTGTTCCAGGGGCATGGTCGAGACAAATTTAAGTAGTTGTGCGACAGACGTGTAGTAACATTTTTGTACCACTCCTAAGTGCAACACTAACAGAGACAAAATAGATGTGAAGTAACTGCCAAAGCAGGATGTCCTGTAGAGACTAACCAACCAGTCTACAGAGAATCTGCTTCTTCAGAGTCTCTAAACTGTAAAACTCACACCAAAATGTGTCTCTCCGTCTTTAAAATGCCACAAGACAAACAAAGCCCACCTATCAGGAGAGCCAGTGAGAAAATGGAAGGCAGGCTGAGGCCTGAAGATGGCTTTGCGGCAGGATCTTTACTCCTGGATCCCTCGCCGGTCCACGACTCCAAGACCGGGCCTGTTTGTGGCTGCTGCTGGCAGCCCCTCTGGGTGCTGGGTGACTCCAGGAACTCCTGGTGGTGCCCCAGCTATTTTTGCGGCTGCTAGGGGGAACACCTGCCATTTGGCCCCATGAAGTCCAGTGGGGAAGAGAACGAAGATACCTTGCAAAGGTTGCTGGGGCAATAAGATAGCTTGCAAATTTTGCCAGGCGACTCATGACATTACCTTGGTAGACACGCGTTTCCAAAAAGCATACTACAAAGATCTGTAATTGCGGGGGGGGGGGGGTTGTGCAGAGGCAAAAGTGCTTAAGCCTTCCCATATCTGCACCACCGGCGACAACACTGAATACCACTAATCATATGACTAGGATCAATGGGAACTGCAGCACAACTGCTCTGGAGGGTACTAGACTGGGGGAGACATTAGAGGTCCCCCCCTTGTTTTTGGAAGGAGGAAAGTCAGTATTGAAACAAACCTTCTCCCGAAGAAGAATAGCAGAACATTGTAACAAAACTCCCATCATCTTGTGTGGGTTCCACGTGACCGAGTTAGCTCTGTAATTGAAATGAACAGGATTAGAACTAGCAGAATAGGAGAGGCCACTTCAGGCAGCATCAGACAAAACAAGAATTCTTGGGGCAGCTCAAGGACTTGCACGCTGGATTTGGCATAAGGTGTCCTTGTGGAGTCTACGATTTGACCTTCCTTCTTCAGAGGCTACCTGGACAACGGAGCTGCAATCTGCAACAGTTTATGCTACATTAAAATTCTTCGTCTTTTTAGATAGCAGCATTTTGAAAAAGTAAGATGCCAATATTGGGGAAGTACCGTATTTTCCATGTATAAGACTATATTTCCCCCCTAAATTTGTTAGACTAAAAATTGAAGGTCATCTTATACACGGGGGTAAGCCAAGGAGATAACTGTGCAGTTATGAAATAGTCATTTGGGGCTGGAAAAGTGGTGGTGGACTCATACATGGGGGCATCTTATAGACAGAAAAATACGGTACATTTTGGCAAAGCAGTTGACTTTGCTGCAGCAGATCACAGGCTGACATTGCAACCTCGTGAGAATTTCTGAAACAGAAAAATCTCGTTTGGGGTCATTGTTGGGGATGTTGATTTAAAAATACAGACTATAGCAAACACTTCACGAGTGTATACTATGCATGGCATGGTCTTTGTCGTCCTCTGGTGGCCAGTTTTAATAAGGACAACATGGAAATATATTACACTAGTAGTAAACTTTATACATAGCATGGTCTCTGTCACTCTCTAGTGGCCATGCCTAGTAATAATAGATTGTAGTTGAGATTTTTCTTTTTAATATTCTAAATATTCTTGAACTGTGGACAAGTGAATCAGCAGATACTAATCCTGCAGATAAGGTGGTCCTACTGTATTTATGAAGAGGTTAGCCACCCAGAGCTGCTAGAAGGGAAGATGAGTATATCTGCCAAGCTGTCAATTCCATAGTGAATGGCATCAATTCCCTCAGGCATCAAATAGTCAGCCTTTCCCAACCCAACCCAGCCCCCCCCTCCCCCATGGTATATTGGAGGGCATTCTTGATCATACTATAATGTATTGCCTGCAGGAACTGGAACCAAATGCAGGTGGAGGATACCTAGGATGGCCCCTAGATCCTGCCTTGTCTGGAGTTAAATAAAGCCAACGACAGCAGTTTCAGACCAATATGACTTACAGCTAGGCTGAGACATTCTCTTTCTCCATGCATTATTAAGCCTATGCATCATAACAACTTCTCTTCTGCACAAATGGTCAGACATGGTTTTCACCTAATAATTTTGTTCCCATTCACATTTCCAACCTATTGGTAGCTCTTTAGAACCATAATAGTCTTGAGATGATCTTTGCTTCCTAGGCATGCGTGAAACGTCATGTATAAATGTACAGGTATAAATACATGTAGGATAAAATCCTCACCAGCTAAGATGTCTGCAGGTCAGCTGAACTGACATGATACCAGCAGAGGCCATGCTGAATCCAGCTTCTCCCAGGAATTGCTAAAAATTCCCTTCTCTTTGAGCTAACCGTGTGCTGGTCCAAAGGATTATGTTCTTAGACTAGAACGGATTTGATTCTGATGTAACTTAATTCCTTCCTTATCCCACTCCTTCTCTGTATCCCTTTTTTTTGCCACACCCACTTTGTGAGAAGCTTTTTTTTTTTAATGAGATGATGGATTCGGCACAGTGTCAGTTTTGCTGACTTCTAGCTGTCTTGGTTGGTTAGGATTTTACCGTAATGGCGTCCAAACACCTGTAAACTTCACTGGCCTTCTGCTCTCTTGGCTAGTTTGGACGGCAACCTAAATATAGTTAGGCTACTCTCCAGGTACAACCATTCTGCCAGCAGATCTTTCTCCTGGCAGGTCTCTTGAGATCAGTCAACACACGGGCATTTGTGACCCCATTAGAAGCTTCCGTCTGTTCTAAGCCCCTTCCTGCCGGTATGTCTTTTGAGTTTTAGGCTTTTACTATAAGAGGAAGAAAAGCAAAAGGGTAATAATTACCTTTCAATTCCATTCAGCTTATGACGGTGCTTTCTGGACATTAGTAATCCACCTCCCCAGGCAGCCTGAAAATAATTTGGGAGGAAAGGAAACAGTTCAGGACCTTCTGAAGAGCCTGCTTACCCTTGGGACCTGAATACCTGGCACAGCGGATCTCCCAGAGGTCAACCAAGGCCTGACCTACCAGAATGTCGCAGGCGCTCTCACTTCAGGTGGCCACGCCCAGGGAGGCTAGGAAAGCGATAACCCGCAACTGAGCCTTTTCTGTGGCTGGCCCTTTCCTTTGGAACCATCTCCTGAGTGAGTTGCGCCTCGCACAGTCCCTGCCTGCCTTTAAAAGATCCTGGCTTTTTCGTGAGGCAATTTGGCGACCTTGAATAGCGCCCCCCCGCCATCTTGCCAGATATCTCTTCTATTTTGCTTTGCTTTCGTATTAGTATAGCTATTTTATTTCATATATTTTACCTTTTGTTTTCATAGAATCATTATTATTTTGTTCCATTGTTGTTATTTATTGTTTGCTTTTTAATGTTGTAAACTGCCCGGAGTTCCTCCGGAAGACGGGCGGTATATAAATAAATTAAATAAATAAATTAAATAAATAAATAAATAAATAAATAAATAAATAAATAAATAATACCCCCAAGTGGCCTGTGATATCCTTCCAAAGTTCTGAGAATGGAGTTTCAAATAAAAACCACCACTTTCACCATTCTACTGTGATTCAGGAAAGTGAGAGACGTTTCTCTAAGCACTTGACTCTTAATTAGCTGAGCAACTAGGCCCCTTCCCCCTCTTGATAATAATAGAAGTATCCACAGCAGAACTCCATGAGTAAGCAAGGCCCATTGCCTTCAATAGGACCTACTAAAGAAAGGGCAGGCAGGGTGACAGCCTTGCAGCACAAGTATCTATTGCAGTATCTATTCAGAACAAACTCCCATTGAGCACACTGGGGCTTATTTCGGGCAAATAGATACAGGACTGCTGATTAAGTGACTTACATCTACATGGAGCCAAAGGTTGTATTTTTCACAGATATCTGCTATTTCCTGAATTGGATCAAAGGCCCCGTACACTGTTGTGCCAGCTGTTGCATTCACATAAAGAGGAGCATATCCCTACAAATTAGAACAGAAGATTATCAGAATCTACAAACACCTGGAACGACACTCAGACTAGGTTCAGTTGCAACAGATCCACTTTTCTAACCAGTTCCTTATTTATCTTAGATAGATAGATAGATAGATAGATAGATAGATAGATAGATAGATAGATAGATAGATAGATAGATAGATAGATAGATAGATAGATGCTCTTTTCTGCCCTTGAGTTCTTCAAAAGGACACATTGCAGTCAGCTACCAGCCGACTTAATGAGGGGCCATACGGCCACCTGGGTATATGTGTGGCACATTTGAAATGGGGTCACAGGCTGGAAACAATTCTTCACACACCACCTTTAAAAATTTGTTACACAACTGATGAATCCTCATTCAGTCTGTATTTCTTTCACTTGGTGTTTACCGCCGTGACCAAAAAAAGTTGAGTGAGAATAGCAGAACTAAACATTTTGGACTCTCTGTCACTATGCACATAAGATTTATCTCTGCAGTGCAACTGCGTGCAAAGTCTCAAAAGAGCCCCACTATGTCCAACTGGACTGATTATAGAATAAGTGAGTTTAAAACTGCAGCCTTACGGTACAAGCCTAGTATCCACATTAACCTGGCATTGCAGAGTTTTGAATTTATGGTAAAATTCTGTTTTTGCTACACAGTAGAAGTACAGAGATCAACAGAAGGGAACAGCTACAAGTTCCCCAGAGTCTACTTCTTTCTCATTAATTGGCATTTGGCACTTAAAGTCTCAACAACTCAACCTGAGTCATTGATAGGAGAAAGAATTTTAAAAAAATTCTTTGCTTACAGTTCCTTGAAATTACAGACTTCTGTAAACTGCTTTCTTTACGGCACACATGCTAGCAACCAGCCAAACAGATCAACAGCAACAAACAACTGCCACCAAATGACAAAACAGAGGGACAGAACACTCAACAGAGAAGTGGGGTTTTCTATGAATTTCAAGAGCTGGAAGGAGCTATAGGCTAGTTCTGGATAAACAGACAAACACCCCAGCCCAGACGAGTCCTTCCCAGTCACTCAAATTATGGATGACATGAGAGGTTGTAAATAAAACTCCAACATGTGGAACTCTAATGGCAGTTTCCCCTGTGTAGTCTAACAGTGCTGTCTTAAACTCGCTTATAGTTTCAGTAAAAGTGAATGTAATTTATTGATACTGAACTACATTGCATGCTTTATTTTTATTTTTTTAAAAAGGGTTACCTTTTGTTTGGCTTCCAGAATTTTCGCTTCCAAATCAGCTGGTATTATTTTGCCTCTGCAATCAATGTGAAACAGAAATGCCAAGACAGTTTAGAAGGACAATGAGTGGAAATGGACACCACATACCGTTTAAGTTAACAGATCTTGCCAATATGCCAATATGCCATTGTCATTTTGTTGGGCCATACACAACTACCACAGAAACACATCATGCATCATGTAAACAGCATATCTTACCTTTCATTGCACTTTATCAAAATCACATTTTCAGTCCCAAAACCAAGGGCAGATCCAGCTTTCTTTATTGAATAGTGACTCTAAAATGACAAGAGCAAAGGAAACATCCTAAACCTTTTTTGGAAGGAAGGAAGGAAGGAAGGAAGGAAGGAAGGAAGGAAGGAAGGAAGGAAGGAAGGAAGAAAGAAAGAAAGAAAGAAAGAAAGAAAGAAAGAAAGAAAGAAAGAAAGAAAGAAAGAAAGAAAGAAAGAAAGAAAGAAAGAAAGAACGATGCCAGCCATATAAATACATGCTTAGCTAGGTAATAGTATTAGTGGGTATCACTGGTGGCTTCTCCCTAAGAGCTAATGAAGTATGCAACAGAGGTTGCTGATTGGGAGAACGTTTTACACCCTTTTCTATTTCAAACCTTAGCACCAAGAAACTGTTTACATGCACTGATTTGAATACAATAGCAAAAAAAACGATGTAGCATAGTCACAGGGCGAGTCCTGAAATAAGGTGTGAACACAGGGAAGGGGTGCCATCATAAGAGTTTATTATTTCAGCCAGCAGGGACACATTCTTGGTACACACTCTTGATATAAAAACAGAGTTATGAGGAGTCAGGGTTTTTGTAAGTTATCTTTGCCTTGATTCTCCTGGGGCAGAAACTTTGTGTGTGTTCAGAGGAAACTTTTCCCTTCATCACCTTATTCTACGTTGCTGCTTTAAAAAGTAGCATGGGAGGTAGTGGTAAGGGTTAGAATGGGAAGGGTATGCCTGTAAGAGCGCCATGCCTATAAGTATTTGTCCCCCTTCTGCTTTTATGACACATAGACCAGTGGAAATGTCCTCGCATCCCTATTAAAATTAAAAGCTTGTCTGCCCCTGCCCCCCCCCCATTTTGGACAGTGTGTGGAATTGTGACCCACTGAAATGACAGCAAACACCTCCATGTGGGGCTCCTCCCTTCACGGTGCCTCTGATTCAGTGCCTCCACACAGATTTGACAGCACTGAGGGCTACTGAGTGATTGAATCGTGAAACTGGCTAAGCTCCATGGTCTGGACAACCAAACACAAGAGCCAACGTTTGTCATGCTCTGACCCATCCCTTTGTCTCCACTTGGCATCTTCTCTGGTGGTCCATGTTTCTCTGGACGGCACTGTTATCAACAAACAGCTTTCTGTTTGTTGATAACTGTGCTATTGTTATGAGGTGTAACCACATTAAGGGTCTTAATACATTTGTCTGCTCCCAGTTTAATATTGAAGATATGCAAGATTAAGCCTTTCAAGTTGCTACGGATTTTGTCTGTCCTGCCATTACTTGGTTTGCTATTGGATGTAGCACTCTGGCTAAGGAATAGCCTGAAGGTTGAGGTTGAAATTAAAACAAATGCACATTCCTGGAACTATTTTTTCCTGTAGTTATATCGTTTCTTCAAAGGTGTATGACTCAGTAATTGGACTTGCAAAATCAACTTATGTTTATCTTTCAATGACCAATCAGACACCAAGGCATGGCTAAATGCAAGGCACAGAGGTGATGCAGAAGTGCATCTGGAAGGCTTAAGGCAGGCATGTCCAAACTTCGGCCCTCCTGATGTTTTGGACCACAACTCCCAGAATTCCAAGCCTGTATTTCCAATGACAAAGGACTGTGGGAGTTGTGGTCTAAAATATCTGGAGGGCCAAAGTTTGGACATGCCTGGCTTAAGGCAATCTGTGACAAACAGATGTTTTTCTCTACTTGTAGGAGCACCACTTCTAAATACATATTAAGCATTTGGTCTAGTTTGATCTTCAACATCTCGCACAAAGCTCTTGTTGCAAGAAAACATCTGTCACAACAGAGAATATAAACACTGTTCACAAGTCAGGTATATATGGGGAACTTTCCAAAATGCTATAACTACCAATGGAAGAAATGAGAAGTCTAACTTTAGGAGACCATTCCTTCATAGATTATGGTGCCTCCTTTCCTTCTAACACAGATAAATGCACTCTGAAAAAGGAATGGAGCTCTAATTGTGTGTGAGCCAGTGGGTGGAAGTTCCAGAAGACTGCATGTAACATGATCCACTGACAACCAATGTAAAGATAAAATGCTGCCAGCCGTAAGAAACCGACTGAGGTAATTTCTCTGAGAGGAAGTTTAGCATTTGCAAATCAGAAATTTGGAGGGGGATGTTCTGAGACCAGGTAGTCATGGCTCTCTAGAACGTGGCTAGTAGTTATGGTAAAACATCTTTCTTTGCCCTCACACAGAGTTTATAGTAAAAGAAATTAATCACAATTAAGCTTGCTGAACTCACATGTTCCGAGGTAAAGAGGACCAGTTTGGGGACCGCAGCCATGCCTTTGGTTTTGACTTCTGGGAAGTATTTGTAGCGGGCTGCCATGATGCTGTACATATTGGATATAGCACCACCTGTAACAAGAGTAGATGGCAATAAAATATTAGAGAAGAGAAAGGGGAAAGACTGATATTCTGAACAAAAAAATTGAAAGCATAATTTCTGAAATATATAATGCGTTTTTCAGTCAGGCATGAAAAAATTCATACAGCAATGCAATGCATCAGTCTGAAAAGTTTCATGGCAGGGCTTCAAATTCTGAGCTCTCATAGGAAAGATAGGAGCTATCTTTCCTCTCTTTATGGTTGGCATAGTTCTTTTTAACACACTGGTGAGAACCCTGTCAGATATTTAAGGAGGTATTAAGCGTAGTGGGGTAAACTGGAGCAGTTAATTGCCACTAGTCTACAAGTTGCCACTTGTATATCTCATTGCACACCACTTGGTTAAGTTTGAGTGTGAGGAGGGTGACACTGTTAACTAGCAGTATGTCTGTGAAAATTCTCAGTCATCCAGGTGAGATTATCTGGAAGTTGAGTAATGCCAACTGAACTTCTTTTCTTGAGAGACTGAAACGTTTCACTGTTCATCCAAATAGCTTCATCAGTCTGAGGAAAGCTAGTTGCGAGTCCTCCATTTTATAGTTCACTTTGACCTCTTGTCACCCTGGTCTGAAATAGGCTCATAAAATTAACAATCGCATGCATAGGCTCGTTAGGTAGACAATAGTCTCAATAGGCCATTAGGTGAACAATGGCCTTAGGTGCTGAAACCCATAAAGTATGGGTCCTTAGCTATGGCCTTGGTGGTGGAGGTGTGAGGTATTTTTTATTTGTCTGGGAATTGTTGAAATCACTGCCTGATAAGTAGCAGATGGATTGTGCCTGAGCCCCCCACCTCTGTTAAGAGAGGGGTTTTCAGTACTCACATGAATGGCTTCCCTGATTCATTTAAAGATGAGGATGTACACATATTAGACAGAGAAGATAGGTGGTTTGAGAGAGGGATCAGAGAAGGCATTCATGTGCGCCCAGACTCTGGAATTCCCTCCCACTAGAGGTGAGGTATGGAATGTGTCCCCTAAAATAAAACAACGACAAGGCAAACCTCTTCCTTAAGCATATTAATTAAAGGATTGTGTTTTCATGGGCTGCTCTCAAGTATTTAGACAGCCACAGCTTTTATTCACCAGAATTGTGCCAGCAAGTGACAGCACCAGGCAAAGAGCTTCAAAAACTAAAGCCCCATTAAAGGCACGAGAGAACAGCAGAGACACCAGCTGGTACCTGAAGAATGATAGCCAAGGCACCACTCCCTCAGTCATGGAAGGGTGTCCCACCAGTGGGAAGGCCCTCTCTCTTGCAGCTAGCTTCAATCTGAGAAAAACCAGTCCTTCCAAGAGCTAAATCTCAGACACTTTAGCCTGTTTTTCGCCTCACCATGTTTCTCTCAATGTTGATTCCCTCCCTTGTTATGTAAACGAACCTCACAAAGAGAGATTCCCTTCAGAGTTCTTTCAGCTCTCCTTATGCTTAGCTCTTAAAGTACATAAGAAGGCCTATTAGAGCCTTGGCTTTAAACCTTGGCTGTGGCAATTCAGACCAGTATTATTATGTCCACCCTACAGACTGCCTGAGAGACACTGGTGATGTTTTTAAGGTCCAATCGATTCCTTCATGTCCTATTGAGAGAGGGCAGCTGGGGACAGAATGTGATGGGAAGAGAAAAAGAAGGCAATGAAAGACCTTGCCTTTGTAGTAGTGTTTATTCTTCTCACAGTCACCAGCTACTCCCAAACTTTTGAAGAAAAAATAAACAATGTAGATCAATTGGCTGCTTCCCCCTTAACTGGGGCACAAAGATTCTGATCTCCCTATACTTGCAAGGGGCTACACAGAATTTATGGGAGTTACAAAACGTCTGCTGCATTTCCAACCTGTTTATGACTGGTTGGACTCTGCCAGGGATGCAGAACAACTTTGAAAAGCCCCAATGAAAGTTAACGATGTTATCTCTTCAGTTTTGCCCCACCAGCTTCCCAAGGAAGAGGACAAAGACTCTGTGTTTTCACCACCCCTGAAAGCAGAAGGCGTGCAAGGTTCCATTTTCTCTGTAGTCAGAGTCACTTTTAAACATGTACATAAAGAAACAGTTAGGTTATTGGACCCATGTAAGATGAAATCCATATATGGTCCATATATGGACTAAGAAACCAATGAGCGTTTATGGTGAAAAGACAAAGCGGAGGGCGAATCTGTCAGGACACTAGATTAAAAGTAGGCAGGGAAATATTTCTCATGTCCATCCATTAGCACAGGCATGGGGATGGTGTGACCTTCTGAACACCATAGAACCGAAATGCCCCATAGTTCTTCCTACCCAATATAGTCAGCAACGAAGTCTGATGGGAGCTACTCTCTGAAAATGTCTGGACAGCCGTATGCTTCTGATCCCTGTCTAAGATCCATCTAATTTTAATTTGGGAGGTGGTCAGCAGTACCTTGAAACTGACCCACGACTCTGAAAACCAGACGGCTGGTTTCAAACCCTAAAGTAAAATGGTTGAAACAATATCTTATGATATGTTTTACCAGGGATGGAAAGCATGTGGCCCTCCAGAGGTTGCTGGGCTGCAAAAACTCCCCCAGCCCTAGTAGACATAGTCAATGATGAGAGGCAGTGGGTGTTTTCCTCTGGAGATCCACATGTTGTCTACACCTGTGGCTACAAACATCCAAAAGAGCAGTCGGGTGCCAGGGATGCTAGGACTTTAAAGCCCACAACATGATGGGGGCCACTGTCAAATCCTGAAGCCTCTTGGCTTGACCCTGATGCTGTTCTTTGCTGCTCTTCCTGGTTGATCCTCTGCTCTTGTCAAGCAGCAGAAGAATTAAGGACAAGCATCCTACTCCACTTGCTTAGCTCTTTTCCTGTTGGTTGTGATGGGGACAGTCACCAGGCAGCCAGGCATGACTGTAGTAAGGAAGAGGCAGCACCACTTGGAATGTTTTGTCTAATCCAATGGTTCTCAACTTGTGGGTCCCCAGATGTTCCTGGACTGCAACTCCCAGAAACCCCCACCGCTCACTGTGCTGGAAGGAGTTTCTGGGAGTTGCAGTTCAGAAACATCTGGGGACCCACAGGTTGAGAACCACTGGTCTAATCCCTGAAACTGTCCCTGAAGCCAAGTCTAATGCAATCACATCTGACAATTACTGACATGGATTTATTTATTTATTTATTTATTTATTTATTTATTTATTTATTTATTTATTCCTATTGCTCAAATTGTGGCAGTGTGCACAGTCAAAGGTACACACTGAAGGCATGCATCTCACACTGTCTCCCATTTGATGTTGGAGAGAAGATGTCAAGAATGGGACCTACCCGGTGAGAATATTCCATCCCCATCTTTGTTTGACCATCCAATGATTTCTCTCATTTTTCGAAGTGTTATTTGTTCCATGAGGACAAAAACGGGGGCAATCTCATAGGTAAACCTGAGGGGGAAACAGTTACAAAGTAAATACATGCCAATACTTTTCCCCTTGCAATCATGCGTAGAAAAATGCTTGTTATTTTCGGGAGGTAGAAGCCCTGTGACTACTTACCTGAACTGGTCCTGCCGGTCTCCTCATTACATGGAGACCAACCTATGCACAGATGTGAGTTTTTCTCATAGCTACAGATGTTTCTGTGATACACACATGCTGGATAGGGCCAGAATAACATGTAGGTGACATATGGTCAGTGGGTAGGACTATGGGCAGTATCCTTTATCCTGGCTCCTGGACTGACATAATTTTTTGGTTTACTATTCAAGGCTCTATCTAGCCCAGTATTGTTTATGGTGCCTGGTAGCGGTTTCTAGAGGCCTCCCTCACTACCTGTCACTAGACCCATGGAAAAAAAACACTGTCCTGGAGATAACAGGATCAAAACAGCCGTATTCTGCATTTAAGGCGCATGCTATACCAGCATGAAATACAGTCTCTTCTACACAAATACAATACCATCCGGCATTTGCATATTTATTTATTTATTTATTTAATTTAGCATATCAAAGGTCTCTGTTAAACAGTTAAAACATCAAATACAATAAAATTAGAACATTGTTCAAAGGCACACTGCAGATGCCATCTTAAAATTGTTTTGCAGATTGTTAGGCCCACAACTAGGATCTGTGTCACCTGGGGCAAACATGGATTATGTGACACCTCTCCCTCCACGCAGGAGGGGTACACAACAACACAAAATGCAAATATGGTTTTGTCATTTTGGTGCCCTCCCCAGTGCAACACCTGGGGCCCATGCTTCGCTTGCCCCCCACCCCCAATTACAGCCCTGCAAATTACTCCTATATTGTAGCAGCGGGAAGAGTGACCACTACCGCACTTTAGATTTGAAACGCTTTTTCCTTAAAGACAAATCACCTTAAAAATCACTGTCCCCTCCTTCCATACGAACCTACCCGGCAATTAAGATCTAGCCAAGGGGCCCTTTTGAAAGAGCCATCCCTCAAGGAGGTGAGAGGGATGGCCTGTAGACACAGGGCCTTCTCGGCAGCTGCTCCCAAGCTATGGAATGCCCTCCCGATCGAGATCCGCCTGGCGCCAACACTGATTACATTCCGGCGCCAGGTAAAAACCTTCTTGTTCCAGAAGGTTTTTAATTGATATAATATAGATTGTGGGTCCGCTGATGACAATTTTAGAATAATGATTTTAGTGTAAGGTTTTTATTGATGATTTATTGATATTTTACTCTTAACTATTTTAAATTGTTTTATTCTTTGGATTGTAAGCCGCCCAGAGACCTTTGGGTAGTGGGCGGCATATAAGTTAAATAAATAAATAAATAAATAAATAAATAAATTGCTGTTTCTGAACAGCCCCCTTGGCCACACCCATTTTTGACCACTGTGTCGGTTTTCTTGAGACGACCACTGGGGGTGGTGTTTTTTAAAATCGACTCCTGCACCCCCTTTTAAAGCGATTTGGTTGTATTTGCAGATATACTACGCCACCTTTTTTCGGTTTCCCCACCGTTTCTGCCATTTCCCTGTTGTAGGACATGCAAAACAACAACAAAAAAGTGCCGCAATGTAGAAATGTTTGCCGACTTTCTGATGCTGCACTTTCACATTGTGGTCACTGAAAATTGAAGTATAAAGCGGTTCAGCCAAGTGCGGACAGGGAAGCCGATTGCTAAGCTACCGCCGAAGTGCGGACTGCCAAACCGCTGTAGTGACCATGTGACTGCGGGAGGAGAAAAGGCGATGCAAAACAAAAAGCGGCTGCTCAAGGGAGTGTGGTAACGGCAAAGGTTGTGAGGATATGACTTTGCCCCAAGGCACTGAGGCATTCAAGTGAGGCAGATGCCACATGTGGTGTAGTAGACAAGGGGCCTGTAAGATCCTTTTAGATACATCTCTTGAAAAAGGAACTCTATGTTTTTGTTGAGAGCGATTTTTGCTTAGAAGCACCCCTGTATTCCGAAATGCCATCTAGCTGTACTAATTATGACTGAAACTGATAGCCAGTGGAGTAGCAAAACATATTTGACTATTCTAAAGATTTTTTGATCATGAAGTGTCACATTCCTATTTGCAAAACACAATTGCTAAAACGAGAGAGCTCCAGAAATGGTGCAGTAAACCTCAGAGGGCTACTCACAGAGTTACAGTAATTAGAAATATTGAACTTGAGCTTTAAAAAAAACACCCACCACACCAATCATGTGTGTGGATTTCTCCTGCTTACAGTCTCCAAGGACAACTAATTGTACAATACCATGCAATCAATATCTGTCAAGATCAATTTAAAAGGACGATTTTCTAATTACCAATGACAGATAACAAGCGGGCAGTCCACTGTTGTATCCATTTAATGCATGCAAGAACTACGGGTACAGTTGGATATAAAATATCTTTTTTTCATGTACAAATGTTTTAGTTCAGCTTCTGTTTTTCTACAGGAAGGCCAATGTTATGTCAAAATTGTTGAGGATTTAGGAGCAAGGTGGTAAGTTGTTCCGTAATTAAATATAGAGACCATATTCATTTACACCTTCTATTAAAACCACAGTGGATATGCGTGTGGTTGTAGTGTAGTTAACTGCCACAAATAAAAATTTCCCAGCTGTATTAGGGAACATCAGAAAGATTCACCGTTACCCACCGGGTGCCCTCTGGCTCTGTTGATCCACAACTCCAATGTCCCCCAATCCAGGGTTGATAAAACAAATTGTCTCAAAGCCCAGTCATGTAGAGTAATGCCTTGAATTACAAATGCCTTGAGTTTAGAAAAACTTAAATTATGAAAGGAAATCCACAGGTATAGGAAAAATTGAGTTATGAAAACTTAATCCTAGTTTTTTTGAGTTATGAAAAGTTTCCAATTGCAGTAATGCCATCTAGTGGCTACCCACCCAGTACAGTACTGCAGTATGAAATGGGAAGCATTTTATAGTCAGATGCGGAGAACAGGAACTGCCTGTTATACAGACATTCTGGAACTATTTGGCACCGTTTTGGGGGCTTTTTGGAACTTTTGGGTGGATTTCTCAAAGAGTTGAAAGGTAGGGAGCTGAGCTTCTGTCATTTGCATGCCTGCTGCTTTTTTCATTCTGGGAGGGGTGATTTCCCACTTGGAATGAATTAATCCATTTCCAATGCATTCCTATGGGAAATTGTGTTTTGAGATAAAAAAAATTGAGTTAAGGAAATTCCATTGGAATAGATTAATTTTGTAATTCACGGCATTACTGTATCGCCATGAAGTCCAAGCACCAAGTGTGTGACTCAGTCACTGAATAATCATCCCAGGACCAATCAGAGTTTTCAATGGGATAGGGGAAACCTCATATAGGGTCAGCATCTCTTTACCCTGTTACCATCAGGCAGAAGATATCGTAGTATAGCCTGCCGCACCAACAGACTGAAGAACAGTTTTTATCCATGGGCTGTCAGACTGCTGAATGGGAAATGATCCCAGGACAAGTATAAAATAACTGACCTGTGGGCTGGCGCATTCTGTGTCAAGTACACAGGGTGCAATAAGACTGAGTGGTTGCTAGTGGGATGGGGGTGGGGGGGAGGGAGACTCAGCGAATTTAATTGTGCACATGTTATACATTGACAATAAAGGTATTATTATTATTATTATTATTATTATTATTATTATTATTATTTATTTATTTATTTATTTATTTATTTATTTATTTATTTATTTATTTATTTAACTGCACAGCTATCTACGCTGGATTTTATATTACCAATCACTAGTCGAACGCTTCCCAAGCGTTTAGGACTCAGTGATGTATCGGCAAATTATTATTATTATTATTATTATTATTATTATTATTATTATTATTATTATTATTATTATTAATATAATAGAACAAACATAAAGGGGAGTAATACAGAATTCTTAGGGGACTCAAGAAACAGAAATGATGGCAGTGCCTCAAATTTTAACAATTAAACAGTAAGAAACAGGGCAGTATGAGTCGTGAAGGAGTAGTTAAATCATTTAAAACAGTAGACCTTATGGGAATGGAAAGGTAAAAGAATGATACAACAGGCTGTTGATTCTTGTGTAAACTGTAATCCAGTAAAAAGGGAATATGAAAAACAAGACGGAGTGCTTATACCACAAAGCAATGCTGAACCATGGGGGACCATTTGTATAAATTATATAGATAAGTTACCCAGGACTCAGGAAGGGTTTCAATATTTATTGGTTGTTGTGGATGGATTTTCTAGCTGGCGGGGCAGGAGGGAACCTATCCTAAGAAATGATAACCAAAACCACTGTGAAAAATTGTTGAATTATTTTGGGGAATGAGAGTGGCTAGTACAATTAGGTTCTGCTTTCAAAAGTAACACAATGAACATGGACATTGCCCATATAAAGTTGGTTTTTTTGGTAAGTTAATGAGTCTTAGTTTTCCACATGATTATGTGAAAATTTATAAAGAGCAATGGCTTAGGGTTTATAGAAGGGAACAATTACAGGCCAAAGAAAATTTGAAAACAATTGCTGACATTTACAAGCCTATGTTGCCGGTTGGGACTGAAGTGGCAACACATACACCTGGTGGCAAAAGTCCATGCTCTAGCACTCAAATGAAAAGTTTTTGATAGCATTTACCCAATATCTTATTTGTTACAGGTGCATGACAAACCTAAGTGGGTTCATTGGAACCATACGAAGATTTTGAAACCTGAGGATGTTTAACTAACTTGACTCACTTTTCTTAAAAGAATCTCAGAGAAGTGCTTGCAAGCTGTGTTTTCTGTTTTGTATTTTGTGTTGTATCTTTTATTTTCATTTCTAGGAAATACATTTTCAATGAGTAAAAGGTTGGAGGATTTGTTATATGTCCATGAACAATTTTGGATTTTGAACTTTGAATTTTAATTTTTGAATTTGAACGTAGAGTTTTGACTTTTAACTTTTGAATCTTATGCTCTAATGCATTCCTAAGGGAAAACAAAAATGAAGTGGAATGAAAAACATTTCTGTTTCATTTCATTTTGGTTTTTTTTTGGGCTACTTCATTATTTGTTTCATTGTGTAACAAAACAAACAACAAATAATGAAACAAACCAAAAGTTCATTTCGTGCCCATCTCTACTCTGCACCTGTAAAACTGACATATGCTAAGATAGCTTCCTTTTGAGGCTGGTTGTGTTGGTTTAATTTTACTAATGGAATTTGTAACCCAGTATGTAGGTTTTTCCCCCACTAACATCCATATTTCTTATTGGTTCTGTGTCCGTACTTGTACAATGTACAGTACTAGCTTTGATTTTAATTTGAATGATTCACATTTATCATATGCACCACTGAGAGGTGAAATGTCAGGATGAATGCTTGACCTCAAAAGGTGAAGAACACAGGTGGAGAACATCAAAAGGTGAAGGACACACAGCAAGAGGGAACTATGGGTGACCTAATAGGCTTCGGGGCAAGTGTCAGACAGTTGCTCAAATCTGCTGCCAGTCAGGCTGAAGCAAGCAGTTTCCAACCACAAGTCCTATGAGTTGGGACAACAGGGTGCAGCAGCTGGCTTACTCAGCCACATGTGCCCCAGAACGAGGAGTGGTACTATTGCCTCCCTTGATCTCTAGACACTATGCTTCTGTTGATGCAACCAAGAATCACATTGGCTTTCTTGGCCACCATATCACACATGTTCAATTCATGGTCCACCGAGACTCCCAGATCCCTTTCACAGGTACTCTTCTCCAGCCAGGTGTCTCCCATCCTATATCTGTGCAATTCATTTTTTTCTGCCTGGATGCAAGACCCTACATTTCCCTCTGTTGAACCCCATTCTGTTAGCTTTGGCCCAGCACTCTAATCTGTCAAGGTCCTTTTGGATTCTTATCCTATCCCCTAGGGGATTAGCAACCCCTCCCAATTTGGTATCATCTGGCAATTTAATCAGTCTATGCTCTATATCTTCAACCAAGTCATTAATAAAGATATTGGATAGCAAGGGACCCAGAACAGAACTCTGGGGCACCCCACAAAATTCATACTAGGCAGTGGAGGTTCTTCCAGTTGCTTCACTGCATTTTGAATTGAAGAGCTGAGGATTTTTTGACTGTCTCCTAATTTTGAAAGAACAAAGCATGGATGCAAAACAAAATGATTCCACTGATTTCACAGAAGGCCAGGTTGGAAAATGTCTCTCTGGGAGCTTACTCCAAATCTAGTTCGCTGCTGAGTGACAGCAAGCAAGTGTCCTGGTACTTCTCTAGATAGGGCCAGTGAATTAAATGCCATTGCTCTTTAGAAAACAGTCCTTAAAATATTGAAATCTACGTCCATAAGAATTAAGGCAAGTGTGGAGATGGTATCTAACTCTGGCAACACTGAATCAAATAAATATGATTACTCTGAGCTGTGCTGGAGACATTGCCAGAAAACCGGTATTCTTATTTTCATATATGGCGGGAACACGATATCTTGTTTAAATTTTGAGCAAATGGTTGCTACGGAAATACCTGTAACAGCAATGACTAAGCAAAGCTTAGAGGTATGTCCTAAAATAGCACATTTATCAATAATTGAGATGGAGCATTGTAATTGGTCAACTAGAGAATTGCAAACTTATTAACAGAAGCAAGATTAACGATACCTAAGTATTGGGAAAATAGAATATGACGACTTTCAGTTAAATTAACGGCATAATGAATCATTGAATATCATTATTAATGATAAGCTAATGTGTATTGATAAAGTAAAAAGGGGAATGTGAAAGGGGTATACTTTTACAAATATTTGGAGACAGTTTCTTGATTATATGTTAATAAATGGGAAGAGTCATTACAATCGTGGAAAGAGGCAGGTCTCTATAAAGGGAAGGGAACTGACTAGATCTCCACTGGTCATGCCTTGGGGGGGGGGGTACTTTTATTACAATTGTCCTGACATTTTGTGTGTTTAGATATGGGGGGGGCATTGGTTGTGTACTATATTGTTATGTTTATAATGCCTTGTTATGCTGTGCTTTATGCTTGTTAATAATAAAAGTACTGTAGAACAAGAAAACAGTTTAGAGTGAGTTGAGAATATGTGACTAATTAAGCCAAACCCATTCTGCTGCTCAGTCCAATCAGTTGTACAACATCCTAGTCCATTTTTCCCAGTTTCAAACAAGTGTAGAAGTGGGCGTGGCTTGCAGAATAATTGTTTTTAATTTTGATTCTATATGCTTTTGTTGCTGAAAATCTATCTCCCTCCTCCACTTCAACAAAATCCATTTATGCTGTGCTTTATTTGTTAGCATTTTGTTTGCTTCAATATCCACTTGTTGTTGTTGTTGTTGTTGTTGTTGCAGCATGCTGTTAAATTGTCTCTGATTTATCACAACTATATGAGTGAGCAGTCTTCAAAAGTTCCTGTCCGCAGCAACCTGGCTCTGCTGTTACAAACTCAAGCCTTAAGGATTCAGTTCATCTCATAGTTGGTCTTCCTTTTTTCATGCTAACTGCTACCTTTCCCAGCATTATTGTTTTTTCCCCAGAGAATCCTGCTTTTTCACAATGTGCCCCAAGTTGGATAGCCTCGATTTTGGCATTATTATTATTATTATTATTATTATTATTATTATTATTATTATTATTATTATTATTATTATTATTGCCTTCAGAGATTTGTCCTTTGGGGGCTTTTTATCTTCATTCTTTTCTGCCCATGTTGGCTGTGGAAACAAAGCAAACACCTGTCTACTGCCATTTTGATATTGTATTGATTTCCCAAGAATTTCCTGGAAGTTGCCCTGTTCTAGAGCAATTTGTAGAAAATAAAGTGGCATCCTCTATCCAACAAGGATAAGAGTCAAAGAAAAGCCAGCAGCTATCACAGGCCTCCTAAGTTTAATTTCCACCCCTCCTGTTCAGGGCCCCTGTTTGACCAGGGTCGGAGCTACAGCTGCGGAAGGAGCCATCGTGACTTCTCTTAGTAGCTGTCATTTTGATTTTCTCAGAACATTGAGAATGTCACATTGTTCTCCTGGAACATCATGGAACCATTGGCACCTGTCCAGAGGCGTAGCTAGGGTTTTCAGTGCCCGGAGACAAAGTCAATTTTTGTGCCCCCTCCTGTTAAGTGCCTTAACAACCTAGTGACAGCTCGATCAGGGAACCCCCGCTGAGAAGCCTTCCAACAGCAGGGTGGCCGCTGCTAAGGAGTGAAATCAGCCCACAATATTTATTTATAGCTTGTGACCTGAAACGGGTTGGTTGTACTCTGTTGTTTTTAAATGTTTTTAATGTAGATTTGATTGACCAGTTTTGATGCCATACTTGTTTAATTCTTTTAAAATATTTTTATACCTACTGTTTTTAGCTTTTTAAATATTGCCTTTTAATTGCTGAAAGTTGCCACGGTCACTTTTAAGGAGAAAGGCGTGGTTAAAATATTTTAAATAAACAAAACTCGGAAGATGGCACAATTAAAAATTATGGGCGTCATCCCCAGGATGTGAGGCCGTCTAGGGCTGGGCACCAACTGCTAGAGAACACAAGCAGGTGGGTTTGGTGGCCCTCCTGTTATGTGCTGGGTGGGGTGGGGTGGGGTGGGGCTTCCCCTAGGCATCCGATCAGCAACAGAATGGCTAAAAGGCTTGAAGCACCAAGGCTCGGTTGCTTGTTTTCCCACCAGGCTGTGCTTTGAAGCTCTCCCTCCAGGTCAATTAGCACAAATTGCCTCCCCTCATCCCAACATCTTGGCACATCTCCCCTTTTTACTTGACAGGACCTGGAAAGGTGGAAGGGCCTGGGATCCTGTTCTTTCCATAAGAAAACCCTTGCTGGTCCGAGGAAGCTGGATTTGGACCTTTCAAACTTGGAAAAATAGAGAGCTGAGGATTCCTTGCTGTCCTGTGTGTTTTTGCATTGGATTCTATTGCACTTTTGGTGGAACCACTGGGCGTTTGTTTTGGAGCTAACTTTTATTGATCTTTGAACTGTTTCCCCCTGTTTCCCCTATATTGACACAATATAGGCTGTGGATCCTCTGATGGCAATTTTAGTGTAAGTTTTTATTATTGTTTTTATTATTTATTGATATTTGATGTTTTAACTGTTTTGATTCTTTGATTGTAAGCCGCCCAGAGACCTTTGGGTAGTGGGCGGCATATAAGTTGTAAAAATAAATACAGTAAATAAAAATAAATAAATAAATAAATAAATAAATAAATAAATAAATAAATAAACTGCTTTGCATTGCACTTTGGGTTGGAAAAGGCTATGGGCAGTCTTGCTGCTTTCTTTTGTCCATGTTTGAAGTCGTTTCTGTTGCTCTGCAGGCAAGAATGGGCTGGATTTCTTTTGCTGCTTATGTTTATCTGTTTGCATTTTCCCCCATTGCATTTTTGGCAGGAAAAGGCTGGAGTAGTCTTGCTGGTTTCTTTTGTCCATGTTTGCATTGCACTGCAGGGGTGTGTTCCAGGGGGTGGTGTGTGTTCCAGCACTGCAAGCCTTTAAAGTGCTCACTTTGTAAAGAAGTTGTAAAAAACCCCATCTCCCCCCCCCCTTTTGGACCTCTGGAACAGATTACTCAGTTTCCAATTCATTTCAATGGGAAACCACATTTTGGATAATGAATTTTTCAGTTAGCGAATTGCCTCAGAGAATCAATTAAATTTGTTATCCAAGGTACCACTGTATTTGATTTTTTTCTGTCTTGTGCCTCTCTCCCACAAACAATGTGCATACAAACATGTGGCGTGAATACTGTATTGCCTGCATCTCAAGAAACGTAAAGTGTTTAGCATTTTCTGGTTTGCGTTTCTCATGTAATGTTTTAAAACACTATTTTGGATACAGTCCACAGCTAGCTCTATCATTAGGCGGAGAGAGCATGCGACTATATTGGAAAATGTGTCACAATTTGCCTCGTGGCACAGTGGTTAAATGCCTGTACTGCAGGTAAAACTGTGCTCACGACCTGGGTTCAATCCCTGGTAGCAGGCTCAGGGTTCACTCAGCCTTCCATCCTCCCGAGGTCGGTAAAATGAGTACCCAGCTTGCTGGGGGGGCAATGTGTAGCCTGCACACTGTAATTAAAATTGTAAACCACCCAGAGACTACTTGCAGTGGTATGGGGCGGTATATAAGCAGAACACTTTGCTTTGCTTTGGAATTAGCATGGATGAATTCAAATTACTTTCAATTACCACATGATATAAAGGTCAGTGCAATTCAAATCTTTTTTTCCTTCCAGTCTGGGCTCCCCCCCTCCCCACTTCACTGCTGGGGGTGCACACTTTTTTCTAACCACAACCATTTGAACTGTATTTTGTCTGTGTGATTATCTGTTTAATTCTACAGAATTCTGCAGGATGTGTGTCTTCAGGTGAATTTCTGGTGATGTGATTTTGGGGGACAGAGGAAACATCCACCCCCATGATTTTTCTCCCTACTTGACCCAAAGTATTATTTATTTTTAAAAACTAACTATTGAGTCTAGCACTAGATCTTCTTACCACTAGGGTGCTACGTTAGTTTAGCGCTAGTTCACATCTCCACCAAAACAAAAAAAGGCGGGGAGAGGTAAAAACAGAGGGAAAATTAAGACAACAACGTTTCCATGGTGTGTATGTATTATTATATGTGTATGGAGAACTTTAGAAAACTGTTGCTTTCTCCCTGCCACCATGTAACTCTTTAAGCAGTCCCAGCAGCTTGAAGGTAAACCATAATAAGAAAGCCAGAAATTGTCAAGAGGGTGATATTAAATGAAGGGTGTGTGTCTGTAGAGGTGGATAGACAGACAAAAGAAAATATTTCTTTACCCAATGTGTTGTTAGTCTGTGGAACTCCCTGCCACAGGATGTGGTGATGCCATCTGGCCTGGATGCTTTCAAAAGGGTTTTGGACAGATTCCTGGAGGAAAGGTTCATCACAGGTTACAAGCCATGATGGGGATGTGTAATCTCCAGGCTTAAAACACAGAGTATTTCAAAGGCCAGATGCAGGGGAGTGGTATCAGGAGACAGATATTTAGTCTTGTGTGCTCCCAGATGCGTTTGGTGGGGCCGCTGTGAGATACAGGAAGCTGGACTAGATGGGCCTTTGGCCTGATCCAGCATGGCTCCTCTTATGTTCTTATGTTCTTATGTAATTGCATCAGATCGAGGGGCCGGTGTGCAGGCTGGCACCAAAACAACTGGGGGTCTGTTGCAGCAAATGCTGTTGCAACAGAGACTGTGACTCAAGCTGATGCAAAGTCAACTTACTTTGGTCAATGCAGTCCCACCTTGAGGTGGCCACCTCAGGCAGCAGAGTTGAGACCTCATGAATAACCAGCCCACAGTCATTTACTTGTGTTGTGCCTTACTCTCAAGGACAGAAAGAAAGGCTTCTTAATTGAGGGGGAGGGGGATTGGCCTCATGTGCCAAGATGGCATGATGTGCTTTGGACCCAAAGCCTCTTGACTTGACCCTGAGGAGGGAAGATGCTCTATGTTGCTCTGTCTCTAGCAGCCCAATGCCTTGGACCTGCCTATTTACCAAGAAAAGCAGAAGGCTTTACATTGCTTTCTAGCTATGAACCGCAACCTTGAATGGGGGAATGATGCTGATGCTGGTGACAGGGCAACTATTTTCCTACAGTGTTTTTTGACATGTCAAATATGTTGGCCTCTCTGATGCTCAGGTCATTACGGGAGCGGATATGGCAGGCCAGCGCACTAATAAGTGTGCCCTGCTCAGCGGAGCATCACTCATGGACCACGCTCCAAGCCTCAGGAGGTTCTCATGGGGATTTGCAGGTGAAACACTGCCTTGCTTTACTGTAACCTTGCCCACAACTAACTTGCTCTCCTGATGGGTGACCCAGCTGTTGTATTAGCACTGCAGGGATGACTATTGGGGCTCCTCCCAGCATGTCACACTTTTAAAAAAGTGCATGCAAATCAATACACAATTTAAAATTGCCTCTGGGCTCGTCTAGCACTGACTCTGCATCCTATTTCTGGGGAAACGGCCATTTTTGTCACTGGGCTAATACCCAACATCACCTTGAACTGGCTTTTAACCCTCCCCACATTGTAGCGTGTCAACACCCAATAATATTAATAATGGCATAACACAAATGTGTGAAATCCAACCTTGCCTAAAGTGCCATCTGCCCCCACTGTCACACTGTTCTCAGTAAGAACAGTTATGCTATTTTCTCTTTCCATATTGTGGCTTCTAATCCATTGGACGCTGGTGGGAGAAAGGGGCATCTTACATGCTTTTTGTGCTAATGGGGAATCGAAAAACCCACCCCTTAAAATCCAGTCCATCTAGGGTAGGCATGTCCAACCTTCAGCCTTCCAGATGTTTTGGACCACAACTCCCACAGTCCTTTGCCATTGGAAATACAGGCTTGGAATTCTGGGAGTTGTGGTCCAAAACAACAGGAGGGCCGAAGTTGTTATTTTTACATCAATTCCATTGTTAAGCTCAAGTCTCTTTGGAGGAGTTATACATTCCTTGATTATGATCAGTTGCTTTGTTATGCGTGCAGGATACAAACAGGACACATACTTGAGTGTTTTCTGGTTGGCAGTCAAGGAGTCCCCACTGGGATTCTTGAGCACACCTCAAGCCGACTGATAGACACACCTCAAGCCACCAGAACCACTTCACACCTCCACCAGGAAGGCCAGTGCTAACAACCCATATTTAATAGGTGCTGGAAGGGTTACATGCGTGTGACTTTCACACATGCCAACCCATTGTCCATCTAAAGAGCCTATTCAGACCAGGGTGGGGTGAAACCAAGGTGAACTATAAATTGGAAGCCTCTTGCCATTTTTTCCCAGACTGAAGAAGCTACTCAGATGAGAAGTGAAACATTTCAGTCCCACAAGAAAAGAAGTCCAGTTGCCATGACTCAACTCCCAGATAATGCAAGTCACAGGTACCCACACCCTGAAGGATTCCATTGGTGACTCATTCATTGCCAGCTAGAAATCATGGAAAGTTATCCCATCATTTGTCTTCCACATGTGTAACAAAGCAACTAGCTCTCAGTTCATGGAAGCTTTCCTTTCTGAAGGTGGGGATGGTCTGGGAATGGAAGTGGAATTCTCTTCCACTACAAGCACAGCTTTCACCAACATTTTTCCAGAATTTTGAGAAGAACCTCCCTTTTAAGAAAGCTTTCAGTAGGCAGTCATACAGTACTTGCCGTTGTAGCCAGTCTCTGATCTGCTTTGCCTTTAAGCGTTGCTGTGCCATTCTTTTTCTCCTGCTGCTTACTGATCAGTCTATAAGCATTGTCAGTAAAAGTATCGTGACAGCCTGTCCCTGCTTTGTGCTAAGGGTGATTTTTATGGTTAAATATTTATTTGTTCTATGCTGCTTGGAGTTTGATAAAGAATAAGCAGGACTGAAATGATTCACACTAAGTATATACATAATGTGTGTGTGTGTGTGTGTGTGTGTGTGTGTGTGTGTGTGTGTGTGTGTAATTATTGGGCCACACACTCTCACAAACCTAATGGACTGAAATGAGAATTTGAAAAAGAGATTGCATCTGAGAGAACTGATTGAATATTAAACAAGATAATTGTGTGGGTGTGGGAGAGAGAGAGAGAGAGAGAGAGAGAGTGACTTTTGAGCACCCGAACAGATGGGGGTTTCTGTGCTGAGGACCACAGACCTTTTATTTGCTTAAGCATGCAGTCCTCAATGTCAGTGTGTGAAATGGGTCCCTTAAGCCCCCCCTGAGCAGCTGCCAGAAGTGCACCCCTTCCTCTTCCCCAGATGTAAGTCATAAGCAGCTGGAGTGCTTATATGGGTCTCTCTGATGGGCACAAAACACAGGCAACACTTCTTGTGCTGATAAATTGTTTCATCCATCCAAATCCTTTTTAGGGGCTTCCAGGCAGAGGTTGTCTGCTGCCCCTAATCAAAATTGATTGCCTTTCTAGTCCATCTCTTTACACCTTAATATATTTTTCCTGTAGCAAAAAAACTCGAAGCAGCAGCAGGAGGAAAACACAAAGGGTGGGGGGTTACATGTTGGATGTATCACTGTACAGACCACCTGCAGTGTTCTGTAAATGAGGCAGCCTGATGGCACAATAAAAAAACCTGGAGACACCTCTGGCCTTGGTTTTCTTTTCCCCTCTAACCTCTGTCTCTCCAACATCTCAGATGCACCACAGAAGAGGCTGGCCCAACAGCTTTCTCCTTTCCCTCCTATATGGCCTCACAGCATTGTGAGCTATAAGTTAAACTTCTGATGAATGGGTCTCTGAGCCTGCACGTCCACTTATTCAGTCTACTCAGGAAAGAGACCAGCCCCAGGAGGAAGAAAATGGGCATGGCCCAGCCAACCCATCTGGCTTGTCTCTGGGTTGATCTTGGCACAGTCAAACCATGTTTGTTACCTTAAGGAGGTTCACATGAACAAAAGCTTGTTCTTTTAAAATAACCATCCCTGTTTCTCAGCACACACAATCAGGGCCGGTCCTATCATTAGGCAGTGGGAGGCAAGTGTATCAGGTGGGAGATACAGAATGAGGAAGGACAGCAGCTACAGTTTGAAGCAAAGTGGTACCATCCCTACCTCTGTGTTCAAATGTGTGTGTGTGTTTTTTAGGGACCCCACTATTCCCTGTGGTTGGAGCTCTGAGCAGTACAGGACACACAATCTGCCCTGGTCTCCCTCAACAGGAGTGCAATAAGTTGTGGGATAGGTCTAGCTCTGTTCCAATAATGGGGATTTGGGGAAGGTAGGAAGGACAACATATCAGGCAAGTCCCATTTACATTTCTTGGGAACTATGTTCCGTCTTGGATCCAGGCTTTTGGATAAATCAGTCTATCACACTGATTTCAATACAGATGGGAGGGGCTATGCATGCCACAACCTGTGTGTGTGTGTGTGTGTGTGTGTGTGTGTGTGTGTGTGTGTGTGTGTGTGTGTGTGTGTGTGTGTGTGTGTGTTGTGTCGTTACAGTCATGACCAACCCTTCGTGACTCCATGTCCATGGAGTTTTCTTGGCAGGAATACTGGAGTGACTTTCCAGTTCCTACTCCAGGCGCCTACAGCACCTGGTATTCTCTGGTGGTCTCCCATCCAAGTACTAACCAGGGCCAATCCTGCTTAGCTTCCGAAATCAGGCGAGATCAGATGTACTTAGGGCATCTAGGCAGCTCCCATGCCACAACCTAGCCTGGTCTATTTGCATGAGGATTAATTAGAGGGATTTGTATTTCCCTGGGGCTTGCAAACCACGCCCTTCTAGTTCCTGTTTTTCCCACATGAAGCAAAACAAGTTGAGGAGCCATACAGCCATTACAAAAACCAAATACAAAAGTAAAACAGGTGATAATTTTACCTCACATGTAATCCTTGGCTAGAAGCCATTACCCTACCCTTTTGCGTTTTGACCCCACTGAGAGAGGATGTAATCTTTGTGGTGTATGTGTCCTTTCTCCCTCACTACCTGGGTAGAACAACACAGAACCATTTTTCAGGATATTCTTTTCTCCCCCCCCCCTTTTATTCTTTCTTCTGCATTTAATCCGAGCTGCATAAGTGCCTGCTAGAGACTGGTGTAAGTAAATTTCCCTTTTTAAAAATACCTTTTTTAAAACTTAAGAAACCACAGCCTCATGGTGCAGAGGTTAAATGCCTGTCCTGCAAGCTGAAACTGTGTTCATGACCTGGGGTTCAATCCCAGGTAGCAGGCTCATGGTTCACTCAGCCTTCCATCCTTCCGAGGTTGGTAAAATGAGTACCCAGCTTGTTGGTTGGCTGGGGGGATGTGTGGCCTGCATACTGTCATTAAAAAACAGTAAACTGCCCAGAGACTACTTGAAGTGGTATGGAGCAGTATATAAGCAGAACACTTTGCTTTTTGCTTTTGCTTTTGGGTATTTTATTACCTAAAGAGCTAGATTTGCAGGAGTGGTGGAGACTGGGAACTTCTAAAGTTGATCGTTTTCTGGTAAGCTAGCCACGCTTCTGTTGCACATTGAAACAGAAACTCAAATGAATTTCTATCTCTGCGCAGGGCACAACTTGGCAGCTGTTCCCATTGCTGCCTCCTGATCACTTCCCTCCATCCGTGCCCACTGGAGGTGAGTGGTTGACATATTTGCATAGCCTCTTCCCTCACCCTATTTTGGAGCGCCCCCTTGCTTTGATACAGCCGACCAAGAAGAATGCAAAAAAGAAAAGAAAAAAGACATGCTTACATGTTCGTATTTGCCGTAGAGGTCAGCCATTCCCCAGCCAAGCCAATGATATCCAGCCCAGTAGACAGCTGGTTGAAAAAGCGAGGGTGACCTGGAAGAAAAATTGAATGAAGACAATGTTACTTGTTCCGGCTTTGACCTCTTTCAGCTTTTATTCTTCTCCATCAGTGGCTCCCACAGCCTGATCTCCCACATAAAGTTAAATGCAAATGGTCTTCAAATGCAAACTAAACATACTGTTATAAGTTCCTCTTTCTATATGCAAATAGAATATAGAAGTGTGTGTGTGTGTGTGTGTGTGTGTGTGTGTGTGTGTGTGTGTGTGTGTGTGTGTGTGTGTGTGTGTGTGGTTACAGTCGTGACTGACTCTTCGTCACCCCATGTCCATGGAGTTTTCTTGGCAGGAATAGTGGAGTGGTTTGCCAGTTCCTACTCCAGGCGCCTACAACACCTGGTATTTGATGGTGGTCTCCCATCCAAGTATTAACCAGGGCCAACCCTGCTTAACTTCTGAGATAAGAAGAGATTTGATGTGCTTAGGGCATCTAGGCACCTATGGAAGCATCCATTAATTAATTAGAAATGGGGTACGTGGGGGGATAGCTGTGATGGCCAGTACCCTTACAGCATGGCTGGAATGTTGTGCTCCACCCTAGTTGGTCTGTGTGATTGCTAGGTTGTTGTTATGCAAGTTGGAGATCCACCTTTTGGAATGAAGGGAGCTTACCCTTGCACAATCCTGGGAGGAAAACAAATTGTCCATGTACCAGGTGGTAACACATGCAGACCATGCAAAGAGTATTTCTAGCCAACAGGTTTACACAGGGTTCCACCTCCCTCCCCAAATGAATTACTCCTACTGTTTACAACTTCATTGGCACTTAAAGTAGGAATTACAAAATAGTAGAAAGAGCAGAAAAACAGGAGCACATTTAAGACTAACATTTACTTCTGAGGTAGCCTTCCATGGATTATACTCTCCTTTCTCAGACACTTCTTTGAAATGCCAAAACACGTGTCGTGGTGGTGTCTGTTAGGGAGTTCTTTTGTGATAACTTGCTGAAACAGATACAACTACCTCTTGGAAAGATGTAGAAGCAGACAAATGGGTTTTATATGCTTTTAGACCACTGAGCTACAAAATGTTAGAATGACAGATATCTTCATTTACTGGCGGAGTATTAAACAATGCAGCAGACACTTATTACTCTTGGATCTTATTATGAAAAAGAAAACCTCCCATTCAAGGTGATAGATTGCATATTTCTCTAGTACCTATTCTATCCAAAGGTGTCAAACATTAATATTTTAAAAGGCTCCAGTGTTTCCCTGGTTAATTCAGTCTAAACATGCACATATACTTCATTTTAGATGAGCAATCTATCATATGATAAATTCCATGGAGTAAAATCCAATGGTTAGTCTGAAATAGCAAATATCTGTGGAATCAATGGAAGATACATAAGTAGTAAGTCCTTTTCATTCAGCACCATTTGGATCTATTAATGGATTTAACTCTCAATATCTTTAACTGTGAGTTTGCTTTTCAAGGTGGGGGGGGCAGTCCAAGTGAAATTAAAAGAATAAGAACTGCTCTAACCAATCTCTTAATTTTATCTGTTTTTTTCTCATGTTATTAGTACGGGATACTGGAGTCGGGTGCAAGAAATGATATGTTGACTTGATAGTACCAGGCTGAAATTCTGAGAGTCGCTATACAGCTGAACCATCTTAAAGTCAGATTTTAGATTAGGAAAAACACATGCAAAATGATTTTGTTTTAAATAGCTGATCTGCACTGCACTGTGGCTTTTTAGGACATCCATAGGCACCACTACTTTAAGAACATTAGAGCTGACTGAGGGCTATTATTATGTCACTCCTAATTAATTTGTATTCCATTATTCTTCTTCCAAAAAGCTCAGAGCAACATTCAAGGGATTTTTCTCCTCTGTTTCATCCTTACAGCAAATTCTGTGAGGCAGATGAGACAAACAAGGGAACGGCTCAAGGTCACCGGCTGAGTTTTGTCGCTGAACAGAGGTTCTAAAAGAGGTAACACTGGTATTCAGCATCACACACACCTCTGGTTTCCACCATGGGGAACATCCAACAGATGTCTAGGACATTTATCTCACCACCCTCTCAGTGCATCCGATGTGCTGCTGTAGCAGTCATACTAATTACAGCAGCAACAAATTAACTGTGTAGCAGGTGATACAGATTTTCCTCACATACAAAATTGGAGAGACCCATTAAGAAGCATTGAGACCAAGTGCACCAAATGTTTAATAGACTTTCATTTATCACCCCAAGTGATTGTGTAGAGGTATCTAAAATTAAAGCATCACTTCCTTTCAACTGCAACTGCTTTTTAATCAGAAAAATGAGAGGCTAAACGATATAGCCAAAGAATGCATTTCATTCTCAGAGAAGAGATAATTCAGAAATAGATAGATAGATAGATAGATAGATAGATAGATAGATAGATAGATAGATAGATAGATAGATAGATAGATGTTTTAGACAGCTAGGAAAGGTTTGTGTACACACACACACACACACACACACACACACACACACACACACACACACACATGCACACACACACCTTTCCTAGCTGCCTAAAACTTGGTTTGGACACTGTCCAAATCAGAGGTGTGTGTGATGCTGAATACCAGTGTTACCTTTTTAGAACCTCTGTACGGTGACAAAACTGAGCTGGTGACCTTGAGCCATTCCCTTGTTTGTCTCATCTGCCTCACAGAATTTGTTGTAAGGATGAAATAGAGGAGAAACATCCCTTGAATGTTGCTCTGAGCTTTTTGGAAGAAGAATGGAATACAAATTAATTAGGAGTGACATAATAATAGCCCTCAGTCAGCTCTAATGTTCTTAAAGTAGTGGTGCCATTCCCTTGTTTGTCCATGAAACTTCAACAACCAAGGCAAAAATAACAAAAAGAACACCCAATCTCTGCAATATTTTTTCACAACTATACTGGAAAAAAATTGGGGCAAAAACAAAACAAGAGAGAGGGAAAAAAGAATCTTAGATTTAAACTTAAATTTTAATGATGTCTGTACTGTAGCACACAATGGAGAGAGGTCAAGGAACTTTATTTCTTGGAGATAGTGGGAGAAAGTTTGGATAAACATCTTCCTGTGACTTATGTCCAGGCTTATAGATCTCTGCTCTATTAGGCTAAATCCCATGCCTTTCATAGTGGCAAATGTACCTCTTTTGCGTCTATGTCAATGTTTCCATTATTCCTGGTTAATTCAGTTTTAACACTGGCAGCTGCCTTCCATGCCATTCTCCGGCATAAAGGCAAAGTACACAGCCAATACATAAAGTTGGTGGGGGGTGGGGGAAGAGTGGGATCCTGCAGTTTGATCCATCATATTATGTTTTATTTGTTTCCATTTTAGCACTTACTAAATCCTGGGGTGGGGGGGGCAGATATCACTAGCTCAGCAGATGCACTGTGATGACATCATTTGTGGCAATAAAAGCTGCCTCACCATAGTAATGGTGTTGGTCTGCTCTGCTGTCCTTGCGCCATTGCTTTAGTTTCTAGAAAGAGAAGAGTGGAGTGATCCTATTGGAGCAGAATAATTTAGGCCATTGGACCCCAACTTAATCCCTTTATGAGGTTGCAACATTGAGGCATGTGTGACAAAAAGAACTTCCTGGGCCAACTGTAGGTTGCTTTTCTTGGACATGCAGTCCTTTTAGCATGTGGTGGATTCCAGCACCCACCATCTCTTGCCCAGGCAGCACCCTGGCTAGTAGAAGGAGATTTGAATATCCCACCTGCAGATTTAAAATCCATGTTGTGAGTTGTTCTGAGTACTTTTGGAGGCATGGTTGGTGGTTTGAGAAACTTCCCAGGAACCACCTTGCAGAAGAATATGTCAGCAAGAAAAACTGCATTAGTGGGAGGCTTTGGGGCTAACTTCCTTAGGAACCATCTTGCAAATGAACAATGTTTTCCCACCAGCTGGAGTTTGGAGACAGCAAGAAAAACTGCATTAGTAAGGGAGGCTTTGGCTTGTCTGTTGTTGTTTTTTGCCTCCCGCCCTTTAAGAGCTAGATGGAACTCTCTTAGAGATGATTGCTGGGACTTGCTGAGATTGGAGCAATCACTTCAGATTGGAGCAATCAAGGGAGTTCAAACCAAGGCCTAATTCTAACTCTATGGTACTCCTTTGGCTGCACAACACATCACGTTTTCAAGCCCTGTTTAAGAGGAGGAAGCTTTTTGTAAAGTATGGTCAAGGTCAAGTCCCACTAGGAGGACTGGGGCCACAGGGCACCTTCAGAACCCCCCCCCTCCATTTCTGTCTCCCTCCTTTTCCCTAGACCGTTAGTTCCCTTTGCTGCTCAGCGCTTGAATTCTTAAGTTTGCTGATGATGCTGGACAACTCCCTGTGTGCCGCTCAGGGTTCTTTCTCTGCCAGCCTCCTTCGGCAGATCTCAGTGGTTCCCCTGGACTGCTGGCTTCCCTCGCTCCAAAGGTTGGAAACATAGCATTATATTTTCCCCAACATGAACATGGATGATTGTGGCAAACCTGACCTCCCTTTTCTTCCCATAAAAATGAGAGCAACACTTCTGGAAGGTACCTAAAGTGCAGCACATTTTGTTTAAATCAGAATACAGGGCTAAAAAGCAACTAAGCTGTCTATAAAAGCAGCCTTGGGCATTTTGCTGCTGGAGGCAGAGCAGCAAATTGTGCCTCCCTTCCAACATTATCAGAAGTAAAGGGGCATAATACCCAAAGCCAAGATATTTTGGCACGTGAGGCTCAAAATTTCCCCTTCTCTGTGTGTCTCTCATAGTAAAACTAACAAAGCAACGGCAAATTAAAAAAAAAACAACCTGCTGCCCTCTCAGGGTGCCCCAAATCTGCTTCCTGAGGAAGATGCTCCACTCTGCCTAATGGCAGAGCTGGTACTGAATGAACATTGCTAACATCACACCCCGATGCAAATGTATCTATGTAATAACTCATATCTTCTCTGCAAATTCTCCCTGCCTCCACCTTATAAGAATGGCTTTTTTGGTTCAGACCATGCATCCACCTGGTCACCAGTTCAATGTTCTGTTTCCAGTTGAGGCCAGTAAGATTGCTTGGAAAGGTGCAAAGAAGCACACTGGGTTGGTTAGAATTGTTCCTGTGGCTTGCCTTCAGATTCTCACTGCTAAATATAGAAACATCATGATGAAGAGCTGTATTTTTATGACAATCTGTGAAATCCTGAGAAATGTGTCTCAAACATGTATATCTTCAAATCTCTGATTTGGATCTATAAGAGCAGGCTTCTGTGTCAAATATTAGTAATGCCATTATAACTAGGGAGTTTGAAAATTGGCTTATTTAAGCAGATTCTGTCCACCTCTGCCTCTCTTCGCCCATTCAATCAAAGGCCAGTCAGCTATTTGGGGGTGGGGGGAATTTTATAAGCTAACCAACATAATGTTTTGGCTTCTGGATGGATGGACAAGGTCCTGAACATCCAAAAGGCAGCCCTTGGTTACAAGCAAAGGTTGGCCTGAAGTGTAACAAAAGTGCTTTGTGCTGATTTTCACACGAATTTCACCCCAGGTTCCGCTTTTAACCTCCCCCTTGGCCAGCAGGCCCATTCACTATGGTCGCACCACTGGAGTCCTCCTCCTCTGGTGGTGCACCAGTCCAGGAAGGAATCCAGGGCTGCCCTTTCCCACCTCCTCAGGCAGCTGGCCAATCCGATGCAGAGGTGGGACAGGAAGAACCCCTGCACAGCCGATGAGTGGTCAGCTTCCTGAGGAGGTGGGGAAGGGCAGCCCAAGCTCTTTCCCACATTGGTTTGCTGCTGGCCAAGGAAGAACCCAGTGGTGTGTCAATGATGACAAGTGGGCCTGCCAGCTGAGGAGGAGGGGAGAGGTTACGTGTGGCACCTGCAGTGCCACATGTGTGATTCGACACAAAGTGCTTTGTGCCCATCTCTAGTTACAAGCCTTCTTGTGCAGAATAAGGGTTTGAGAAGCCCATCCTTTTATCCCTGGGGTTCTTGGGTCTGCTAGGTGGGTGGCTTTGAATTCATGTTCAGAAGTTAACAGTGGGTTCAGTTTTTCTAGCAACATCGACTTTAGACATTTCCTTTTTTGTACCCTCAAGCTGGACATTAGAAGATGTTCTGAAAAGCAAGTTTAGCTTCAGAACACTCACATGTACTGAAGATTAGGAAGGGAGGAGAGAGAGAGAGAGAGAGATAATTATGATGGACATTATATTTGACATCTGACTCAGAAATGGTCAGGAAGCAGGGAGCTTACTTTGTATATAATGAGTTGTCGGTAGGGTTGCAAAGTATTAATGATCCTAAGAGTCCAACCCCTCCTTTCTGTTCCTTATTTTGGGCATCCACTCTCTTGAGAGCATAAAGAAACAAAACAGAGCCTTCCGTGTCACTTATGCCCTCATCTACCTAATTATATTATATTTCCCTCAAGATACGGGCGCCTTGCATTTCATCAAGTGAAAAATATTACAACTCTTTGAAGGTACACGTCTCCTGGGGTCGCCTGCATCCAAGTGGTGGGAAATGCCCATTTGAGCATCAGTTTCAGAACTGCCGACAGCCTGCCTACGGTGAGCCATAAGGCAGGAGTCACTTGGGGGGGTCTGGTGGGGACGGCCAGGCTGCAAGCATAAGAAGCACAAGGGTTGGTCTCATTTAAATGAAGGAATTTAAATTGATTTTAAAAATAGGGTGTTCCTCTAATTTAAATCAGATTCCCCACGGATTGCTTTCTCCCATTATTTCCTAAACAACGGTGCTACCAATTTATTGTTTTATTTGTATTTATTTACTTTGGAGTATTTTTACCCCACCTTTCTCCTTGAAAAAGGACTCAAGGCGGCTTGCAGTAATGAAGGACAATATACAGTCAATATACAATTAAGACATATTCAAGTATTGAGAGCAGGGAATTGAGGGACATCTTACCGCATTAACAGACAACATTACATTAATGCAATCACGAAGTAATGCAGTTTGAGCAGTGTATCATTTTAACTGTTAGCTCATCCTGCATCTGTTCACTGGGAGAAGCCCACGGGACATGCACACTCTTAAAGGCTATCCCTGGAACTGTTCTGCAAATAGGGCATTGTTTAAACTGTTTCAACCAGGCAGACCTCTTTCTTCTACTTTTTTGCTTGCAGTGGTCTAGTGGAGGTAGGGGTCTCAGGGGTTGAAGTTCTGGGACTTTCTGAATAGTATGGACTATGACATGATCTCTCTCTCTCTCTCTCTCTCTCTCTCTCTCTCACACACACACACACACACACCACTGCCTTTTCAGGTTGCCATGTTCCTGGATGACTGAGAATCTTCACAGACATGTTCCTGTTGAGTTTAGCTGCAATCCTCATCAGTGTAGGTGGGAAAGAAAGGTATTTTCCCGGGAACAGTATATTGTGGCATGCCATCCCTCTTGTAATGTAGTGCACTTGAGGATGATTTGGCCTTCTGTGGGTGATTAAGAGCCATTGGCTTTAGAAAACACCTGCTTGGTTCATATTACTATGAACCAATCCAACTAATTGCGTATTTGGACTCCTTTGCAGGTGTTCATCATGATAATCCATATAATTGCAGGTGCTCATCAAGATACAGTAATCCATATAGACATCCCCCAAGAGGATTGTCATGATGAGCACCTGCAATTCCAAATTTACCATGACACCACCGTTTGTACACTTTTGTTGAAAAAAATGTCAGCACTATTCAGAGTTTATTTTCTTGGGCTCCTTGATCACTGCAGATGGCGACTGCAGCAACGAAATAAAAAGACGCCTGCTTCTTGGGAGGAAAGCAATGGCAAACCTAGATAGCATTCTAAAGAGCAGAGACATCACTTTGCCAACTAAGGTCAGGATAGTCAAAGCTATGGTTTTTCCAACAGCGATGTATGGAAGTGAAAGCTGGACTATAAAGAAGGCTGATTGCCGCAGAATTGATGCTTTTGAGCTGTGGTGCTGGAGGAGAGTCTTGAGAGTCCCCTGAACTGCAAGGAGATCAAACCTATCCATCCTGAAAGAAACCAACCCCAAATGTTCACTGGAAGGACAGATTTTGAAGCTGAGGCTCCAGTACTTTGGCCACCTCATGAGGAGAGAGGACTCCTTGGAAAAGTCCCTGATGTTGGGAAAGATTGAAGACAAAAGGAAAAGGGGACGGCAGAGAATGAGATGTTTGGACGGTGTCATCGATGCAACCAATATGGATTTGACCAAACTCCGGGAGGCAGTGGAGGATAGGAAGGCCTGGCGAGCTCTGGTCCATGGGGTCATGAAGAGTCGGACATGACTGAACGATTGAACAACAACAAATTCAGGGAAATCCATTGAAATTTGCCTATGTAAGGTCTCTCTTAAACCCATCCTACATGATCCTCTGCTTAGCTAAATAAGACTATAGTAACCTGCACACTGGACAGTTTTGACTCTCTACTCCCTCTTGTCTCTTTCGCATGTTGCTTCTCCTTGCTTCCCTCTCACTCCTAGCCACACCATCACACATACACACACAAAAATGAAGTGCCCAAGACTGATGATAGGTTGACACAAGGCCTGATAATGAATGAAATGAGAACAGGTTATTTTCTCCAAAAGGAAATAAAGTCAAAGCACAACTATTTCCAAACTACCGATCTAATTCTTCACATATCTCCTTTCATCCAGTGGAACTGGAGTAGGCGTAGATTTATTGTTGAAATCAGCTAATAGAAGGGATGGCCTTTCCATTACCTAACATGAGGCAGCATCCTCAGGCAGCAGATTTGGGGCATGATTAAAATATAACTAATTGTTGGTTCTTTAATTCATTGTAATTTTATTTTTACCAGAAGAGAATGAGATTTATGTTGACTGGCCAAGGGCATTTGGCACCTTGCCTTTTCAAAGAATCATAGAATCATAGAGTTGGAAGAGACCTCAAGGGCCATCCAGTCCAACCCCCTGCCATGCAGGAACCCCATCACAGTATTTCCGACAGATGGCCATCCAGCCTCTGCTTAAAAACCTCCAAAGAAGGAGACTCCACCACCCTCCATGGCAGCATATTCCACTGCCAAACAACTCTAACCGTCATGAAGTGCTTCCTAACATTCAAATGGAATCTCTTTTCCTGTAGTTTGAAACCATTGCCCCACGTCCTAGTTTCTGAAGCCATGGAAAACAAACCTGTTCCCTCTTCAATATGACATCCTTTCAAATATTTAAACATAGCTATCATATCCCTTCTCAGACTTCTTTTTGAAAGGCTAAACATTCCCAGTTCCCTAAGCCATTCCTCATAAGACATTTCCTCCAGACCTTCAACCACCCTGGTCTCCCTCCTCTGCACCCGCTCGAGGTTGTCAACGTCCTTTTTAAATTGAGGCGCACAGAACTGGATACAGTATTCCAGGTGGGGTCTAACCAGAGCAGAATAGAGTGGTGCTATCACTTCCCTTGATCCAGACACTATGGTTCTATTGATGCAACCAAGAAGCACATTGGCTTTCCTGGCCGCCACATCACACTGCTGACTCATGTTCAGTTTGTGGTCCACCAAGACTCCCAGATCCCTTTCACAGGTACTATTTTCCAGCCAGGTATTTTTTGAGGTGTGTGTGTGGGGGCATTCCCTGCTCTGACTCAAACAGCAAATGTCCTGAACTGCCAAGGTGACATGCTTCCATCTAATTATTACTTTGGAAAAATACAGTATGAACATTAACATTAAAAGTCTGGAATGTAGAACAGTTCCACTTCCCCCTGCTGTCATTGCAGCGCTTTGGTCCAAAGCAAGGTTCTCTGAGTTTCAAGAGAGCCACTCTGGAACAAGGGTTTCCAGAACAGCAGGTGCAGCATGTATATCAATGGCCAAGTGTTAACAGAAATATCTCACAGGTTCATGCCAACACTGTACTTTTACCAAGCTAAGGAGAAACATCTCATCTTCAGCACACATGTCCTGGAAAGGCACCTCATTGAAACCAGGAGGTATCCCATCAAAACAACATCTGTTCAACATGTAAGTCAAATGACACCTGTCCTTATTCCCACATTCAACATGCTACTTTTCTTCCCAGGATGGGGCCCAAGTTTGCTATACCATAATTGAAAAGCAGTACCACTAAAAATGCAATGAGCAGTATCTCATTGCTAGTCTCAATTAGAGAACAGGTGCAGTGAATCAATGGCTGAATGATGAGTAGTACTGCTGATGTAAACTCCATTGAATCAACGGCTCTCATTGTGACTTCTAGCAAGACACTAGCTAAGAATTACAAATATGAAAGCAAACATGCATGAATTCTAACATTAAAGCATAATAAAATCAAAACCTTTAGAAAACACGTCAGTTAATCTGCTAATAATAATTTACATGAATATTAAAGGAAACAAATACATCCAATTAATACCTTGATCTGCCTGCAAGCAGGCTATTGCCAAAGGTTTTTGTGTGCCGCGAAAGGACAACAGGGAGGAGGCAGCCCTAACCTCCCTTGACAAAGAGTTCCAAAGCCTGGGAGCAGCCACCATGAAGGTCGTGTCTCATTACTTCCCTGAACAAAGTTCTGAGATTGAGAAAAGAGCCTCTCTTCGGAGGCAGCCTCATATGAAAGCACACAGTCTTTGGTAGTTTGTTTTTCTTGCTTTCATCCACTGCTGTACCACTAAAATTTGCCAGTAGTGTATCAGATTCAGGAGTAGAGAAGAATGTATGCCAAAACCTGGGGCGTCCATCCAATTTGATCTCTGTCCTGAACTATCCCTGAAGACATCTAACTGGGTTACAAATGCCAAGACAACTGGAGTTGGGTCAGGCAGCTTTATATGGCACACTTTCCTTTAAACAACCTTTTGGATCGGTTTTGATATTAATATTATTCAGCCCAACCCTACAGTAAGTTTACTCCATGCATCCCCTGAGGCTTACAACTGACTCAGTATGCTGGATCCCGTGGTGTCATCCTGCTGATGGAAACATTTCCATCTACAGAACCTGGAGTGGGCATGATCCTCCCTTCCTTTTAAACTTAGTCTCATTGGTCCAACTTCAGAATCTACTCCAGAAGGACATAAACAAACCCTATGGAGCTGATTATGGGGCAGGGCAGAGGGGCTGTTTCCTTATCTGATTTTTGCTAGATTTTTAGATTCAACCAATTGCTGCTTTATCTAAGGAGGGTATCTGAAGCTGTTTACAGACATGCATGCACATATGCATGGCACCACTTGTTCTGCGCAAAGCCCAGCCATTTCCTTACCTGTTCTCACTCCATATTTCAGCGTGTCCCTGCAGTCCACCAGAATCTGCTCAAGTGACTCCGGGTTATCGGAGAGTTCAAGATTGAAACCTTCCATGCCTTCGAGGAGCTGGTGTGGGTGGTGGAAGTCCAACACCTTGGTGGACCGGTCAAAGGTCTTTCTCACGTAGGTCAGGAGAATGTCCACCACCTCCAGAAGGAACTGCACTGTCTGTTCCTCGCCATTCTTGGCCGGCAGCAAATCTGAGTGAGGGATCAATAAACAACCAACCCTGTTACGAAGGGCAGAGGAAGGATTTGCAAGATCCTTCCACACACATCAGCCAGTGTTGTCAATGTGTTCTTCAGAGACAGTGTTGTCAATGTGTTCTTCAGAGACAGTGAAATTCTCTTGAGAAAGACTCACCTCCCAGAGAAGGTGATAAAAACTTTTCCCTCGTTGACACAGAACACTGTGCTTTCATATTCTCCATCACGGCAAACAAACTACACTTTCAGAAATCTTATCCATCACATTATCTTGTTATTATTCTTCACATCTCATAACACTGTTAAATACTAAGCATCTGGGCCAAACGGAGAACCAAACAAACTTGTGAGAAACAACAGAGGCTCAATCTAGAATGTTTTTTTAAAACTTCTGATTTGATTTTTAATTCTGTTCTATTTGGATAGCCTAACACCAGAAAAAAGTTCAAATATTGAAGCCTCCAAGATAATAATAATTAGGAAGACTTGGCATACCCTTCAAAACATATGAGGCGAGGTGTTGAGGAGCCATTTTTAATCTCTGGCCTCAGTACAATCTTGTTCATTGGGGGTTTCTGAATCCTAGCTCTTCACCAAGGAGTTTTCACATTATTATTATCAAATATCAAGTTAAAATTATAGCTGGCTAAAATTAGTATTGTTTTTTAAATGAGTGGTCATTTCAACACGGGCTTGGTCTACCCCTAATGCCTACACTGTGCTACAGAAGCAGAGTAGAGTCAAAAGGGGAAAATCTTTTTGTGTAAAGCCATGTTGACATAAGCCAGATCTCATGCCAGAAGTAAGTAAATTAAATTCATTGAAAGTTTCCTAACCCACCTTTCAGATTCCAAGACTCCCTATGGCATTCTTTTCCCTTGAGAATGGCTTTGGGGGGCTTTGATTGGGGGTGGGGAGCCTTTATATTAAAAAAAAAGCACCAGTAGATTGTCACCAATTGTGAACTTCTATTAGTTCTTTATTTTTTCCATCTGTTCTTATTTTGAATTGTTAAATGGTTTTGATTTATCGTATTTGTGCTTATTTGCTTATTTGTTCTCTTTATTATGATGATTTGATTATTTACCTCATGTTGGTCTGATTGATTAGTTTTTTATTTACTATTTTAAGTTGTTTAAACTGTTTTTGTGTTTTGCTTATGTATGTAAACCACCCAGAGTAGCTTTTTTGCTAGATGGTTGTGGTATATAAATCAAATAAATAAATAAAATAAACTTTTTTTTTACTTTTAAAGGGTTTCCCACCATCCTGAGGCAAAAGGGAGCCCTAAGAAGACTCAGAAAATGAAAGGGAGGCCATTAAGCTTGCAATTTGTATAAATCAATTATCTCCAGTGCAAGATACAGCTTACACTGGCATAACTTCACACTGTAGGACATCGCAGTGTGGTGTGTGTTTTTGTTGAGAAAGCAGGACATTACGAGGAGGGAGCAATGGGGCAGGTGTGTCTCTGTGAGGCACTGAGAATGAAAGGCTTCCTCTACCAGCCTTCTTCCTGTTATGGAGTTGTTGAAAGAACGAGATGGATCTCTTCATGGATAGAAGCGGTGGGGGGAGGGGGGAATGCCAAATCACCCTGGACCGTTCTCCCTCCCCTGCCCCATTCTCTATTTGTACCACCCTCTGGTTCTAGACAGCAGCTTTCTTCCCTGCAGGAAGCAGCAAGGAGCCATAAAAGCGCCTGTCTATGCAAAAAACGGGCAGCCAGGACTCAGGTCATGACAGATGTGCCCTGGGCAGCAAGATTGCAGAGCTGCTCTGTGCATCAGCCTCTTCTGAGTTGCATAATCTCTTGCATCTCTCTTTCCAGCTAACCTGTAGCTGGGAAGTACAGGAAGGATTTATATATGTCTCTCTCTCTCTCTCTCTCCATCTCTCCACAGATGCCATCCTGTGGCACCGTGCAGACTAAACAACCCTGTTGTTATCTGCTCCATGGCCCCCTTCTTTAGAGGCTGCAAGAATTATTTGCAATCTCAGGTTTCAGGCCAATAAGGAATGGGAAACCAGTCACCAGCAGGCAAATGTCATCAAACATGTAACTAGCTCCCTCATTCATATTGGGTTGGGTTAAGTTTAAGGCTGCCCTGCACCTCCCTTTTGTAAAACAAGGCTGTGCTCCCATACTCACAACAGTCAAAACCCAAGCCTGGACAAGCTACTTTCCAGGTTGGCAAATCTTATCTTCTGGATGATTCTGGGAGTTGTAATTTTAAAAAAAAACTCACTTTTCCAAGCTCAGATGAGAAGACGGGCTTATTTAAATTTGGTATCCCCTGAAAGTTTAATGCATGGCTTTATCTCTTTGCAATCCACACAGCATCATGACTATAAGATAGATTTGCTGCATTTGTTTTTATAGTGTATTTATTATTGTTTTTAAATATTGTCTTTGGTATTTTAATATTGTCATGTTGAATTATTGTTGTAAGCTGCTTTGCGTTCCTTCGGGGAGAAAGGTGGCATAAAAATAATGTTTATTTATTTTTTATTATTATTGTTTTTGTTCTTAGCTGGGGGTGCCCAGACGCCACACTGTCTAATCACCTTTCCTCATCTGTGTGGCACAAGCCTTGAACGATTCCTAAATGACCTGATGAACTCTGGCTCTCGTTGTGACTACAGGATCGGCACGCCAAGAAAAAAGAGGGTGGACTCCTCCAGGCAGATGGCCCTCCAAAATATGCTGAACTGCAATGTTACCCATCACCCTGAGCAGCATCATGCCACCTGGAGGTCGGAGTTGCCTGGATTTGATGCAAAAGAGCAGCAGCAGCAGCAGATCCCCCGCCTGTTTAGGGAGAAATCCTCCAAACCACTTGGCAAGTTGACTGGGGCAGAGCTTGGAAAAGCTGTTTTAGGACAGTCCCACTGCCAACAGAGCTACTTGACACAGTAGCTGGGGGATTCTGGGTGTTATAATTGAAAAACTACCTTCTCCAGTCTCTGAACCAGTTTTTGAATGAATCCTAAGACTAGTCAAGGTGCTCACCCTAGACCAGTGATGGTGAACCTATGGCACGGGTGCCAAAGGTGGCACTCGGAGCCCTTTCTGTGGGCACCCGACATCACTCCTTTACAGCCACCTGTATACAGGTTAAATTACTGTATTGGCACTTTGCAAAGAAATTAGTGGGTTTTGAATTGCAGTTTGAGCACTCGGTCTCCAAAAGGTTCACCATCACTACCCTAGACTAAGTCTCCTCATCTGCCCCGGCTTCCAAGTTTTCTTTGGTAACTAATAGAAGGGTGTTCCACTTGACTCCAGCTGAGCTTTTGCTCCGTCCTAAATGCAGCTGCTTAGACAGAAGCTCCACTGAGTTTAATGGCCTCCAAATGGCCACAAAGGTCAATTGCACTTACTTCCAAAACAATTAGGAATTCAATTCTATCTGCACCTACTTCTCCCAGCCCTGCTGATTTCATTGGGACTAAATCCCAGGGAGGTCACAATAGATCTGCAGCATCTAAATGGCCTAAAAGCCCAAGAGGTCTCTTTGCCTGTCTCTTCCAAAGCAAAGACTCCTTTCCCAAAAGGGCTGAATTCCACTTTGGGTCTCAAATGGGTCTGAAGGGAAAGGAACTGCATCCCTGAGCATCAGCTGTTAAGATGGGATGGGGGGAAACGGTAGGGTGGATAGATTTCTGTTTGTGGCACGTCTTGGATAAAAAGACTCCTTCTCTAATGCAACAGCATGAGGTCTGGAATTCTAATGGAGGACAGCAGTGGGCATGGAGGTCAAACATTAGATGACCCTCCCCCCAAGAAGCTCACAAGCAGAGCAGGAGAGGAATAGTTGCTTGAAACTAATATCCTACCACTTCTAATAGTGTTCATCCGGAGCTCTCCAGGAAACCTTCAGGCAAGTCTGAAGGTAACTCCGTCCTACAACTTACAGCTCCCTAGGTCCTGGTCTTTGCAGGCATACAGTCTCTTCTAATGGGGGTGGTGGTGGTGGTGGTTCCATTCCACTGTAATTATGTGCCATCAAGGAGGAATTGACTTTTAGCCATCCCAGTAGGGCTTTCAAAGTAAGTGGAATGTTTTTAGGAGTGGCTTTACCAATTCCACACCCTCAGTGAGTTTCCATGGCTGAGCAGGAATTCAATTCTGTTTGCTGACTCCCTAAGAGAACATAACACAGGAATAAAACTGAAATTGGCCATGAGAGAGGCTGAAGCCCAGCCAAGCAGAATCACCTGAGCCCACGTCTTATAAAATGAAGGGTCTTTGTAGGGGAGTACACCCTACTTGTAGGATTGGAGCTGAAATATGCCGGGAAGATCCGTGGATTGGTCAAGTCTCCTGTCCCCTGGAAGATGGATTAGGGACGTGACAAAAAGACTGTTGTCGCCTATAAAACCCACAGATGCATATCTGTTTTGTCTCAGCCATGTGGAACGAATAAACCCAGCCAAGATTAGCCACAAAGAAATCATGTCAGACTTGGAAGGTCTGGGAAGGCAACTCAACCATTTTGGGGGCCCAGATGGTCTTCTCACCCATTCTACCAGTGCTCAGGTGAAGTACATAAAGGGAGAGGAGAATTTCTGAGGGAACACTTGGCTATGAAGGTGGTGCTGCTGAGATGAGGGATTTGGATGTTGGGACCATGGGCTAAGCTTCCCCGAAGATGGACTCCTGGTTGCACCTCACAAGGATTTGGAAGAATGTGTCCACAGCATGAAGAACCTCATTGGGAGGAGAGAGGGACACACAAGCTCATTGGTAAAGGGGAAATAAAAAGATGGACAGAGTGCCTCTAATGGGCCCCAATGATAATAATCTTCCCAAAAAAATGCAGGCCACAAATCACTTAATATCCAGTGCCTATATACGAAAGCCAAGAGCATAGGAAACAAACAAGAGGAAATGGAAATTATAGTTCAGGATGATAAATATGACTTGATAGGGATAAATAAAACTTGGCAAAATGACTCCCATGGTTGGAATGAAGCAACTGAACGATATACATTTTTGAAAGAGAACAGAAAAGATTAAAAGGGAGGTGGAGTCGTCTTATGTCAAAAATACACATTTGGATGAATTTGGTTCCTATCAAGAGCATCTTCATTAATACAATTGGGGGTTAAAATAATGAAAGTAATGTAGTGGGTGGCATCTACTGCACCTTGCCCAGTGCAGATGAAACTCGGAAAAACAAATTACAAGAATTTGTAAGAGATACAGTTTAGTAGTACTGTAGTGGGAGATTTCAATCATCCTGATACCTGTTGGGAAGCAAATTCTGCCCAAGTATACTTAGCCCTTCCAAGCAATTTCTGGCTTATGTTGCAGATAATATTCTCCCACAATAAGTGGCAGAAGAAATTAGAGGATTAGCTGTCCTGGACCGCATACTAAATAACAGAGATGACTTTGTGGAGAAAGTGGTAGTAAGTGGGGAGTGACTATGGGCGTTTATACATGACCCCTAAGCTCTGCCGCAAATGGCTGCAAGCTCCGGACCTTAAAAATGTTTACCCACCAGCTTGGGAGTTTGCAGACAATTAAGTGCGACCCTGCCCACTTTAGCGTGACCCAGCGCACTTTTCTTGTACCTGCTTTTTGATGGTGAAAAATATTTGATGCGGAGAGTGCCTGAGCTCTCCTCGCTTCTTTCTGTTGTTTTTCTTTTGCCTCCGCCCCTTAAAGAGGCACCGGAGGTAAGAATGCATTCTTTTGTCCCTGTCTAAGGCTTTTTTTTCTCCCTCCCCTCACGCAGACAGAACAAAGAAGTGCAGAGCGGGTGGGGATGGAGGAACAGCAACGAACCCTCAAGATCTCTGGTCCGAATTTAAGGGACCAGCGGATCTTAGGGGTCGTGTAAAAAGGCCCTATGTTCCCGTTCTCCATCCAGAAGGAAACAAAAGCAGAACATGGCCATATATGTATGTTGAATTTTAGTAAAGCCAGTTTTAATAAACTCAAGACTATTGTAAGTAAGGTCCTATGGCGGAAGATATAGGAAAAGGAGTTCAAGATGGGTGAGAGTTTCTTAAAACCAAAATTCTAACGGTATAACTACAAACACTTCCAACAAAAAAGGGGTTGGGGATTAAAGAAAGAGAAGGGGACAGGAGAGAAGAAAAAGGAAGCAAAAAGTGGAAATGCCCAATTCCTACTTTAGCTTGGTCTTTTCCCAAATGACAGTCTATGACCCTCCAGGCAAATGTGAAGTAGAAATGAAAGGAGACCAGATTGCAGCTGGGGACTGATAAATAGTCAAGGAAAACTTGACTTTGAAAGAGTTCAGATCGTCAGGGCTGGGTGAACTGCACCTAAGAGTATTGACGGAACCAGCAGAAGAACTATTATTTTCTTGAAATCATGGGGGATGGGAGAAGTGCCAGGTGACAGTAGGAGGGCTAATGGAGTTCTCTGTCTTTAAAAAGGAAAAAATAGTAATGAATCTGGGAACTAGACACCAGTCAGCCTGATATCAATATCAGAGAAAATGCTGGAGCTGATTATAAACTGGTCACTCTGTAAAGACATTAAAAACAATTCAGCAATAACTAGAGGCCAACACAAATTTGTCAGGAACAAATCCTGCCAAGCTAGTCTTATTTTTTGATCAGGTCACCACCCTGGTAGATAGTGGAAATCTGGTAGATGTAACATATCTTGACTTGACTTCAACAAAGCCTCATGATATTCTGGTTAGCAAGCTAACTAGGTATACACTGGATAGAACATCTGTCATGTGGATACAGAGTTGGTTACAAAATCATACTCAAAGAGTGCTTATCAACGTCTCCTCAAACTGGGAAGGGAGTAGCAAGGAGGGGGTTATACCTCAAGTTCGATCCTATACCTGTGTTCTTCAACAATTTTATTAATGATTTTGATGAGAGATTTCAGGGAATACTTATCAGATTTGCAAGTGACACAATATTGGGTAGAATAGTTAACACTCTGGAAGGCAGAGGGGAGGTGGGGAGATGCCTGGTTCAGAAATGCTACAAGTGAGAAGGATTTTGGAATGGTTATAGATCACAAGCTGAATATGGATCAACAGCGTAATGTGGCTAATAAATAAATAAATAAATAAATAAATAAATAAATAAATAAATAAATAAATAAATAAATAAATAAAGAGGCTGCATTAACAGTCATATAGTTTCCAAATCCTGTGAAGTACAAGTTCTCCTCTTTTTGGCACTGATAAGGCCTCTCCTTGAGCATTGTGTCCAGTTCTGGACACCCAACTTCAAGAAAGATGCTGACAAATTAGAACAAGTTCAGAGGAAGGCAACAAGAAAGATCAGGGGAGTGGAAACCAAGCCCTATGCAGAAAAATGGAAAGAAACTGGGTGTGTTTAGCCTGGAGAAAAGAAGATTTGGGGGAAATATGATAGCACTTTTCAAATACTTGAAAGGTTATCACACAGAGGAGGGTTGGGATTTGTTCTCACTCATTACCTGCCCTCTGCCCTTATCTCACAACCTAATATTATAAGGAAAAGAATAAAAAAATCATGCCGTAAACCCAGCTATTAAAGCAAAAAGTGTTCTGCAATACCGTAACCTCAGTGAATTAATTACAGGAAAAAAGCTCCAAGGAACCCAGTGAATTAACAGGAAAAAAATCAGCAAATTGGAGCCTAATATTTATTTTAGGACAAGCTTTCCTGGATTGGGGAGCACCCCTGGCTCTTTGGGAACTGACCCACCGATTTGCTGGGCCTTGGATAAATCCCCATGTAGGTATGTTCCATGGATGGATCTAATCTGGATGGGATGGGATCTGGCTTCAGGCTCTTCTGTGTGCATCCGCTTTCTCCAGCATCATTTCTCACACCTCCATCACACCTGCTATCCACCACCCGTCTCCCCCTTGGCAAGAAAGACTGTTGGGAAGGAAGGAAGGAAGGATGGAAAGAAAGAAAGAAAGAAAGAAAGAAAGAAAGAAAGAAAGAAAGAAAGAAAGAAAGAAAGAAAGAAAGAAAGAAAGAAAGAAAGAAAGAAAGAAAAGGATCGTTGGGGAAGGGGAAAGGCGATGGGGAGGAAGAGAGAAGGAGGCCAACCAAGCAGCACTCACCGCGGGCGTAGAGGTTGGAGAAGTCCGTCTCGGTCCGCCGGAACCGGGCTTCTTTCTCGTTGTTCTCGCAGGTCACCAGCAGGTTCTTGGACGGCGGCGGCGGCGGCGGCGGCTGCTGCTGCTGCTGCCTCTCCTTGAGCGCGCTCACCAGGCGGCTCTTGTCTTCCAGGCTGTTGTTCCGTTGCAGGAACCCTACATCGTTATTGCAAGGGGGACAGGTCAGGGGCGGCTGGATCTCGCTGCCCAGCATGCTGGCGTTGCAGGAGGTGTGGGGCGGAGGAGAGGGGGCGAGCAGAGGCGCTGGTGGATCACCCACCCAAAGGATCTGGCGGCGCGGGAGACGCGCAGCCACTCCGGCTGGGAAGGAGAAGGCGAGGGGGAGGGAGGCCGGCGGCTTTTGGCAAGGGGTGGCGGCGCCTTTCCGGCTCCCGCTTTCTCCAGTGCGCTTGTTGCGCCGAGTCCCGCGGTTGTTCCCGAGCAGGGCTGGTGGCAGAGGACTGCGCTCCCCTAATGAGGTCAGCGAGGGAAGGGAAGCCTATTTATGGGGGAAGAGCGCACGCCCGGAGGAGCGAGCGCTCAAAGGAGATCAGTCGCAAAAAGCCAGCCGGGCGAAAACAACCAGCGGGGAGGCGCGGGGGGGACGCACCGCGTAAGTTTTCGACATTGAGCGGAATGGCAAGTTCTAAGCTGAGTCGATCGGACAGATTCCGCTTCGGCGCCCATCAAGCGCCAAAAAGGGTTTCTCAGGGCGGTGGAAGACACACACGAAACCCCCCACCCGCCCGCTCCTTCCACCACCACCCCGAAACATATGGGCTTCTAGCCCCTCCGGACGGACGAACTTGTCCAGGTTGCCTTCCTGAACAGTCAAGTTACACAAGGCAGAGGAAGAGAGGGTTTGCCTCCGGAAGGCCAGATAAGAAGACTCCTCAAAACAAACGCCTGTTGCCATCTCTGGTCTCCAGCCCCAGGAAGGAAGGAAGGAAGGAAGGAAGGAAGGAAGGAAGGAAGGAAGACAGACAGACAGACAGACAGACAGACAGATAGATAGATAGATAGATAGATAGATAGATAGATAGATAGATAGATAGATAGATAGATAGATAGATAGATAGATAGATAGATAGATAGATAGATAGATAGATTCTGGTCAGTCAAGTGGAACGTGGTTTCCCACCTCCATACATCTGGAATCCGATTCAAGGGCTTTTGGGGCACCACTTAAATTTGATTTTGCCCCTCCCCTTATTGGATTTCGGAAAAGAGAGAGAAAAAAATTACCCTGCCACCTCCCCAGGAGATAAAATCGGCAGCAAAACCTCCTTTATAGAGAGAAGTTTATTCTCAAAAAAAGTGTGCTTCATTCTCCTCCTCCTCCTCCTCCTCCTCCTCCTCCACAGCAGCCTCAGGATTGGGCCTCTTCAGCAAATGAATGCTCAGTTTCAAATCCAGGACGAGCAAGAGACCGATTAAAATGGAAATGTATGAAAGAAGCATAAACTCTTACGAGGAAAATGAAATTCACTTAGAGTGGGCCAAATACCCCTGGTGTAAAACCGAAGCTTCTCCGCTTGCGGCCGGAATGCCTCCCACGTGGCCGCCAGAGACTGAGCGCAGTCTCCGCGAGGGAGGGGAGAGGGCTCGCGGCGGCGGCAGGAGCGTGCCTTGGGAGAAGGCCCTTGACCAAAGCAGGCCCTGGGCCACCCCTTCGGTCCAGGACTAGCTCAGGACAGAACCTGGGACGCCCGGGAGCTTAAGCGCCGGGCAGAAGACGCGTGAAGAGCCTCCCGTCTGCACGTTTAGGCACAGCTGTAGGCAAGGAAAGAAATGGTTCCAACCTACCCCTCCCTCCCCCAAAAAAATTACATTTCTTGGGTTTTCCTTACGTAGGATCTATAGGTGCCACGATGGCGCAGTGGTTTGGAAAGCACATAGAAATCCATAGGCACACACTCTGTACCCAGCATGTTTGTTTCTTAAGGGGGGGAGGGGGGAGGTAGGACCTTGGAAGGTTCTGGTACTCAGCTGGCGACCCACCTGTTTTTCAAAAACGCATCTCTACCGCAATGATTTCAATAGCTACAGCCAAGCGCTGTAAGCCCAATTACGTTGACTTGAAAGAAGTCGGCAAGGGGGCCGCCTGCCCCGGAACATGCCGAATTAGCCAGAAAGGTCCACTTTGTTTAGTACGATGTACATCCAAGTACAGTTTGGAAGCGTTACTGTAGCTCCCCAAATCTCCATCCTGTCTGGGGGATTGTGAGGGGCTGTAGTTTTAAAAAAAAAAAAGACTTTTTCAAACGCTTACGTCTGAGGGCACCTGGGACGGCAACTTAAGAAAGGAAATTCAAGGGCAGAAACGTGCCTTTGTGTCTTGAGAAAACGAAATCCCATAGACTGACCCTAAAACGTTTCCAGTGGAAATTCGCAAGAAAATGCTTTTCGCTTCAGTCCCAGCCTGATTCCCGCTGATTCTCGACGAAACGTAGCTTCCCGACTAGAAATGAGGAGAGAGAACCTCGGAAGAGCACAGACTTAAGTGAGCGATCCGTGTCTACCTAGAAGTGACTCCCACCGACTTCAAGGGAAGGTGGGATCTGGCCGCAGGATCCGGCTAAACGCTTGTCCTTGCGACCCGCACTTAGCCCAAGGCAGGTAACTCGGGTTCGGTCCATCCTTCCAGCTCTGTCTAGCCCAGTGGTTCTCGGCCTGTGGGTCCCCAGATGTTCCTGGACTGCAACTTCCAGAAGCCTCCACCACTCGCTGTGCTGGAAGGGGTTTCTGGGAGTTGCAGTCCAGGAACATCTGGGGACCCACAGGTTGAGAACCACTGTAAAAAGCTGAACTCTTCTGGACGCTTCCGGTTTGGCGGTCGTTGTCATGGCGACGGGTTCCCCACCGCGCCTAACTTCAAAGGGACCTCCTCAGCATTTAGATGAGAAGATCCAGCCACATCCCCTCCAGGTAAGAAACAAGCAAAGAAGCACCGCACTCGGTCCTTTGAGAGCCACAAAGTAGTCAGCCACGTTTATATCGACACAAGGGTCGAGTTTCCTCGTTTGGGTTAACTCCGAATCCCCAAATGCTTCCCGCGCTTTCCTGTCTAGACCTCAGTGTATCTTCTGGGGAAGCTTTCCGGGCAGCATTTGTTCTGCCACACACCTCCCCCAGTGAGGATGCCATCCATGCATCAAGGCATGGTTTTTCATGGGGTTCTTAAAAGAAGGTGGTGGTGATGATGGTGAAGAAGAACCTTGGAGAAGAATCCACAAGCAAGACAGCTGGGAGTTTGCTGTTAGGAAGCTTTCTTATCATGCAACTAAGGGCCTTTTTACACGACCCCTAAGATCCGCTGGCCACTTAAATTCGGACCAGAGATCTTAGGGGTTCCTCGCTCTTCCTCTGTCCCCACCCCCCTCCGCACTTCCTGGTTGCTGGCTGCGTGAGGGAGGGAGAAAAAAGAAAGAAAAGAATGCCGGTTTACCTCCGTTTTGTTCCCGGCAGCATTCAGATCTCTTAAAGGGGTGGGGCGCAAAAAAAGAACAAACAGAAGCCAGGAGAGCCCCGCACTCACTATCCTTACACCGGATCAAATATTTGTCACCTCCAAAAAGCAGGTACAAGAAAACTGCTGTTTGGTCGCGCTAAAGTGGGCGGGGTCGCACTTAATTGTCTGCAAAGTCTGGAGCTGGTGGGTAAACATTTTTAAGGTCCAGACCTTGCAGCCATTTGCGGCGGAGCTTAGGGGTCGTGTATAAACGCCCTAAGTCCCCTTAGGAGACTTCGGAGGGAGGCCGTCTCTCTGTCGTCTGAGGCTCCACACCCATCCCTGTGGACTTGGACAAGAGCCCTTGGTCCCCCACACCAGCCTGTGTGGGATTAAACTGCTATGATTTAGGAAAGAAGGAGCCCACTTCGCGGAGCCCAAGGAGGGTCTCCTCAGGCAGAGAGGAACCAGGTTCATCGAATCATGGAAGGAACTTGCCTATAAAGCCATCTCCTCCAAACCCTGGTTAAGGCACAGATCCAAAGCAAAGGAGAGCTGGCAGACGGTCCTCTCATTTTTTCTGGAATGCCAAAAATGTTGGAGCACTCACCAATTCTTGAGTTAGGATCCCCCCCCCATTTTAAGCTAAAATTGTATGACAGTCTTTCCATAAAAAGTGGGAAGGTAAAACAGTGTTTCCTTGCAGCCATGCCGGCCAGTAGCCATGGACTTGCACAACACTGGCTCTTTGGCTGCAAAACGGAGATGAGCACTGCCCTTAGAGTCAGACACCACCTAGCACGCATGTGCAGGGGGAGCCTTTACCTTTGCCTTTAGCCTATCTTCCCCCAGGTTTCTTTTCTCAAGGCTCAACATGGCCAGTTCTTTCACTCTATCCTCAGAGGACTTGGTTCCTGGTCCCCTGATCATGCTTGTTGCCCTTCCTGGCATCTTGCATAGCTTCATAACTGGACACAGAATAATGATGTCTAGTCAGTGCTGCATAGAAGGGAATTAGTACTGTACTTAACATTAGTTGGAGACTATATTGCTCCTAATGCAGTCTATAAAACATGTTGCACTTTCTTTCTTTCATTCTTTCTTTCTTTCTTTCTTTCTTTCTTTCTTTCTTTCTTTCTTTCTTTCTTTCTTTCTTTCTTTCTTTCTTTCTCGCATCACGCTGCTGGTTAATGCTCAATTTCTGCTTGTGATTGACATAAATTCCAAGATCCTTCTCACAATGTAGTATAACTGAACCAAGTATCCCCCATCTTGTAACAGTGTGTTTGGTTTTTCCTCCTAAGAGTGTAGAACTTTGCACTTATCCCCGCTGTACTTTTCAGCCCGGTGCTGGAGTCTATCTCGATCATTTTGAATTTTGTGTCTACTGTATCTTTATGAGCAATTCCAATCAATTTGGTGTCATCTGAAGATCTAATAAGCATTCCCTCATCCAAGTCATTAATAAAATGCTGAAGAGCACTGGGCCCAGGACTGGGCCTTGCAGTACCCTACTTGTTACTTCTTCCCAATCTGAGAAGGAGCTGCCAATAAGCACTCTAAGAGTACTATTCTGCAGCCAATTGTGTATCCACTGGACACTTGTTCTCCCCAGCTCACACCCAGTCCTAGTTATCTTGCTAATCAGAACATCATGGGACACTTTGCTGAAGTCAAGATATATACATCTACTGTATTCCCACCCTCTACCAGGGAGGCTACCCAATAAAAAAGCGAGATACTCACAAGGGTGGCAGAAAGATGTGTGAGCTGGAAAGTCCCTTGGGCCAAGGCTATTTCTGTCTCCTCCTGTCACTTCCACTCAGATCATGCCTTGAGAAGCAGCCCCTCTTTTCTGGCTCACACAGGCTCAGTCCCGGAAGGGCTGATGAGCGACTGTGGTCTGGGAGGCGGAGGAAGTGGACGCAGCAGCCCAGGGGGGAAAATGTCCCCCCCAGTCGGGCTGGAGCCTCAAGATCACGTGTCAAGGAAGGGCTCCGTCTGAAGGCTGGAAGCTGCTGATCCCAGCTCCCCCCCCCCCCAAGGAGGACCTTTCTTTGCAGACACGTGGCTGGCTCGGCCTCCTGAGACGGAAGCAAAGTGCAGCCTCTAGGCACAACAGCCCTAGCTCACCACTGACCGGGAGGTTACTCTCTTTTTAATGCGTGTTTAGGTTGCTCGTCAAAGCGAGGGGGGGCTAATTATTCACGGAGATAGTTTCCTAGGTGGGTAAAAGGAGGATACATCGAGTATCTCGGCAATTGGAGTTAACAGCAGGAACTCGCTCCCCCGGCGTGGCACCCGGGATTGGAACCACTGAGCTGCCGACCTTGCAGCTGACAGTTTTCAGTGCTCTAGCCCGCTGAGCCACCACGCCCCGATTACTTTAGGCTTGAGAGGGTGGCTATCGACTGCCACCCCAGTGCTTGGGGGACTTGAACTGGGAAGCTCCCATGCTTGGTGGTGTTTTAAGCTCTGAAAGTTAGAAGGCTCGGTAAAAAGCCTCAACCATTATCGCAAAATCCCGGAAGAATAACAGCGCTATCCAACACTCGGAAGCAGAAGCAACTCCCATTGATTTCAATGAGTGGGCCCAGGACTACAGACCAAGCGAGCAATCTTATACTTATCTATCCAGGAGTAAGATCCCGTATACTAAACGGAATGCACGATCCTGTAAGGGTACAGAAAATCATAGCAGCGGTTCCCAACCAGGGAAAAACGTGAGCCCAAGCAGAAGGGACACCGAAACACGCCCTAAAGAGGTGTCCCCTTTGGATGGATCCACGACTGTTCCCAGCGGAGGCTTGGCAAGAAATTCATTTTATAATTTTAACGGATCCCGACAGAGGAAATGTTTTTATAGTTGGACGCTCCAGAATTATGCAGGAACACAAACACAGTGGAAAACTCCCGTGGATGTTATCCACTGGATCACGCCCGAAAGAATTAAAGAATCTCTACTTTCCCAACCAGTAACTCTGGAAACGCGAACGACATAAACCCAAGTCTGGTCACATTGGATTTCCATTTCTGCTTAGTTAGCCGGTTTGATAATCATCACTGAACCGGTTAGCAATTATTTCAAAGCATCCAGAGACATGATGAGCGTTCACCTCTGTACACCAGAAAAAAAAGTAATTAAAACACAAACTGGCAACTTCTATCAAGAGCAAGAGAGGAGAAAGGGCGTCCTAATTCTCCCCTTTTTAAAACAGGAGGCCAGTTGTCTATTTTAAAAAACTAAACAACACTGAACTTCTGCGAGGATAACAGATCAAGAAATCTGTGGCTAATAGAGTCAGCCAGGTTGTTGCATCTCCTGGATGTTGAAGTAATAGGTACAAATTGGGCAATTGCTTCGCAGTAAATGGTCTCTCTCTCCCCTCGCCAGGAAAGGCAATTTGACTTGATCCGGTTCTACTGGGCGTAAAAAAGGAAGCCAATTATTTTCAAGGCAAGATATAAAGGCCTTGGGGGAAAATAATGTTAATGACTGAGAGGCATATTTGTATAGATGCTTAAACCGGTGTGAGTGAAGGAGTGAGTGGAGATCCTGCACCCATTACATTTCAAATTACATTATAAGAGCGAATTTGATTTATGTATTTATTTATTTTTGCAAAATTATATTTTAAGGCGAGGGTTGTGGATTTCGAGAACTGGTCCTCGCTCCATCCACATCACTGGCCGCGACAACTGCTCACGGGATGAGGAAATACGCGACGCGTCGCGTCACAGCAGTCGATCAGCCGACCATTTAGCCAGGAAAGAGGAAGGAGCCTCAGTCCGCTGCCCTCCTGTGCGCAAACAGGCCCTGCGGAACGCGGGGGGGGGGTCTTGCTCCTGAACAAACATGCATATCCTTGCCGCCTACATTGCGGCAGGAAAGGAGGGTTTTTCTAACCCAGATTCTTATATTTGGCCTGGGGCTTCACCTAGATCCGATAAGTCCAGAACTGAAGCTAGGTCTCCTCAACTCTGGAACTTGTGCAAAGAAAGAAAGAAAGAAAGAAAGAAAGAAAGAAAGAAAGAAAGAAAGAAAGAAAGAAAGAAAGAAAGAAAGGGGCAAAACCTCTAAGCATGCGCAGACCATTTTCCCCTCATTGGGACGTGGCGATCAAAAGAAGAAATCTAAAGCCCTCTGGAATGGGGAAAAGGCTTCCATGTCAAAATCGTTGACGGTTTTCCCTGTTTAGGACTACACTTTGATCCCCTTTTCATTTCAGACGCCAACCACTGGCCCATTACAACGAAACCCGGCAAGAGAGTGTCTCTAGTGGTTTTCTTCCATTTTGGGCATTGGAATAGCCAGAGATTAAAACAAAAACAAAAACAAAAACAAAATGCTAAACCCTAACGCATTTATTTGGCTGCTTTTCTTTAGGGGCCTTGATTTATATGTGGCTCCCTTTGCAACCAGTCTTATCTCCCCCCCCCCATCTTGGACTTGGACCCTTTGCAGCAGCTTTGAAGAGGAGGAACCAGCCCCCCCCCCGCCTTTTACGACACACCACCACCACCACTGCTGCCTAGATGCCCTAAGCACATCCGATCTGGCCTGATTTCGGAAGCTAAGCAGGGTCGGCCCTGGTTAGTACTTGGATGGGCCAAGTACGCTGTAGGCGCCTGGAGTAGGAACTGGCAAACCACTCCAGTGTTCCTGCCAAGAAAATTCCATGGACATGGACTCACGAAGAGTCGGTCACGACTATAACGACACGACACACACACACACACCACCACCACCACCACCACCACAAAGGCATTTGCCAGAAACGACTGTCAAGCATTGCCAGTGGTCCAGAAGTCCCCATGGCTAAGAATCTTCCTTGAACACCCTATGGGAGCCTCGTTGGACAGAGCCCTGCCTGCTTCCTGTTACATAAGAGAGGGGGGGCGCTACTCCCTGGGAAAGCTCCCTCCACATCAGCTGCTCTATGGGCCGTCTCATTGTCCCGCCCCAAAGCGAAATAAACAAGCAAAGAGTGATTCATAGCGTCCCTTCGCCCTTAGCAAAACAGAGGCCGTGTTCCCTGACATGCAAGGAACAGGAAGTTCTGGATTTCAAAAAAGAAAGAAAGAAAGAAAGAAAGAAAGAAAGAAAGAAAGAAGGAAAGAAAGAAAGAAAGAAAGAAAAAGAGTCCAAGCTAATGAAGTGGAAAGACAAATCCAGAAAATACCAAAATGGAAGAGTCATGACATGAGATCTGTATTATGATATTCACCATATTCTTACAGTGGGAGAAACAAGCGCCGGAGGTAACATAACAGCCAATTACTGTCCACTCTGCTTCACTTCAAATGAGGTTAGGGGGTGGGTGAGAGAGAGAAATGCTTCCTAGCCCCTGCCAAATCTGGACAGGAATGAAAAAGGACACCATGTTCGTGTCTTCTTGGCTTAAAGAACGAATTCTCGACGAATTCTCTCACCATCGCTGAACGACGGGACCTGAAGCGCCAAAGGCTAAATCGGATTACGAGCGAATGCCCGTACAGGTGGACTGTAATATCGCTCCGGTCAAACTGTTTCCATTTAACGGGCTTGTAGACACCGTAATGATAATTAGATATATTCACTACTTAGTTTCTACTGGGTTATAAAACCTAATCGCTCGAAATAGACCAACCGGTTTCTATCAACCCATAAACACTGGCTAAATTTCCCCATTTTTTGTTATGGTTTTTATAAGGCTGCATATGGTTTTAGTGGGTTGAGAACTAACGTTCTTTGCGTTGCCTTTCTTCTTTTTCTTTCTATATACGATATATAGAAAGTATATATACTTTTGAAAGAAACCACCTTGTTGTAATTCGAGAACATTAACCATCCAGAGTTCTACCTCACTTCTTGCAGGAGGTTTTAGCTGTGCTGAAAGATCCAAGCTGAGATTTCCGACCAGCTTCAAGGCTCGCTTGGATGACCTTGAGCTCAGGAATGGCCTCCCTCTCAAGGTTGTCTTTTACTGCTCTTTGGGACCAGCGTGGCCTCGCAAGCGGCAGTTCCGCAGATCTTCACCTAGCGGTAAACCCCAGCGGTGGCGGGTCCAATTTTTAACTCCTCGGTAAATAGGAATTTATCAGTGGAATGGCGCAAAGGGCGATCCCGTCCCCACACCACTTTGTAAAGATGATTGAATGTAATCGATCTCGTTGGCGTTTATTTCCAAATTGTGTCCATGTTCTAGGAAGGAACGTATCATATGCAGGTCCGCTCAGAAAGACTTCCCGCCCAGTGTCTCCTAAGGCTGGGGGTGGGGTGTGTGTGTGTGGGGGGTCCCTCGCTGAATCTTTAGCCAGCGTTTCCCAGACAGGCTTCGAAAGAGCCTAGTTTCCATTGGAGACCCACAGAGGAAAAGCTGAAGTCTAAATTCCAGGCCAACCCGTGGGAGGCGCGCTTCCGAACCATGCCTGTTGAAAGGAAACGCCTCCCAATCCATCTGCACAAAGGCAAGCCTCCTGACACACACACACACACACACACACACACACACACACACACACACACACACACACACACACACACACACACACACACACACACCGCTGAGATTTTATCCCCCGCGCTGCCACGTTCCTCCCTGTGGGTGCTTCCGGCAGAGGTGGTGGATCGCCTCTGTGGCGCTGACAAATCCCCCGAAGAGCGCTGGTGGTTTTCAATCCCGCCCCTTTCGTGGAGCCAAGCGGTGGATCCCGCCTCTCCAAGAGAAGCCGCTGTCGAAGGTTCCGGGTCGGTCGACCCCCTTTCCCTAACTCAGCCGGAGAAGCTCTTTGTGGACGGACGGCCGCCGGGCTGGCGGATAAAATGTGAATCTTCTGGACAAGTGCTGCTGTGTTTCGTCTTCCGCCAGAGAGAGAGAACTCGCTCGTTTTCTGTCGGCGACCGCAGTGCAAAGGGGGACATCACGCCCCCGACGTCGAGTCCCAGGGCAGCTGTCAGGGCAATAGCAATAGAGCAGGCAAAGGCCCGCGTGCTTTCCGGAGGAAATCGGGGTCAAACGCCGCTCCTCCGGCACCGTGCACCGCCTCTTCCACCCCCACCCCCCCAGGAACGCAGATCCTTCGCATCCCGCTCCCTCCTCCGCTCGCTGCCCTCGTCTGCCTGGAGCTTCCCTCACCTTGACTTGGGATGGGCGAATGAACCGATCAGCCGGGTCGTTTCATCGACCCCAAAGCTTTTCGGGGCCTGGTTGTCCGAGGAGCCAGAGGGACAGCTCTCTTGGAGGACGTCGCCAACGTGGTTTAAAACTGTGGTCCATCCGCAGGTCGAGGAAAGAGCCAGGAGGGCCCCGATGGGAAAAGGCACTTGACAGGCTTCTCAGACAGAAACCTTGGAAGATCTTCAGCCCCCCCTCCCCCCGGGGTCGTCATTCCAGTCGTACCAGGAAGTGTGTGTGTGTGGGGGGGGAGGCGGGTTCCTAATAAGCGGCATTTCTCTGGACCCTGCCCTGCCCTCATAGGTCAACCTTGCGCATAGGAGCGCGCACACAGAGAGAAATACAATGGGGGGGGCAGAGGCCGAGAACGGAGGTGCTTTCTCGCAAACAATGGAAGCGAGGCGTGCTCCCTAACCTCCCAACGAATCCTGTGGCACCTTCACGAGCCTAAATGATGTCCGTTTCTCCTCAGATCGACACCTACTCTGGCGGCCCAATTAATCAGATATAAAGACATCCCGTTCTCCCTTCCTCCTGGGGAGTCGGAGTATTTAAATAATGTTCAGCTAGAGTATTTATTATTATTATTATTATTATTATTATTATTATTATTATTATTATTATTATTATTATTATTATTATTATTATTATTTTTGGGAAAGGAGTGTTTGGAGAAAGAGAGAGAGAGAGAGAGAGAGAGAGAGAGAGAGAGAGAAGCGTCAGGTTTTGATTCCAGACGCCTCTCTCCTTCCTCTTTGTGTCGCGGGTGTTTGGAACGCGGGCAGATCTTGTGTTGGGTTTTTTTCCCCCGTTTTACCTTCTTCCTTAAAGGACTGGATACGGTGGGGTTGGGCGCACTAGCATTTTCCGGGGATCTTAGGCCCTGCCTTCCCTTTTCCCGGAAAAAATGGGTTGCCCCACCATAAACCCTGGTCGTCTAGCAACCCACAGCCGCAGCGCCAGCAGGTGCAGCGATGCGTTACTTTATCAGTGCTGCTTGCTGGGCTAAATTAAAACGATGATGAAAAAAACGGATCGTTCCAGCCACTGAAGGGACGAGCCGGAAATGGTCCATTAAACTCAGATCAGGAGCTATTTATAGAAGAGAAAGACGCCCGGCGGAGTTAATATCACTCCTTCCGCCGCCACCTCCTCCTCCACTTGGGCTCCAAGGCAACGGCTGCTGGGCGAAAGGGTTAAAAATCCATCGCAGTTCTAGTTCTTTGTAGGCGCGGTCTTAATTCAAATTCCAAAATTCCGGGTAGAGAAGCAGTTTTAGTTGAAGTTTTCTTCACCCTTTAAGTGGAAAGAAGATCCTGTCCATCTGCTTTCTCACAATTTCAAATTTTGGCTTCTCCTCTGTTTTCTTCCCAGCCCGATACTTAGGGATGTTTACCCGTTTAAAAACAAACACGAGGTTCAATGGATTTTAGCTCCAACGAAACGCGCAAAATCCGGCAAATTATTAAATCTGTGCACCATCCAACTCAAGGAAGGTTAATTCCGGGTAGAAACGTACCCGATCAGGTTGTTTATCCAAAAGAAGAAACGAAAGCAAAGGGAGAGAGATGGAATGGCGCCTGGACTTCCTCCCGTCCGCCCAGCCTCCCCGAAAGCGTTGTCAAGAGGTTTAGGCGAGGGACAGGTGGACGGGCTGGTTATCCGCCAATGAGTCTCTTGCTGCAACCGTGTGATCTGAAGGCTGCTTCTTGGTGTCCACCCAGACCCACCCACCCCGCCTTGTCTCCCCCTTTCTTTCCTCGCCTCTGTTTTATTAGGGGTCCAGTAAGGCGCGCTGGCTGACTGCCGGCCAGCCCCTAATCTCCCGGACGCAGCCGCCTGATGAATGGCTCTTTAATAAGGCTCTCGTTAATCTTTCTCCCGCAGGAGATCCATATTTTCTGCGCCGATAAGGTTGAACAATCCCCAGACAGTCGCGAGAGGTGGCGGCAGCCCTCGCGGGTCGCGCGCGCCTCTCTTCCTCCCCGGGCCGGCTTCGATCGCCCAGACAGTAGTAGCCAGCCACAACGCCTTGCCGGCTTCCGATGGCCCCATTTTAGGAGCTCCTCCGAGGAACCAGGCACCGGCCGGGATGGTGAAAGAAAACCCCCGCCGGCGTCGAGGAACTGAGAGCGGGAGCCGACCAACCCACCCACCCACCCACCAACCAACAGAAGTTCCCTTCTGCTCCTCGGAGCTCAAGCAGCGAAGGGCCCTGCTCTATCCACCGTCTCAAGGACGAAGGAAAATGCACGCGTGCCACCAGCTCCCCTCCTCCTTCCAGGCCGGCATCGAATACCTCGTACGCCCCCCCCCCGCCACCCCGGGGAGAATGGACAAGGGCCACGAGGCCTGTGAAATACGCACTCCACAAAGCAGACGCACGCCTACTGCTGCACACTCTTTCCTTTGGCCTCTGGATACCGCCCAGAATGTTTCTGGTTGCTCCTCCGGGCGTCCCCCCCCCCAGCACTAGTCGCTCAGTGAAAGTAAGAAAAGAAAAAGGGGGTGAGGAAGCTGGACGGTGAAATTCAATCTCTCTCTCTCTCTCTCTCTCTCTCTCTCTCTTAAGCAGCGCATAAATCCTGGTTGCTCCCAGACTTTTAAGGCAGCAGGTGGCGCTAGAGTCCATCACACGTACTTGCCTCTCTCGTCGTTTGCTGGGAAGTCAGGAGGCACAGAGAAGGCTCCGTCCACCCCCACCCCCACCCCCATTGGCCCCCTCCCACCTCCTCTTCTGAAATGAATTTGAGGCATTGCTGCCGGTAGCTTCGTTAAAGTTCACAGCTCGGGAGGGGGTGCGGAGGAGGAGGAGGAGGAGGAGGAGGAGCAGTGTCTCTTTGCAATTTCCTTCCAGTTTTTGCCTTATCTGAAGATAAAAGAGATGCCCTACTTTCTTTGTGTATCAACCTAGTTGCTTCAAATCCTTCCAGAAAAAGGAGAGTTGGGCTTGAAAAGGAGATAAAAGCTTCTCAGCTGATTGTGGACTCAAGACAAAGAAAGCATGAGGGAGGAGAGGGGGAGCCGTGTGTGTGTGTGTGTGTGTGTGTGTGTGTGTGTGTGTGTGTGTGTGTGTGTGTGTGTGTGTGTGTGTGTGTGTGTGTGTGTGTGTGTGTTTGTGTGTATGTGTGTACCAGAGAGAGAGGGAGGGAGAGGGAGGCAGAGAGAGAGAGAGAGAGAGAGAGAGAGAGAGAGAGAGAGAGAGAGGAGGAGACTACATTTCTTTAGGGGGACTTTTCACTTACCACAAATCTTGAGCCCGATTTTCTTTGTGCAGCCATGAGCCACCCCACACCAGGTATCATAGGCTGGAAGGAAGAGAAACAGAAGGTTTATGGCCAAAAGAAGGGAAGGAGTGGGGTGTGCAGATAAATTTACCACCCCCTAGTCTGTGCCTTCAGTGCTGTCAAGTCGCAACTGAACTATAGCAACCCTAAAACGGGTTTTACCGTAAGTGGGATATTAAAGGAGTGGTTTTACCAGTTCCTTCCCACCCACCCCACCTCAGTTTCCATGGCTGAGTAGAGATTCGAACCCTTTCTCCAGAAACTTTGTCCATCACTCTGTCTTCTACTACACCATTCCAGGAATCCCGGAATCTGATTAGACCCGTTTAAAACGCCTCTCTGTTAGTGGCCCACTGCTACATGTGACAGAAGGCAATCCCACAATTAAAGTATACAGTACACGGTAAAAAAAGTACTGCCTGTTGTTTGTCCTGCCTCTCCAACTAGTGTAAAGTTCACTGGATTGTCTGCAGGTTCTACTATTTGTGCGCACCAGAGGCATACTGATTCGGGTCAGAATAACCTATTTGCTGGCATGACTAGAAAGATTTTCCCTCTAGGACCAGACAAAGACACCCTTGCAAAACAGATGCGGTGCGTGGGCAGATACTTCTCTAGTTTCTCAATACAACTCTTTGCTACCCAATACTGGATACGCTGGTATACAGAAATGTAACAACCAAAGGATCATATCCTTGCAGTGCCCATCTACATGCATTATTTAAAACCAGTCAATGAATAAACAGACATGAAATAAATGGTATCAGGAGTTCAGCCTCCCCCTTTCCCTCAAAATAGCACTAGATCTGCATCTAAAACTTGGGCATTCTCAACACATGGAGAAAATGCAACAACAGCCTCCACTGCTTTGCAAGACACTTGAGAAAGATCACCACAAGATGTGTGTGTGTGTGTGTGTGTGTGTGTGTGTGTGTGTGTGTGTGTGTGTGTGTGTGTGTGTGTGTGTGTGTGTGTGTGTGTGTGTGTGTGTGTGTGTGTGATGGATATGATTACACAGGGAAGAGAACCTAATTCACTTCAGCCGAATACACCAATCCTTCATCTATATAGGGGTAGCCACCATAAGCAGAATGCTAGTTGGTTCATGGTATACCACAAGATCCGAAGAAGAAATTGTATAGATTAGAACATCAACTGCTCTAGGCTGAATTTCTTCGTTTTCTTTCCTATTTTCCATCATGAGAGTTTAAAACTTACTTTTGGGGGTGGGGTGGGGATCTCAAGAATCTGCCTAATGTGAATATATGAACACGTCCAACAGCACTACAGTCTTGCGCCTAGAATGTTGGCCTTACATTGCTTGCTTCTGGTTTGCATCATATTACAGTATTTACTTGGTAACCGTGTTAGGTGGGAACCTTAAAATAAGATGTACAGACAAAGACACTATTTACGGGACTGATTTTCTCTGAGCGTCTCTGCATGTCCGAGTAAGATCTGTAACAGGAGCAGCAGCTGCCTTTGTGCAATAAGCATAGAACATTGAAACGGGGTGCAGGGGGTGGGGACCCCCAGGCCAGGCCCAGGGCTGCTGTGAAGCTCTTGATCAAAGCTCCTTTATGTCATCTACATACACCTCCCCAACCCAAGATTTCCGTGATTCTGAAGCAGGATCAGACTAAGCCCAATCTCTTCATTCCATAGAGCTCGGGCGGAGGGGGAGTGGGCGGACCGCGAGGCTGGAATTCTCCTGGCGAGGAAGCGGTCACAAATGCGTGTGTGCTCGCGCCCCTCCAGCAGCTTTAGCAGGAAGGCGTCACCGTGGCAAAAATGGGTCTTATCAGGAAGAAGGCAAGAGAGAGGAGGCAGCTGGAAGAGACCTGTCACCTAATGATTTATTGGCGAAGCTCCAGGAGAGTGGCAGCTTAAAATAAACTGGCATGAAATGGGGTCACGGAAGAGTTCAGGAATTAATTGGGTGAAAAATAGTATTTGACTCCGATGATCGGACTTGCATGACTAAGTTGCAGCTGGAATGGCGAGACACATTAAAAGGGCCCTCGCGTCCTCCGAGTTCCCCCCACCCCCACAATCCCATCCTGCCCCCACTCCTAACCAACCCGAAACACACTGGGCAGTGGGGGGAAAGCTCCCATGGCGCTGTCCAGCCTTGAACGGTGCTGAAACGTATGGGACGACCTTCCGTCCGCCTCAAAGGAAGAAGCTGCTATTTTCCCTTTAAAAAAAGGGCACCCATTGCTTTGCCAGGAGAAGACCAAAGAGGCGCAGGAGAGCCGACTCCTGCAAGGTAATGGATACACACACACACACACACACACACACACACACATTTCCCCCTATTTGAGGACAGCGCTTCCTCTTGTGAAATCTACCGAGGCATAGTTTACACGCCCGGCTAAGCCTCCAAAAGAGAGTTGGAGGCAGGGGTCTGAAACGAAAGAGAGAAGGCTAGTCGTGGCAAACAAACAAATTAGCCACTTCCGAACCGATTTCCCCTTCAGATCCCTGAGAAATGGGAAACAGCTCTGATGGGGTTGTGACGGTAAAGGCGCGGAAAGAAGAAATGCGGGAGGGGAACTGGGTTTGTCTGTTTCGGGAGGGAGAAATGGTTTAGTGGCACCTCAAAGTCTAACGAGTCTTATTTAAAGAATGTTTGTGTGGACTCCAGTCCTCTTAAGCAGACTCCGGAGAAAATCAGTCAATCCCACTTAACATTCAGTGAGATTTATTTCCGCGTAGATTTTGTTTGGCAGGAGGCTTTTTATTCGTCCGGGTTTGGGCAGCCGGAGCGCCACAAAAATACCGTCTCTAGATCGCTCACGGGGAAGCACGTTATTTACACAACCTGAACTTGAAGGGAGGCCTAAGAGGATGTCCCTGGCACGGAACCACTCTTTTGAAGCGAACTGAAGGTAGAGACAAGCTGTCTTTTAGAATGGCAACACTTCTTTTAAGGAAGAAAGGCCTCTCTCTCACCTACGGATGGGAAATTCCGCGGAAAACTAAAACAATCTCAAGGAGCTTTTCGCCTGCCTGGAAGAAATCAGCAACAGAGGGAAAGAGAAGAGCGCCTGTCCGCCTTATGTCAAAACCATTGAGGGCGGACAAGAAGAAATTCCTCCAGCCGCTTTGAAAGCCACACTTAAGTCCTGCCACAGAATGACGGAAATTAGCACCACACTCTGCTCAGGTTCCACCCTCTTAATGCGTCCTGAAGTGTACACCAAGCTGGGCCTGCAGTGAAATTGTTGGTGGATGGAAGCAAAGAACGAAAAGGTGTCGTTGCTGGTCCGTAATGAAAGACTGTATCTTGTGGAGCGTGAGGCTACTGCGCGTTAAGAGATACAGCCTCTGCCGCTCGATTCTTCACCGGGTTCAGACCCACGATCAGCGCATGACCACCGACTTCCGTTACAGCGTAACCTCAAAGCCGTTCACTTAACGACACCAGAAGCGCTGTTTTCCTCTTCCGTGCCCACGGCTTTTTTGGCAAGCGCCAGTTCCTGGCCGGCGCTCCCCTTTGGGCAAAAGTGGCCCCAAGGGACCAGGGAGTGGGCGGGGCCCCGAGGTGGGCTTAGGCCGCGCCCACTCTGGGTCGGTGGGCTGCCTTCCCAGAGGCAGAGAGGACAGCAAGGGGGCGTCATCTCAGCAGGCGGCGGGGGGGAGGGGGAGGCGGAGGGGGAGGGGAGGGGGAGGGGGAGGGGGCGAGGCCAGACGTGTCGGCGAAGGGAAAAGGAGGTGGGGAGGGAGGGAGAGCAGAGGTGATTGAAGGTGTGGTAAAAGGAGACGCAGCAGGGCAGCAGGAGGGGTGTGTGTGTGTGTGTGTGTGTGTGTGTGTGTGTGTGTGTGTGTGTGTGTGTGTGTGTGTGTGTGTGTGTGTGTGTGTGTGTGTGTGTGGAGAATGGAGGGGGAGTCGCTCAGAAGTTAGGCCTCGAGGGAGGAACGCGGGAGGTGTGGGGGGAGGTAGCGAGAGAGAGAGAGAGAGAGAAGCCAGCAGGTGAGGGAAGGACTAGCGAGAGAGAGAGAGAGAGAGAGAGAAAGGAGGGGGGGTCAGGTTGGCGGTGGGCAGAGCTGCAAAGGAACAAGGAGGGCGAGGAGGAGGAGGAGGAGGAGGTCGCCTCAGGTGAAAGGAGGGAGTGTCCTGGAAGGACGCAGCGAGGACGAGGGAGCGCAATCACCCAAGAGAAAGGAAGCCGGGTGGGGCAGGCGGGCCAGGGACGAGTGGCAGGCGGCTAAAACCGCTCTGACAGGACTTGACAGCCGTCCCCCCCTCCCCGCATCCACCGGGGGGGGCAGCGAGAAGGCCGGGGGGGGAGCATGACAAGGAGAAGAGGGCAAAACCGAAGACCGTCGCTTCACACCCCCACCCCGACAATCACCCCCGCGTCTCCCACAGAGGCGGGAGACCAGCGGGACCCCGAAGGCGGGAAGAGCGGCGGCGGCGGCGGCGGGGTGGGGGGGGGGGTGGGTTGCGCGAGCGAGAGCGCGCCCGCGCCCTCGGGGAACAATGGGCCAGGGTGGCGCGAGCGCGCGGGGGAGACCCCCGCGGGCCCGGCGCAGTTCCCGCTCGTGAGGAGGTCTGAGTGGGGGGGGGGAGGAGGGGGAGAGAAGGTCGCATTCCTCTCAAGGGCGGGAAGGAAAGCGCCCCCACACGCCTCGACCCGGCTCTTCCCTCCTGGAGCCATGGATGCCAGCACACCGGAGGGTTCCCCTCAGCGAACGAATGGCCACGAGTCACGACCACGAATAACCTAAGCCCCCCTCCGCCGCCCCCCAGCCCCGTCGGTCGCTGATAAATTAAAGAGATTTCTTTCTTTCTTTTTTATTTTATTTAATTGGACAGAACCCCCACCCCCCGCCAGCAAGAGCGAGGAAACACGAAGGGCCAGGCCAAGCACAAAAGAGGCGGCTTTTCCTCCGCCTTGGCTTCCTCCTGTCTCCCCCGCGCCATTCTTCGCCGTGGCAGAATAATCACAGTAATGACCGGGTGTTCATGCTTCACAACCCCCGGCAGCCCTTTCATGGGGGGGGGGGAAGCTACTTCCCGCGTTGCTCGGGGCGCGCCCAGCTATTATTCCTGCCCTCTTTCGGTTGGCGGCGATTATTTCGCCCACCCGCCTTCCACTTCACCCTTTTGTGGGGCGTGTGCGCTTCTCTCTCTCTCTCTCTCTCTCTCTCTCTCTCTCTGTGTGTGTGTGTGTGTGTGTGTGTGTGTCCTGTTGGTGAATGCCTGTCTGAAAACTGTCTAGGAAAGGGCTATAAAAACCGTCTCGGGCTCCTCTCTCTCTCTCTCTCTCTCTCTCTCTCTCTCTCTCTCTCTCTCTCTCTCCACACCTGCAGCCCCGGGCACTGACCACCTCGCACCACCTCAGGAACGCCAGGCCAAAGGGCAGGCGGTGAAGGGCAGGAGGGACCCAACACCACCACCACCACCACCGTCGGAGACGCCTCCCGTTACTGCCCTCCTCCTGGCTCCCAGGGTCAGGGTTCCCAACACAGCGAAGCGCTGCCATGAAGAGCTTTGCCATTATAAGAGAGAGAAGACCCAGGATGGCCGCGAGCGCTTTGAAGCCTCCTCGCGGGTCTTCCATGATCTTCACGGGTTGGAAGGGCCCCAGCCCCTTTTAATCGCGCCTAGACCGTTTCAAACGACCTGGTTAAGCAACTCGTATCCCCCCTCTCTCTCTCTCTCACACACACACACACACCACCACCATCGCCACCACCACGCCCTCCGCCTTTTGGCTGCCTTCCGCTCCACAATCAGGATTAAGTAGGAAGCGAGCGTTCTTCCTTCCCACCTTCCACCTGTTCCCTCTCGAGCAAGACGCCCGGCTGCTTTTTATTTAAAACGAAACAAAAGAAGAGCCGCCACCCCCGGCCTCCAGCTCTCACGGATGGGGGTGCGTGTGTGTGTCGGAGGTGGGTGGGATCGAATCAAAGCTTCCATGTTGGTCTTTTTGTTGTTGTTATTGTTGTCGTTGAGAAGCCGGGGAGCACCCCCCCTAAAAACGACGAGGCATGCACGCTCGTTCTTGGTTGGCAAAACGAAGATGGAACCGAACAGAAAACCCAGACCTACTTGTGGGTCGTAAATTCGTTGGGTTGGGATCCTGAGCCGTGTTGGAGGAGGAGGGGTCCGAGGTTGCCATGAGGTTCAGAGCCCAGGGTTCCTTCCTTCAGGATGTGTTCGGACCTTCAGCAAAAGGATTTACTGCAAAGAAAGAAAGAAAAGCAGGTTTAAAGACGAGATCCTGGATTGGTTTTGGGGGAGGGGGGAGGGAGGGACGACGAGGACGATACATAGTGGCTCCTTTCACGCCCACCCCTCCCTCGCCAACCCGCACCCGCGATCTGTTCTGGAGACGGGATGGTCAAGAAGTGATCCTGTTGCCGACAACAAGCCATTCAACTCACGGGGAAGCAGGAGTTCTCGGAGGCGGGGTGGGGATGGAGGTGTGCGTGTGTGTGTGTGTCTGTGTCTGTGTCTCTGTGTGTGCTTGTGTGTGTGTGTGTGAGAGAGAGGCCACACTGTCGAATCTTCTTCCCTTTCTTTGGAGACAAAAGCGAGGTGGCCGGAAAAACAGCTGGGCACGAGAGACAAACACCTCCTGGGTTTTTCTGAAGACAGCGCCAGGTCTCACTCAGGCACCCTCGGCCAGAGGAAAATGCCTGGGCGACGAAGCCCCAGCCAGCAATTCCTTGACTGCTCCTGAGGATGGGAGGCGTAGAGGGGAGAAAGCGCTGGGCGGAGGGCGGATTCTGTGGACCGGAACCCACCGTCTGTGCCAATTACATCAACGGGCGAGGAAGAGGGCGATTAGGGTTCATGCCAAATGGGAAGCCAACTTCCAATATTAATAAAAATAAAAATAAAAATAAAACAAATAAAAGCAGGTTTCAAACAAAAGTCGCAAGCACAGAACAATAGGAGGAGGAAGAGGAGAAGGAGACGGTAGCGACGCTTGAACCATTATAGAGCTCTGAGCCCAGTAGCAGGAACTGAGGCAATCACGTACCTCTTCCTCCAGTTTTAAAGATGCTTAGACTACAGTGAAGGCAGATGACTCTCGTTTGCGAGCAAACAATGCGAGCAATAAAAATAGCCAAATCAGCATATGGCAACTCCTATGCAAAACGCCCAGAGCAAAGTGTATAGACATATATTATTTGTTTGTTTGTTTATTTGATTTATATACCACAACCATCTAGCGAAAAGCTACTCTGGGCGGTTTACAAACATAAGGAAAAGACAAGAAATACGTGTGCACACCATCGCTCCCAATATATATCAATGCGGTTGGGGGGAAGAACCAATTCGGTTTTCTGGTTTGGCAAATAAAATGTGACATTCCGTTGATGGCCCTTCTCTGGTCTTTCCCTGAATTAGATCTCCATGTAAGGTCTATGCACCGCTTGTGAAGACATTTCGTTCGATTCCCAGCCACCACTCCTGTCTCATTGTTGGTTGGAAGCGGTGTAGATCAATCATAGCCCCTCTCCATCCCTCCGGGACTGAAACGCCCTCCGGGCGGCTGGCCGTTGTTGCGTCCCGTCTCCCTGGAGAAGCCTCCAAGGTCGGGCGTCAAATTCAGGGAGTGAGCCGTGTCCCAACCTAGCGCCACATGTGATTTATTATACATATCACGAAACGGGGGAGGGGGAGCAAAAGTTTTCCCCGAATACAAGGCATCCTATAATTCAGGCATTTGGAGGGCTGTGTGGACAAGAGGATGGATTGGTCTACCTAACCCAATGTTCCTTTCCAAATCTTAATTGCCCAACGCCCAGGCGAAAGGAGACAGACAAATTGAGAGAGAGGCGCTCTAGACAAGGAGGAACGAAGTAACAGGTTATTATCACCGTAAACATCCCTCCTGCCAGGCTTTCCCCCAAAGAGCCTTCTTTTCCAAATATCCCCAGGGGAAAAAGCCCTATGAAGTACACCTTTCGGAGAGCCCTGCACTCAAAGAGAAATAGAGTGTTTCTCAACCTTCTACGAGAGGTGGAGGGAGAGAGAGAGAGACACGCACAGTTTTCTTTAGGGAAGACCAAACAGGTAAGAGGCGGCGAAGACTTACCGGCCAAGGGCGCTAAGAGCTGAGCAGGAACCTCAAGAGTCCAACACCGGAGAGACAGAAACCCCAGCTTTGGAAGGACTTGGCGTTTATAAACTCCGCCACAGACGCCGCAGGAATACCAATGGAGCCTTGGAATGTAAGGCGAGATGACCTTTCCCCACCACCACCCACCCAACACACATACACACACACACACACACCGGTCCTTGGTGGGATTTGCTTTCTTAAAGCCCGGATCGTCGGCTGATCGGTAGCGACGCAGGCATGAGTCATAACGCGGCCGCCACCTCGTTTGCTCCGAGAGGGAAAGAAAAACTCGCCGGAATTTGGGGTGGGTGAAGGCGGCAGTGCATCGGGGTTGAGGCTGGTGGGGGTGGGGTGGGGCTGGTTTTGGGGGGGTGTAGGAGAATCACGCGCCTCCAAGTGTTGTGTCTTAGCAAGCCAGCGTGACTGACTTGCAGGTGCGGCAGTGGTTTCCTCCAGGAGGAAAACGGGAGGGCATGTGACGGCGCCGCCGCTGCCGCCGTGGCCACTCGCTTATGGATCCAGATCACGAAGGCAAAGATTGACCCTGGGAACGGCGGAGCACCCGGCTTCCCGCACTCGAAGAGCGGAGCAGGAGGGCCAGGAAGGAGACCCATGGCGCTCTCCTTCCAACCAAAGGCTTCCCATGTAGCCAGCAGGAGGGACCTGCCTATTTCATTCAGACGAAGTCCTCCTGTGTACAAACACTCGCACGTCTAGGAGGAGCCTTTGCTGTCTTCCGCTGGCCAGGTTTTCCTCTAAAAACCGGTTCGATCCCAGCCTTGGTTCCTCGCCGTCTGTCCTGGACATCAACCTCCCTCGCGTCCGAACCCGAGCCATGCCGCCCACGCTGGAGAGCAATGGGTCTTGGAGGGGAGACGCTTCACTTCTCAATTCATTCGGAGGAGCTCAGCGAATTTTTATAAAGCCCACCGACCATTTACCGCCGTCTACGAAGAGGGAGGGAGCTGGGATCCAAGGTCTGAAAAAAATTATTTTTGCCAGTGTCCACTGGGAGGCGCCAACGAACCAAAGACGGATTAGTTGTTCGTGGTTTGGTTGACGAAAACTACAGTACTGTACAGCAAATACCTGGTGAATTAGGACCGGGATTCAGAAAAGCATACAGAAAGGTTACCCTGTGCTCCTTTCCTGGGCTTGCATCAAAGAAAAAGAAAAACCACCGATTAAGAATAGCCAGTCCCGGCTAATCATCCTGCGTTAAGATATGCAATTCCTTGCTGTGCTGTGATGATTTTAGCTTTCGCGCCGAGGAAGAGTGAGGCGCAGAGGAAAATGACATCTTTTAAGGTGAACAAAGAAACCTTCGAGGCACACAGAGGGGGGAGGGGAGAGAGAAATGGGACAGATGAAGGGAGCAAATAGAGGCAGCCCAGGCTGCTTCTGTTCCGTGGCCTTTCATGAGTATCTGAAGGACTCTGGCATGCATGCATGCATAAATAAATAAATGCTTATCGCACTGGATTTGAAGGCAGAACTAAGGTAGGACAGCATAGTCCACCTCCAGGATTGGCTCGGGGTGCTCTAGAATGGTCTTGTAGCTGTCCGCCATGTCCCCAACAGGTCTTTGGGATCCGAGAGCCACCGCCGTATCCTCCCTGTCAGGCCCAGGTGGAACTTTTCTTTTCCTTCCCTGAACCGCAAGAGAAGCTGCTGCCCCGTTTGTGACGCGTGTAGTCAGGACAGGCTTCCGCCGGTGTCTTCAGTTGTGGACTGGAAAGGAATTTGGGGTGACCAGACAGAGAGAGAGAGAGAAAGGAGGAGGAACAATGTTCGCGGTGAAGTATATACAGTAATATAGATATATGCCTTTTCAAACGCCCTTTTTATAACATCGAGCAAGCAGCACACCATTGACAGAATTATAGACTTCCCCGAGTACATCTTCCTCCCGCTCTCCTGGAAGAGCGAGACAAATGCCATCGATTAAAGACCACTACCATCTGGCCGGCAGGAGGGCATTGTTCCAGGGGCGGCCGCGGGCGCCGCCTGCGCAGGACGCCGTGGCCCAGCGAGCGTCGATTTCAGCACCTCGGAGAGCGACCGCACCGGCGCCGCCAAGGTCTGGCTGCCCCCAGCCGGCTGCATGCAAGGAAGGAGCAGCGATGCCGGGCCTCAGGGCTGGGTTTCCTCCTTCCGCGACGCCATTGCTTCTTCGCCCCGCAGGCCCTCTCGCACACGGGATCTTTTGGGCTTGCAAGGCCCTGCCTGCAACGGGTCAGTGCAGCCTCCGAGGTCACCTTTAAGGGTGTGTGTGTGTCGTGTTTGGACCCTCACCTGTGAAGAGGTAGTCAAGGGAAGGCGAGGAGAGAGAAGCATGCCGGGCCTACAGAAGTTCTGCAGAGTTTGCCTCCAGGAGGGAGGACGGGCCCACCTAAGGGTGGAAAGGGCAGACACGAAGTTCCTGTGATTTCACTAGAAACCCAAAGGACAGGTATAATACTGAGCAATGGTGGTGCCTCTGAGGTCGTGCTCAGCCCAGGAATTTATTTTCCAGGCCATAGAGCCGGTGTTCACACTCAGTCCTTTCATAGCTGTCTAGGTCTGCTTTCCCACCTCCCCTCGCTTGACTTCAGCAGCCTCATGTAAGAGGGAAGGATTCCACCCTCCCTTTTTGGGCCATGCCTAGGCTACTGTGCTATTTCACTGAAAATCATCACCAATTGAGTTTTGCAACAGACAAAGTTTTGCAACCAGTTCCTCATCTCCAGCACCCATAGCAACCAAGTAACATGTCCACTAGAAACAGAATAGCAACCAACATAGTACCTGAGATCTTCTAAATGCCTCCAACAAAAGACTGCCAGCCCTTTGAAGAATTCGTTTTTCTTTAACCCGTGGCAAAAGGGGGAGTTGAAACAAAACCATTTTTGAAAAATAATGCTGCTGTTGACATAAATACAGTACTTAAAATATTTTAACTGAAAAAGTAGAAACACCTGTAAACTCAGTTAGATACTTACAGGCTTTAGGAGAAATGGAAATTTGGGGGAACAGATTTAAAGAGTAACTAAATGTAGATGCTTTAATAAAACTAAAACTGTATAAGGAAGCCAATTTTGGTTCATCACAAGTAATACTTTCAGTACACAAGTCAGATGTCAACAAAATGCTGAGAAGGAAGGAACAGTTCAATACCTTGAGAAACCATTAACACCCATTGTTTAGGATCTCTCTCTCTCTCTCTCTCTCTCTCAGATATACGAGATTTCCTCCAGGTGGCACTGTATCTCAGTTTCATACTCTGAATCTGGCATTATTGAGACTTATTTTAATATTCTGAAATTTATAAATATCATTCTTTTTTGACCAATTACAAAAATATTAGAATTGTTATTCCCAGAGAGGACATCAGTTGGGGGAAGAGAAGTGCTTGATTTTCTTACTCTCACATCTAAGCAGCTGGTTTGTGAATGAATACAACACCTTGCAAAGACATCAACACCCCTTAGTTAAGTGTACCTTCGCACAATATGCTCCTGCAGATAATATGTTGGCATTGATGTTTCTCTTTTATGAACAGCCTTAAACTGCCATCCATTACAAAAGACATCAGTGTTAGGCTTTGGTCACAGCACATAACTAATTAATGTTTAAATTAGAGATAGCTTTCTGGAATTGATTCTTTCATTTACAGTGTACAAATCAGGAACAATGGCATCACTATGTATAGTAAGGGCCTTTTCACACGACCCCTAAGATCCGCTGGCCCCTTAAATTCGGACCAGAGATCTTGGGGTTTGTTGCTGTTCCTCCGTCCTCACCCCTCCGCACTTCCTGGCTGCTGGCTGCGTGAGGGGAGGGAGGAAAAAAGGGGACAAAAGAATAAAGGCTTACCTCCCGGTGCCGGTGGAAGCTGCTCCGAGCCCCGTCACTTCCTGATTCCTTCTCTTAAAGGGACGGGAGGCAAAAAACAACAAGAAGCAAGGAGAGCCCGGCACATCCGCATCAAGCAATTTTCACCTCCCAAGAGCAGGTACCTGAAAAGTGCACTGGGTCATGCTTAGGTGGGTGTGGTCGCACTTAATTTCCTGTAAACTCCGGAGCTGGTGGGGAAACATTTTAAAGCTCCGGAGCTGGGAGCCATTTGCCCCGGAGTTTAGGGGTCGTGTATAAACGCCCTAAATCAAGTTGGCACGTGAATCTAGCACCTAACTAAAGTCTCCATACTAAAAAGAAAGAGGGGTCAGATGATTTTGGCTGCCACAGTTCATCAGGCTATCAGTTCTAGCCAAGGCACCTGCGGAAACCAACCTTCAACACTTCTCTGTGTAATTCTACCTGCCTGTTCATGTATCCTATGATAGGGGCTTGCCTCTCTAGCCACAATACACTCAAGAAGCTCATGAAATTCTGTCCGATACAGCACTTTGGGTTGCCTGGCCCGACCGCATGTCTCCGTCACTCTTTCTAGTCTAAGATGGGAAACTCTCTGCGAGGTCAGCTTCCCACTTTAGTATGATTATGAAGAGTAAACAGCAAGTATAATCTCTGATTATTTAAAACTGAAAACAGTCCTTTAGTATTTAATGCAAAAATGGTCTTGTTAATCAGAAAGGGCCGACTTAGTATTTTTCATATCGGAGCATGTTAGAAAGGAAGTTAGTTAACCATGTACATAGTGACAAAATGGAGACAGATAATAAAGGCAAAAATATATGTTTCTGATTGAGGCTTACTGCACAGAGACGGTTTCTAAGGACCCACAAGCAGTAAAACAGAAAGCCATATTTTGGTATAAACTGAATCAAGGCATGCAAGAGGTTTAATTAAACATCATACATTGTTTATTGCCTCCAAGCCAGACAGAAGGCCGTCATTATTACATACACACCATGGTGGTGGTTTTCTCCCTTCTCCCTGGTGCTAGTTGTGGCAGCAGAAGCAAATGGGTTTTTCTTACAGTACAATATAATGGTGGCTGTGAATACCCTCTGAATTTTAGGCCGAACTTTAGAGCAGCTACCCCTGGTGCTGAATCCTGCCCCCAAAATAGGTGCAGCACATTGAACCGTGTCTTTAAATTCCGCCTAAAACCTGGAATTGGATACCCTCATGGTACAAGAGTCAGCAGCCTCCACTGGTATAATTTTCATGGCCAAGATATTGCTATAATACAATGGAACTGTAATTTCTATATCTCACTTCAGTTTACCATCCCTCCAGATCATTTATTCACCAAGAGTGGCATTATAGAAAATATGGTAGGAGGCATCAATGTGTTCCACTACTACTGTAAGCCCTCTGGCTATAACAGAGCATAGTGAATGAAGCCCTGCTATGATGAGTCATTTAACAATAAAACTAAATCTTCAAACCATGGGAAATAATCCAGCACATATAAATATAATATTATTGTGTTGAAATTTCAGATTGTCCCTTCTGGTTTTTTTAAAAGTACAGTATCTTGTTTATAATACTATGCTATAATATGGAATATAGAATATTGTTTATTCCACCAGTATTTCCATTATGTTCAGAGACAGAAGTGGAAAATGTCCAGAAAATTTAAAAAGAGCAATTGAATTTTTTTTTGAGAAAGAGACAAATCTTTATGTCAAACAATTGGCTGGAAAAACAATGGGGAATATCGAACAAATAAAAGACATGTCAGACAAAGATGAAATATCTTGGTGTAATGTTATTCAATTAAAACAGTGGATAAAGAAAAGGATATGAAGAAATGGTAAATGTAGGGAAGCTATCAAATATGAAGACATTATTCTACAGAAGGAATGTATGGAAAAGGAGAAGATAAGGAAAGGGATAGTCAATAAAATGTATAACATTATTAGAAGAGGAATTGGAAGATTTACTTAAAATGTTATGAGAATGTGATCTGGGAGAAGAAATAAGTTGTAAATACTTGGAAAAAATATACATTTTGGTAATTGACTTTTAAAGAAATAAATGAAATAAACAATTTAAATCTAATTGTAGGTCATAAATTAGTGCTTTTATAAATATTTGAAAGAGGAGAGAATGAAGCAGACAATGAGAGAAATCAGTTCACAATATATCATTATGTGACTGGTTCAGAGAAGTCTGGGATATAGCAAGTAATGGTAAACCTAAAATGTTCAGAAAAGGATGTGTTTGGAGATTTATGGAGAAATTTAATGATTTTGTATTAACAAGGGGAAAGGAAAAACACATGAAGCTATACAATTTTGGAAGGGGAAGCCCCTTCCCCCATGAAAGGCAAATGGTTTAAGGCAGTTTCTCCCTAGTGGTCCCACAGGTTGAGTGCCCTCTCTATGTAATTTTCCCCTTTTAGGTTTGTTTACTAGATATTTTAATGTTTATTAGTTGTTGTAAATTTAAATACAGAAAACATATCTTTAATTTTTGTATTCTCCCCCAGTACAATAGCAGCTTCATCAGTCAGCTGTGGTCTCCTTCTCTTTCATTTCCACCCTTATGTATCTTACCACTGGCTCACCATCTTTGTGGCACATCCAAAGCATATGTGGGTTTCTACAGAACCTTCACTTCCTTTTTTGCCTGCCATCTTTTTATAAACAATCTGTTTCACAAAACAGATTTCTCCTTTCTTCCAATAGTCCATTCTTTGCTATACTTCCTCGTCTTCTTGAACTCTTTCTTCCAGTTTGTTCATTTTCCTATGATTCAGCTGCAGTTGAATTCAGATATTGTTCCCTATTTTAGATACCAAGTTTTCTTTGCCTTTTATATTTTTATATACTATTTTCCTATTGTTGTTCCTCTTCCTTTTCATTCCTGTTTAACATTTCTGATATTTTGCATTTGTCCAGTGCTGTTGCTTGGGCTGTTGATCATTCATTCAAGAGACCTTGAACAGATCTTCAACTGTTATTTCCTTATTACATTTTTAATGTATGACTTCCTTTTTCTTTTTCTTTTTGGTTTGTTTGAATGCGTTCTCCAAATTCTAGCATTTTTTTAAAAAAAACTCTTTTATCCTTGCCAGTGAAGCAGACTTCTTTATCATTCAACAGATATCACTTCATCACTTCGTTTTCTGCAGAAAATTGCATGGATCTAAACAATAGCAAAAACATCCCATTCTTTTTCTTGAACAAAGCTTTGATGTTGATAACAGAGTTAAGTTTTCATTTGTATAGTCCACTGCTCTATCTTTATTTTATCTTATCTTCCCAATCATATTTATGTTTCTACCAATAATTTTCTCTCTACTCCCTCTCTATTCCTCCAGCCTCTGCAGAACATTGCATCATTCCTGCAGACTCAATTCTATTGTATGTTACAATTGCATCTCCTTGAATAAGAGATTCTGGCTCTTTCAGAATCCCCTTTCTTCAGCTTCACTTGTATAATGTAATGAATAATCATTATATCTATGAATTCTGACCATACCCAAAGTCTGCTCTCCTGTCTCAATTGCATTTGTTCTGACTTCTCTCACTTGGTTTTAATTTCATCGGCAGCTGGAAGTTTTTCAGTTTTTGTTTTCTCTTCTAAATTATTTTTTCACATTCAGTTTAAGATTCTATTACTTTCCCTTATATGTATCCATCTACTTCCTTCTGGTTATCTTTCATTTCTGACTTCTTTATATATTCTTCCCCATCTCTACATTCTTCTGACTTTTTTTTCTGCTTGTCAAACCCCACACTCCCTGTTCTGTTCTGCTTTTCAGCTTCTCTTCCTATTGCTCCTTAAGTAGGTGGAATTTGTAAACTTAAATCTATGGAATTATTTATCAGCTGGTGTTCATTCAATCCATTCCTTTTAAAATATATATTATAGACCTCCAGTTTTTGGCTTTTTCTCCCTCCAGTTTTTATTTTTCACACTCTTATTTCTTGTCTAAATCATCCAGTAAAAGCACTGGAAGGCTTTACTTTCTATACATTGTCCACAGCACTTATTTGTAAGATATTTCACAATAATTAATACTATTAATACACGGAAACTTGCAAGAGATACACAACCACATTTAAGAGTTACAAAATATACTCACCTTCATTTAACTATATTGACTTTATCTTGTGTGCAATATTTTGAAAATAACTTCTCTGAGCTCTAGCTCTACTACCGCTCATCTTCAGAGTAGCTTTAATGATCCCGTACTAAATGTCTTTCTAGAAACTGGGAAAACAGCCAACATGGAGGGTATTTTCTTTTCTCTTTGCATAACTAGCTCTGTCTGGAGCCCCTCCTCACTGATCAATCATAGCTCCATGTAAGTGTTTCATACTTAATGAAGATCATGGTTGTCACATCTTGTTTAGATGACACGTAAAGATAGGCTGACAACTAGAAAGTTATGCATCTTTGCAAAGAGGCAGAGAATTGGAGGAATCAAATATCACATTATTTTACATGGGCAGTAGACAATACAAATGCATTTCTACTTCAATCTTTGGTACCCTATACAAAATCCATTTACACCTATTTAACATAGGGCCTTTTTACACGACCCCCTAAGATCCGCTGGCCACTTAAATTCGGACCAGAGATCTTAGGGGTTCGTCGCTCTTCCTCTGTCCCCACCCCCCTCCGCACTTCCTGGCTGCTGGCTGCGTGAGGGGAGGGAGAAAAAGAGAAAGAAAAGCATGCCGCTCACCTCGTTCTGCCTCTCGTCTCTGTAAAAGTAGCTCTTAAAGGGGCGGGAGCCAAAAAACAACAAACAGAAGCAAGGAGAGCCCCGCACTCACTATCGTTACACCGGATCAAATAATATTCACCTCCAAAAAGCAGGTACCTGAAAGCTGCGCTGGGACGCGCTAAAGTGGGCGGGGTTGCACTTAATTTCCTGTTAACTCCGGAGCTGGTGGGTAAACATTTTTAAGCTCCGGAGCTGGGAGCCATTTGCCCCGGAGTTTAGGGGTCGTGTATAAACGCCCATAGATATTTAACTGTGTAACTTTATAAGATAGTTTTAGAAACGAAACCCCATACATAACAACACATCTGCTTCTTGGGCTTATTTAAAGCCAGAACAAAACATCACTATAAAGCTGAAGTGTTGTCATGAGAAAGAGTAACCCTTCCCAATATTTCAAGCTCTGGGACCAGTCCACTAAGTTGAACACAACATCAATCATGTTGGCATGGCTCTTTAGGTGCCTGACAGCTCTCCCCACTTAAGAGTCTCATGTGGGCAACTAAACCATGTGGGCATTAAACAGATTTCCTACTACAGGCATATTTTGTAAACATATGTAGGGGCACAAATATGGGACCTTGTATTATCCTTAGTATTTCTTGCCTACTCTGATAATCCAAAGAGAAGATTTATAATGATCAACTATTCTTCCTTTTTAAAAACTTGATATCGTTGTATCACGTAGCAAAGTCTAGCTGTATTAAATTAAATAAGGATCAGGAAGACATCAGAATGCATTAAGAAACCCCCCTGGAGTTTTTAAACTAAGCTTGAAGAGTATCTTTCATTGTAAAAAGTCAGACCTCAGGTTTGTTTCCTAATCTGTTGAATACTTATAACAAAATGTCAGGATGAGATTTGGTACCCAACTGATTTGGGAAGTCACACTAAAGTCGGCTTGTTGAATAGGGATTTAATGAGCCAACACCACTGTAAATTCCATTGATTCAAATGGGCCTACTTTAGCTGAAACCCTCTGTGCTAAATCTCAGTGAGAATAGGCCCAGTTGAATCAATAGAACCTAGTTGACTCACCAAATCCCCATTGATTCAATGGGCCTGCTCTAGGGCAATTTACTAACTACACTAAACAAGAGCATTTAGCTATTCTGTATCAAGTTGAATAACATCTTAATTCCCTCTCAAGAATCCTTTGCCTATTAACCTTTGACCCGTCATCCTGTTTCAAAAGTTTACATAAGTGACCAAGAGCAATCAACCTTCCTCAACAGGAAGATGAGGAAAGGAGTGTATGTGAAGAGTGTGGGCATACTCATCATTGGCTCCATCTCTATCCACTAATGGCTTCAAGCCCACTCATTGTCAACATTGTCCTCCAGCAGATTATCTCAAGGGAATGCATCCATCTACCCCCAAAAGTACCATGAGTCCATGCTCTAATGTGTATAATGCTGCTTCACTAGTCAAAATATTATAGTGCGGGACAAATGAGTATTGAATGATTGTATTGGGAGCATGTGGAAGATTATCATTATTATGAGGAGTTTTAGGTGACATGTCCCATTTCCCCTTGTTATTCCTTGTATGTTGATTAATGGTGATATTTCAGTTATTTGTTGAATGGGTGTGACCCATTTTGCCCTTACAAAAAGGGAGTGCTGTGTGGAACATGGGGTGGAATTCCAGATAGCTTTGGTATTCGGAGTTGTTTCTCCTAAGTTGTTGGCTAAGGGGCCAGGTGTTGGCAATGAGTAGGAAGTAGGCCTACAGGCCAGCTGTACTAAATCAAAGCATTAAAACAATAAAAGGCCAAGGTTGTAAAACCAAGGTGGGAGGTTATGTACAGATTAGGTACTGGATGTTGTGTGTGATTGACTTGGTCTGGGGTCTCTCCTGCTGTCCTTACCGGGGCAGCTGAAGAAGAGAAGAAAACTTGTAAGGTACATATGCTTTTCTGCTTGCCTGTATATCTTGTTTGAATAGAGCATTTTTCTTTCCTTATCTACTGGCATGCTTATTGCCTCCAAATCTAAAGAACTCCTGCATTTGCAGAACAATGTTATGCTTCTTACAGCAAGAGTCATGCAGTGATATTTCTTCGTACACCCCAAAATTAGGGGTGTAGAAAGAAATAGCCTTCAGGATAAAGAGAAGGCAGAATTAGATGTTGGTTTTATGGTAAGAATCAAAGCTCAATTCCCTAAGTATCATGGGGGGCTTTATTTAAGAAACAAGGAATAGGAAATAAGCATGGGATACCTTTAGTCTTACTGTAATCCTTCCAGAATTCCTTATGAGAGGCCACTTGCATTTCAAGAAGAACAAATACTTAAAACTTGTTTTCATTGGGAGATAACAGTATGGTCCAAATTGTTTGGTACACATTGACTTTCATTAACTTGTAAATTAATTTGCACATGATGAGGATATGAGAAGAAGGTACAGCCCATCCACTCTTGCCACTGGCCTGGCATCCTGCTTCCACACAAGGATGGATGGAGATAAATTGGATTCTACATTATGCTCTGGGTGTTCTTTCATATACAGGCTCTGCACTCCTGCAGAGAACAATCATTCTTTCGGCTTGTATGCAGAAGACCACCTGCTGCAACGTATTGCTTAAGAATATTGATCATTCATACATAAGCAATCTGGACATGATATATTTTATTTCCTTAACAATTACAAATAATACAAATAGAACTTCTAAAACTCTTTAGAAAACAGCATGGTTAGAAATGTTAATTTTATGTAATTACTGGAGCTTTACTAATCTATTTATCTGGATTGGTATAATTGTGGAATACACATACTTCCCAAAAGAGACAGACAGACAGACAGACAGAGGGAGGGAGGGAGGGAAGGAGGCATGGCGCCAGGAGTAGAGGTAGAGACAGTAGAGATCAGTGGTGGTGAACTGTTGGCACTCCAGATGTTTTGGACCACAACTCCCACAGTCCTTTGCCAATGGCAATACAGTGGGAGTGTGGTCTAAAACATCTGGGAGTTGGAATTTGGGAGTTGTGGTCTAAAACATCTGGAGTGCCGAAGGTTCGCCACCACTGGTATAGATGCCAAGCTGACTTGACAATCCTACAAAGTAGACAATTTTACATTGAAATCTCTCTCTTACCAGTATAAAAGACCAGTTTCCAACCTGACACTAAGTACTTATGCTTTGGATATGGACACATTTGTTATATAAAGTATACCTTTGCAAAATGGTTGCACAGGCTTTTAGTTAATTAGGCAGTCTCTGGCCCTTCTGAGGTGATTCTCCTAGACTAGAGGCAATGTCATTCTCTGGCCTGATGATGTGGCTAAATTTGGTACTTTGTCAGGGATGCTTTTCAGGGTCACAGTTTCCTTGATCACTAAGCCTATAATCAGGAGTTTTCTTCTAGCTTTGAAGCAACCATTGCCACAGCAAGACATACAATGCTTACAGTCTAAGCATGGAAACATTTAGATGGAATTGAAAACAGGATAAGCAGACTATCTCTTCGTAATAAATTAATTTTGGTATTTGGTACAAATACTACTGCAAAGACTTTTAAAAAAAAAAACCCAGTAAGGTTAAAATCTGGTCTATCATTCCCCTGAGAAATATATGACTTTACACAGCACTGTCCATGAAGCACCTGCAAAAACTGAAATGGAAAAGATATGCAACCACATGCTCTACCCATTGTCTGTAGACAATGCCTGTAAAGACCTGTGTGGTGTTGTTGGGTCTCTGATCAGACTCTTGATACTCTTGAGAGTAGCTCCTTTGCAGGTACTAAGAGAATTCTGTTGCTAGGACACTGTTCCTGCATCAATTTGGGGGCAATTTTTAATCTATAAAATCCCTATCTGATCAGTTAGTTTGTCCAGTTAATCATCTGAGCACTGCAACCTTACTACTCCTTGGTCAGATGTGTTGTGCCATTGAGAGAAAGCACCAAACCTCAAAAACATGTCTGGTTGAAGAGATGGTGAGAATGTATGTTACACAAGCCTCCTGGTTTCTCAGCCCTTTTTGCAACTATACATGAATACACGAATACTTACCAAAAAAAGGGGGGGGTTACTTCTATGACAGCAAACTGGCTGTATCAATACCAGTGGTCTAAAAAAGACTGAGATGGGGAAGGTGTCAGGGAAGAGGAAAGCACAGAATACTCAATCGCTAAGAGAAGAAGGGATTTAAAAACGGCTGTAAGAAATGGAAGAACACTTTCAGCAACACCAAATGACCAGCTAGGATCTGCTAAAGGAAGAATGCACATTCATGGCCCTTTAGATGTTTTGGGCCTATATCCTCGGCAGCACAGCTGAGTTGCAGGCAGCAACATCTGAGTGGCCACCTGTTCGCCAGTCCTCTGCTAGAAGATCTCTCAGCAGTCCACTTCTGCACGTCAGCTTCCTGAAACTAGAACTGTGCCAGCTAGTCCACAACAGTAGGCTATTGGAAGCAATAAAGGTATCTCATGGACAAATATTGCATCACTTACTGGAATGCTTCTTTTCACAAACTGCTGGTGTATAACAATGTATCTCAGGATTTCTCTATGGTATTAACATCATTCTGTATGCATAATAACTATTAGAAATAATGGAAAACTAGGGACTGTGTAAGTAGAGCAAACAAATACTAGGAGCATGGAAGAGCCTTACTTTATAAAATGAATTAAATTTACTTTATGTATTTCAAAGATGAATGTCTAAATTTCTAGTCATCTTTATCAGAGTCCTCAGAGCTGGCTTCACTTTCCGTCTCGCTGCCGTCTGTGCTGCTGGTATCGTCTTCACTGTCGTCACTGCTCCCTTCTGCAGTTTCTTCATCCTTGTTAGCAGCACACTCATTTTCTAATAAGGAAATTGGAAAGAGGCACCTCTTAAATCTGCTTTGATGCTGGATAATTAATCAAGAATCTGGGATCTCTGATGCAGATTTGCCTACATTCATTCATCTCTCTTGTCCCTTGAAGAGGCAAGGGTCATAATCTATTTCCATTTTCTCCAGCTACATACTACTGCTCTCCTTGGGACCAGGAGGCCTTCGGTTCGATGGTCCAGTATGGAAACCCAGCAAATAAATAAATTCCAAGTCTTAAGAGAGAAAAGCTGACCTTTTACCATAGTAGTCAGGGTGAGAAAAGGGATAGAAAGGACTGAGTATTGCTTAAGCAATCTGAAAGGCTATAGCACTGACCACAGGTGGGAAACATGCTCTCTGTGAGAAGCCAGGGGCTCCCTGGGACACAAATGCAACTTGGGGCGTTTATATACAACCCCTAAACTCTGGGGCAAATGGCTCCCAGCTCCGGAGATTAAAAATGTTTACCCACCAGCTCCGAAGTTAACAGGAAATTAAGTGCGACCCCGCCCACTTTAGCGTGTCCCAGCGCAGCTTTCAGGTACCTGCTTTTGGGATGTGACAAATAGTTGATCCATTGTAAGGATAGTGAGTGCGGGGCTCTCCTGGCTTCTGTTTGTTCTTTTTTTGCGCCCCGCCCGTTTAAGAGATCTGAATGCTGCCGGGAACAAAATGGAGGTAAACCGGCATTCTTTTCTTTCTTTTTTCTCCCTCCCTCATGCAGCCAGCAACCAGGAAGTGCGGAGGGGGATGGGGACAGAGGAAGAGCAACGAACCCCTAAGATCTCTGGTCTGAATTTAAGTGGCCAGCGGATCTTAGGGGTCGTGTAAAAAGTCTCTTGCTTGCATCCCAACAATTTTTAATTCTTTTAAGAAAAAAAGTTTTGTTTAAGAAGTCCTCTTCTGCTTTCTAGGCAGCATGGGATGCAGTTTTGCCTGCTTCCTACATCCTGCAACTCATTCATTCATTCATTCATTCATTCATTCATTCATTCATTCATTCATTCATTTCTTTCTTTTCTCATCTTTTCCTTCTTTCTTTCTTTCTTTCTTTCTTTCTTTCTTTCTTTCTTTCTTTCTTTCTTTCTTTCTTTCTTTCTTTCTTTCTTTCTTTAACTTCTATATTGCCCATCTGGCAACAGGGCCATTCTGGAAAAAAATGTTGATTCCTTTTTTTTTTCAGCCATCATGGGGCACAAGGGAATTTTTTGGATAAAACAGTGTTTTCTAGATTTTGTGGGGACATGTTGTACATGGTCCTTCAAAGACCAAGGATGGGGATATTCAGTCCCCACAACTCTGAAGATTGCCCACTTCTGCCTAAAACATTTGAAGATGTCTCCAGGAAACTATATGTTTAAAATGAGCATTTGCTCATTTCCTAGTGGGTAATTGAGTTTTTAGCATGCATCATCACACAACATTAAACTTATATGCACTGCAAACAGCTGTCTCACACAACACCCTGCCGCAGCGGTATTCCATCAGCCTTTGCCAACATGAAGGGTAGAGACTCCAAACTAGGCACTTACGTGGACTTGTGGATTATGTCCAACTGTAGCACATTTGAGTTGAATTCAGCTGTGGCTTTATTCTCACAGAAGATAGTCCTACTTATGCAGATGGAGCTCCCAATTGTTAGGGATGCCTCTACCCAACATAGCAGCCTATATCCCCTGAGCAGTTGCTATGGAGGTTTTAGAGAGTCCCCCCACCCAGAAGGACAGAGGAAAAGTTGAAAACTACAGCAGAAATGAGCAAACATAGAGGATCCCATCTTGCAGGAGCAAAAAAACCTTTTGCTACTAACCGAGCCAACACAGATCTTATCCATGCCAAAAAGAAGAGAAGAGAAACAAGGCCATTATCTAGCTCTGCCGAGAGACGGGCTGCTTGTTTTGTTCTTCTAGATCTCAAGTGTGTCCATCCCCACTGATCATCATAGAAAATTTGTGCCTTTAAGGATTAATCCCTAAGGTTACCTTTTTCCTCAGCCCCTTCCCATCTTCCCTTTTTCTTTGCTGCTGCTTTCAACAAACCAAAAAGATCTTCACATCATACATACTTATTTCAATAAATACCATTGTGCCGGGCTGCTGCATAAAAAGTGTGCAGTGAATCCTAATTTTGCTCTGAAAGGAAAAATTCTATTGCTATTTCCTTGGCAGAAAACCGCAGCAAGATTCACTTGGGAGTAAAACATACAGAGAGTTGGAATGCAGTTGTGTAATGGTTGAAGTCCTCCTTTTTCTTCAAGTGCCATGTCCTCATAGAACGTTGGCGATCAGTAGCCTGAACTGATTTCTATCTAAGGCTATTCTAAACAGAGCAGATATGCTCACTGTCAACCATTGGCTTAAGTTCTTAAGCCAGAGTGTTCTTCTATACCCCGGGCCACACTTCCCATCTATATTTCCTTGAAGGATAACTTATAGCAAATGGTATTTCTTATTGTGCATTATGTGTCAGAAATATTGCAATTTTCTTCTCTTTACAGTATTGAAGATTTCTAACTTTTTATTCATACACTGCAATACAGCCAGATTCGTGACTCTGGCTGTCCAAGGTATCATCAGAATTCGTCTGTACGTCCACATTTCAAATGTTTCCTGCATAATGCGTCTGTAAGTGTCCAAGTTTCAACATCATAGAGAAGTATGCTGAATACATAGGGTCGAAGTATTTGAGTTTGAAGTCTGATAGATAAGTCCAAGTTCGTCAACACTTTCCTCATTTTCTGGAAGGAATTTCTAGCTTGTTCAATTCTACAACTAATTTCACATAAAGGATCCTAGTTATCTTTGACAAAGTATCCCAAGTGTTTATAAGATGATGTTCTCTCAGTTATATCACTACCAATCTTGAGAAGGTTCTGTGAACCATTTTGTTTTTTACTAACAGCCATCCATGTTATCTTCTTCAAGTTAAGTCACAACCCCATGGCATTGCTTTCTGCAGCAACAGAATCCAATAATCCTTGCAAATCTGCCAGACTTGTTCCAAGCAGGACGGTGTCATCAGTGTATCTTATGTTATTAACAAGAACTCTATTCACTTTCACACCTTGGTTCTTTCCTGCAAGAGCATACCGGGAAATGCGGGAAAACATAAAGATTATACTGTAGTAATATACAGCAGGTCTATGTTTGCTGTAATAAATAGGAAGTGCTTTTAAACCTGGGTTCATCACTCACCAACTATTAGTCTAAACATGCCTGTCCATTCTCCATCTTGAAATCTTATGTTCCAGTTGGTGCAAAATTGTGGAGGATACAAACACTAGTAGAACTGTGTGCAATACCTTCAGTTGTCACACTTACCCAACAGCAGTTTTTGCTCAATAAGTGGAAGAAACTGCTTGGCCTCAGGATTTTCGGGTTCATATATTAGAACTGGAATTTGACAAAAGAGGGGAGGCACTATTAATGTCTATACAAGGCAAAAGAAAATGAAGAATTCTGCAAAAAAAAAATAACTTTATTTGGACTGTGAAGATTCTCAGATTCATCATCAGGTGAGTTTATCTGGAAGTTGAGTCATGGCAACTGGACTTCTTTTTCTTGAGATATTGAAATGTTTTGCTGCTCATCCAAACAGGTTCATCAGTTAAATGTTTCAATCTCTCAAGAAAAGAAGTCCAGCTGCCATGACTCAACTTCCAGATAACGTTATTTGGATTTAGGCAAATGTAAAAATATCTGTCACACAAGGCCTCTCTTCATTTGCATAAAAGATATTAAAAACCAATTTTTAAAGATATAGGGACTAGGGATGGGCACTAAACGGAAAAATTGACATTTGTTTCATTTCGTTCCCCTGTGATTGTAAGGAAGTGAAGGAGGAAGACACAACCCTGGAAAGTGTGGCGTCTGATGGAAAAAAATAGAAGAAAAGAAAGACGAGATTCAGTATAAACAGTTAAGGGAAGAGGTTGCAGAGTTGAAAGTGACCAAAGAGAAATAAGAGGGGGCTGAATATATTGAAGAGGCATAATGGGTGACAGACAGTGCAGAGGAGGAGGGAGAGCACAAGTGGGGAGAAAGGCAGTTAGGGAGGGAGAAAAGGCAGCTGAAGACAGACTTTGGAACTCAGATGGAGCAAGGACGAGGGAGAGAACATGAGTGGAGAAGAGACTGGGGAGTACTAGAACCAATGTCGTGGTTGGTATAAGTAAAACCCGTAACATGGCCGGGAAATACAGACAGGATGAGGGAGAGATGGAGGACGGCTCCGAGAGAGAACCCGGTAGCACAGTGGGCAAAACACCCGTGCTGTGGGGAGCCATTGTTACGGGAGGGGTTCCTCGGACCTGCATTATGCTCTTCTGAAGAGTGTGTCCCATTAGATATATTCAAGAGTTCTGGAGTTAATAGTTATTTATCTAAAGAAAGTGCCGGGGTTGAGATAAAACCTGTTAATGAAGATGTTATTGTTGTACCAAGAAAAGAGAAACCTGAGTTGGATAACAAAACTTTATTTATTGTTAATCCAAATGGAATGGACAATTGTCATTTCCACTCGGAACTGGGATGCCCCGTCTTCGAACCCTCACAGTGATTCATTTCATTTCATTAGAAATAACATTTTTCCAATAATAATAATAATAATAATAATAATAATAATAATAATAATAATAATAATAATAATAATAATAATAATAATAATAATAATAATAATAATAATAATAATACGAAATGAACCAGTAACCAACAGATTTGTTATTCTATACAACAGGTCCCCTGGGTCCTAGAGGCACCAAATTTGGTGTGAACCTTCCTTGGACTCTCCCCTTTAAGCCCTCCAATTTTTTTTTATTTTTAAACATATTCTTTTTAAAAATATTCAATGGAAAATTACTGGCCAGCCATGCAAATGGGAGGCTTCTCTTGTTTGCCTTGGTGCAAGATGTAACATTCAAAAATGAACAGTTGACTAAGTGACATTTTGAAAGGAAAAATATGGAGAAACAATGTAAGACACAACAAATACGTTACTTACTCATCTGACAGAGTTTTTTTGCAAGACTGTATTTCCGTTCCATTATTGCTTTGAGAAACTACAAGGGATATTAAGAAGTATACAGATTAATAAAGAAGTTCCTTTTACTTGGTACATTGAGCTACTGATATTTGTAAACAGTTGTTTTGAGGAAAATAACCTCTTATATATAATTGGTTTTGGTTCCCAACATTTCAAAATTACCCCCATATCCAACAATCATAGCGTGGATAAGTTACTTTATTGGGTCTACAACTCTAAGAGTTTGTCCAACAGCATACTTGAATTCTGCTCACAATAAGATACCTAACAGAGTTTTCATTTTCAATAAAATCATGATCATACCACATTCCTAAAGTTGTATCCAGCCAGCTGTTTGGTTCCACTGTCTCTCAACATATCTCAAGAGCCCAACTAAATGCAATGTCTGCCATGCAGAGTCCCATGTGAAGTCTTATACACACCACAGCTTCTCCAGGCAAAGACAGATGAGGCAGGAAGAGCTGTTTGTTATGTGGAACCTCCACAGCATACATGTTAACATCAACAACAGTGATATCTAGCAGCTGTTGGTATGAGCATAAAAACTCTAGACAGGCAGGAAGGAATGACATGGCATGTCTTCTCTGCAATAGTGCCTATAACATTTTAAACTGTGCATGTCAGATACTGTTGGGTTGCATCTCCAATCTGTGAGAGAAGCAACAAAGGAAAAGAAAGCTGTGCTGTCTGATAAAGAAGAAAATGTGATTAGTGATATTAATGTTAAGAATATGGAAACAGAAATGATGGGATTAACTGTGAAAGGAGAAGAAAAGGGTATTGACGAAGACTGTAATAAGAAGGGAAAGAGGTTTAGGGCTTGAGCCAATAACAGAGGTCTATTGGGTGATGGACTGTGAGGATGACAAATAGAAAGTCAGATAAAAAGGAGGGGGGTTTAAAGATAGAGGAGAGAGAGAGAGCTGGACTCAGACTGAAAGGAAGGTGGTCGGTGCGAGTTACACCTAGTTATGTTAATGAAAATTTGAGAATAAACACACCACCATGGACCTATGGGAGGAGAGAGATCCCAGTTGCAGCCTGGGCAAGGTATCTCTGTTGTGGGGCTCGGTGCAATGGTCAGGACAGCTCGATGCTCTTTCACTCCAAGGGAGGGACATAGTAAAAGAGTCTTTGTTGTTATGTATAGAAGTTATACTCCAAAAAAGTAACTTTTCTATGCTCTAGATTTAGACAAGTACAATGCTGATTCTGATCTTATTCTACAGACCTTCATAGCAATTGATATTTTATTTATATGTTTTCATTTCTTTTATTTATAAGCCTCTTCTCTCAAATTTTGAGAATACTTTACTCTATTGAGAGGCATGCAAAAGTCTACTTCCTATATATGAAAGGCTAGTTTTGCGAGAATGCTGATTTAAATGCACTTGTACCTCTCCCATTAATTGTAGTGGTGCAATTCTCTTTTCAGCTTCACTGTCACTTTGTTCATTGCGTTCATCATCATCTGAACTCTCTGGCAACTCCTCATCTTCATTTTGTTTATCTGCTTGCTTCTTTTGCATTTCAGATCTGATCTCACTGCTGGTGGTCTCTTCAATATTCTTGGGATTTTTCATTTTTTCATCTACATAAAATCAATGCATTATACATGAAGATAATAAGAGGCAGCTGCAGTCAGCAAATGGAAGTTGTGATAGTTAAAATACCATCCAAGCTATTTTCTAATACATTAATAATAACAACAGATATTTATGCAAGAAAGATCACATTGTGATTTATTTGATTACCTTTTCTAAAATGATCACAATTTAGCTTCTTCCTAAGAGTATTTAAACATAGAAAAGATGAATGGTAACAAACACCAAACACCAGTAGAGCAGAATAAATTAACAGTCAAAACACTGCAATATGATTTAGTCTAATGCATACACTTTCCAGTTCTATTTATTTATTTTAGCACTTTCCTACTTTTTCACCACATTGAAGAGGCAGCATATATGAGGCTTATGCTCTTTCTATCCTAGCAGCCCTAGTCCTCATCTCTATATGTGAATCCATGCCTCTTTCTCCCAAAACGCAGCACTCTCTGTATGGAACCATACTAGACCTTTTCTATAAAAGAACAGTCAAAAGAGTTGGAGCATAAGGAAAAAATGAACATGTATAGGCATCTTTCAGACAGAACAGGACAACTGAGGGAAGACAAACTGATATTCAGCTATTCATGGCATAAACAATTGTAAGCTTTTCTAGGCAGCATGGGCAAGGGCCAGATATAATAGCTGTCACAGTGCCAAACATCTGATGGGTAGCAAATTGGGAAGGGCTGATTTTGGCTAGCCACTGGCTCTCATTTTTGAGTGAATCATATACCATGGACAAAAATGGAATGGCTGAATGAACTAGAGACGTTCACCTGTACTCTATTCAGGAAAAAAACTGAAGGTCATCACTGTGTTTCCGAGCATTCAAAAGTTTCTCCATACCTTTACTGAACCTTAGATGTTACACTAACAACATTATCCTTTTCATTCATACTGTTAGCAAATCAAACTACAATTGTTACAGCCTCTGAAAATTAGAATAGCTAGCAAAGACACTTCCCTTGAATAGTGATCACAACCTCACTTCTTATTCAATGCAAATAATAAAGCAAGTGTTTATTAGAGAAGTACATTGAACCAGGAAAGATAAGAGGAATCATAATTCTAGTAAATAATAAAGCAAATGTTTACTAGAGAAGTACATTGAACCAGGAAAGAGGAATCATAATTCTAGCTAACAGAGGGTGAGAGCATGTTGCCCAAAAATCTGAAAGCTGTCTCAGGGTACTATTGTATCAGTTTGTGTCATATGTTCTTTGTGGCAGCCTCAAATGAACCAGATTGATTCAGTGCAGGGGATCATGCTACTATTTAAATCACCTTAAATAGATCTAGGTTGGCACTTTGGTCCACCAGCATTATGATCTTGTCCAACTGTCTTGTCTGGAGTTCATGTTTTTCTCTTTTTGTTCCTTTGAATTTGCAAGTATTTTTTCTCTCTTTATTTTAAGTGGCATAGCACTATATCAATGTTGCAGATAGTGTATTTTTCTGAAACTTATCTCTTATCTCCTTTGATAATCTACTATTTACTACAGACTTTACTATGCATGAAGTTGGAAAGCTCACAAATGTAGCAATAAAGAAAGAAAAGGCCAAAAAGAATGCAGATGGGGGGTAGAGAAAGAAAAGGAGGGAAAAGGAAGGAGCTGGCATAGAGTATGCATGGTGGAGCTAAAGTTACTAGAGGGAAGGCAAGCTACATGTCAATAACAAGCCATCAAAACCCAAATGTCTATATGATGCAGCACTAAAGTCAAAATCAAAAAGCACTAAAGTCAAAATTAAAACAGTTCAGACAGCCAGCATAATTCCTGATTTCCTGACGGGACAGCATCCTGCACCATCTTAAACACATCACCAAGGTATCAGCACAAGGAACACCACATCACCCTAATACAATGACACAGTCATTCACACAACCAAAAATAGGTAAAAAGCCAACATGATATAGATTTAAAATAAACAACTCCGAGACAGGTGTGCAACAAGAAACTATTCCTTGAAGAAGAGGGCAAATTTCCCTCATGCTTAGAAGAACATCATGCAGTTAAATTTTTGAATTTATTTGCATTTTGCTAAACTGGAGTAATAGTAGTCTATTGCAATGTTGTTGCAGTTTAAGGTGCGTGCACTATGGAAGACATGGCTGCCCTGCCATTACTCAAGAACAAACATAAGAGGTCACTTCAGCCTTCTTCCAAAGAAGGTCAAGAGGTAATAAAATGTGAAATGGAAGGAAGTGACACCAGGGACCTAGGACTATCCCTCTAGGTGGCACAGAAGAGGCAAAGCTCAACTGCATGCAGTTATGTCCAACACTCCTTCTCACCAAAGCTTGCCTTTCTTCTAGGAGTTTCACCTTGTGTCACAACTTGAGGTGTCACCTATTGCCCAATAGCTTGGTCAAAATATTGCCTGCCACTCTTCAGTTGGACAGCTCTCCGAGTCCCCTTGATTGCCTTCAAGAACCTCAGTGGGTTCTGGTTCAGTTATGCTTACATTCAACAGTAGTTTGTATACCCACTATATCTCCTTGTATGCTTTAGAGACTGGTACATACACCACTTCTGTAGAAGATAATGCTGTAGTGCCTCCTCTCTTCAGACAGATGATGAGTCTGTTTTTGGAAGCTACATATTTTTCCTTTGTATGTCAGCACATTTTGATCTCCTTCAAATTCAACTTTATATTCTCTATAATGTAACTCACTGATACAAGTCTGTGGCGGTTTTGTATACATACAGTGTATGGTTATAGGAACATATGACTGGGAATACAATTCCCCACTGGGTGTCACAGAAGAAGAGCCTGCCTGTGTAACCTTGGGCAAGCTGCTCAGACCTGGGACATCTCCAGAAAAATGCAACAGTAAACCACTTCAGAATATTCTATCCTTATAAAATTCTACAAAAGGTCAATGTAAGACACAATTAACTTGAAAACACTGAATTATATTTATATATATGGATTGGTAAGTGACTGAGTTTTGGTTGGCAGTGGTGAATTGGACATATGCCAGGATAGTCTATTAGAACATGGGATGGGGATGGAATGTATGTGGATGGAACTGTGTTCTGATTGGCTGCTCTGTTCCTTGATTGCAGAGGTAGTTTTACACACATAAACACAGTGTGTGTCTGGGAGGGACAGTGGTTCAGTCCATTTTAGCTTAGATAGGTTTAGCTACTTTTGTTAGAAGCTATCAATTTGATGAGAGCTTTGTGATGATTCAGAGGGATTTCTGAATCTAAGATGGACAACTGTGAAATAGTTAGCTATGGTGAGAAAGGTGTGCATTTTGTGAGGAAGCTGTGGAAATATGGAATGTTTATACTGGAACTTATAAAAAAGCAAGCATTTAGGCAGACATACAAAGAACTAAATCTGTTGAAGGTATAAAGAAAGAGAAAAGTAAATGAGATTTTAGTTGTTTAAGACATTAACAGCTTGTAACGTTGAAACTTCTTTTCTAAAATAAAGATTTTTTATTTATTATTTTAGAAAATGACAGTTACAAGATATTATAGACAATAATACCATGCATACTACTGGCCAATAGAGATGGGCATGAATTTAAAAAAATGGTGTTTCATTTGTTGTTTGTCGTTTAGGGGGTCCGTTTTGGTTCGTTTCCGTTTTTGCAAATTTTTGCAAAAAATTGTTTTCGTTTTCGTTCGTTTCGCTACCATTTATTTTTGTGATTTTTGTGATTTTTTAAAAAGCAGTTCACTGTATTGCCGTAACGAAAATGAAACGCATGACAAAATTTCTGGTGTTTCTGTTCGTTTCATTTCATTTTGGAGACAAAATTTGTTTGTAGTTTTGTTGCGTAATGAAATGAAAAAACGGAAACGGAAACGAAAATGTTTTCATTTCGTGCCCAACTCTACTGGCCAACTCTGGACACACTGCATTGTGTCACCAAAATAATGAAGGCTGTGTGTGTTTCACCAAATGTGTTTTTACTCTTTTAAACACGGCAGTGTAAATCCAGCCTCTAATTGTGGCAGTGCGTAAGCAACAGTGGGAGGGGAACACTGGCTGTTTGCCTAGTTTTGACAAAAGAGGGTATTCCAAGCCAACGAGTCCTTATTCGACAGCATTTTGGTGACAGCACATGTGGGTAGAGGAAGGTGAGGTAAATACCAGAAAACCCATTGCTCATTTCTCGTACATACGTCACATCACTAAGTATATTATCTTTGGGACTGTCTGGAGTTTCACAGACCATCAGTCCCTTTGTGAACTCCTTTCACTTTTATTCCTCTCTCATCAGCAATTAGACATGTTCACTTCTGTTTTGTTTTAGGTTTATAAAAAAATAGTCCTTGCACACAAACATGTTGATATTTCGGAGTACTCCAATCTCAGCAGTGTCCGGGGGTGCGTTTGCACAATTTAAACTAGTGCACCAGCTACGTCTGTTTCTTGACAGATCTGTTCTGGCCACTGTGACACACACCCTAGTCACTTCCCAGCTGGATTACTGTAGTGTACTATATGAGAGGCTACTGATGGAAACTCCCAGGAAACTTCAAACAGGTCCAAACTGTAGCAGCTAGATTGCTGACTGGGGCAGGTTACAGGGAATCACATAACATCATAACACCCTTGTTACAGCAGCTCCACTGGCTGCCATATCAGTTTCTGGGCACAATTCCAAGTGCTGGTTTTAACCTACAAAGCCCTAAATGCACTGGGTCCAAACTATCTCAAAGACTGTATCTTCCAGTATAAGCTGCCTCAGGTGCTAAGGTCTCCAGGAGAGGCCTTTCTATCTACCCTGCCACCTTCACAAGTGGTACCTTTTCCCACCTCTAGAATCTGGGGTCCAAAACCTGTGTCCCATGTTTGTGCAAATAGATTTGGTCTTCTGAACATCACTCTGGATCTACTTTAAAAGTCTCTAGATGAGACCAGTAATACTTATATAATTTTTTAAAATCCAAATACTTAATGATGTCTTACCAAGGTCTACTCCCTTCTCCTATTTCCACATTGAATTACCAGACCTGGACTGCATTTTCTTTGCTCATATTTGATCACAGAAGTCACTTATCAAGTACTTTAGTTTCCATTGTTTATTTCTTGATTGTTAGTCCCTTCAGCCATTATCCCCACAACAGTTTTCATGTTTAAGCATCTACATCTACTTAGCTACCTATTTAGCAGGTGTGAGTGAATTATGACATCACAAACAATTTATGATATGAGAGCTGAGCTCACAAAAAGTAATAGAAAGAGGGAGAAAAGTTATATGCACCTGAATATGGAACTCTGAAAGTCAGAGATTTGTTCATGAGTAGGAAAAACAACAATTTATGACATTTTACTTGTTACTAGCTGGCACTTTCTTTAAAAAGAGAAAATATGGTGAAGAGAAATGGAAAGATAGTGATTTATTTCATCCCTTTTTGTTATATGTCCAATGTCTTGTTTGATAAAACAAAACATTTATGGATGCAAATGTTAATTAACTGATTGGAATAATGATTTTGACAAGTGATTCTGATTTATTGGCATTTTAAAAACACTTTCATTTTTAACACAACTACTTACATAAGCAATAGACAGTAGATGCCATTTTAGGGAATCTTCCTTCTCTTACCCACAAGAGAGAAAGCTTCTAAGAAAGTGCCTTTCATAACACATATTAAAATATTCCCGTTGTTTAAGTTTTTCACATTAACAAGACAACCCAATGAAAAATATCCTTTCCCATATCTGTAACGATGAATCGACAGGACCAAACACAGCATTGCTGCTATAGCACTCAATTGAAGAAATCTAATAAAATCTTTCTCCTGACAATATCAAATAGCAAATGTTAGTTGATGTAGATTATTTCAATCTCGTTGTTCTGTACAGTACAATGACAATAAAGATTTATCTTATCTTAGTTAAGGAATGGTGTCTCACTAAGTAAATTGTTAGACTATTGCTCTGCATTCCCTCTGGGTTAGTTCTGCATTTGCTCAAGTTTGCACTATAAAATTAAGTTTCACATCGAGATGAAAAACACACATTAAGAGAATTACTTTCACATAGCCAAGCAAATAACTCTTGGAAGCTACATTTAATGCAATATTTTGTTTGAACCCACCATTGACTTCTGATTCTGTCTTAGCCTCAATTATCTTAGTTTCATGATTCAGTCTTTGCAAATCACTTCTTAGTTTTTCATCATTATGAATTTCTGGGGATAAGAAAATAGAAACATCAGGCAGAAAGAGTCCTTGCATCAGTCAAGAATAAAAGTGACAGTGCCATTCTCAAACTTAATTTCATAGAATCATCATAGAATAACGAAGCGGGAAGGGACCTATAAAGCCATTGAGTCCAACTCCCTTCTCCATGTAGGAACACAAACCGTAGGATGTCTGCCAGATGGTTGTCCAAATGGCTCTAACAATTAGGAACATACTAATATGAAAGCAAGTTCCCTACTCTTAAGATCAGTGTACAGTACTTAGTAACCACACTGCCAAACTATTCATTCAGTCTTTATCTCTCCTTTCATTTCAGAGGGAAGTGAGAAACACTTGCTGGAAGGCATACTACTAATTGCAGTAGGCAATCAGTGAGAAACCCAACTTCAGCATCATAGAATACTTAATAATAGGTACTGGAGCGTGCATGTTTCAAGGCACACCCATCCATTTAAGTGGTTTGAATGCCCACTGCCATGACGTGGACCGAAGGTGAATTTGCTTCAGTAAAAGCCGGAGTGCCTAGCGCGGCAATTCCATTTTGACTTAAGTTTAAGAATTCACTTAGAATTCACAGTCAAATTCTGGTAAGAAATGGTAAAAAGAGGTGCCACTACTTGGCTATGATCGGTCATTTGCAGAGGCTGACAGGCAGAGCAGATTTAGAGCAGACTGCCCAAATAAGAGATTGAAGACAAAAGATTATTGTCGAGGATCTGCAATAACAAGGATTCCTCAAATTTTAAGCAATGTGCCCCTTTCTGATTTCTAGCAAATCTTCACACTTTTCCTACATAAAATTTTTCACTGCACTTGCCCTTTTGAAAACAGTAGAAAATCATCTCCCTTTTTACAGGGTTTGCGAAAGATGTGCAAACCAAGCAGAAGGATTTAGGAGCCTCTGTTTATATAAGGCTGCTTCATATATAATGGCTGGAATCCTATTTTGGAATTGTAACAAAATTCATGCTAAGGCAGAATTCATATCTAACAAGCAGTTAGTTCTGCAGGCACATGGTGCAGATGATGAATTGCATGATGAACCACCTAATTAACTGCAGAGTCAAGTACACAGTGCAGACTGCCTGGGTATATGTCCCTACAAACATCTGTGGGCATACATTTATGCTATGCCAAGTGCAACAGGATCCCAGCCAATATGTCTGACCTCTCATTTTGGAAAAAGGATTTATGAGAATAAGGCCCTGTACTTTGACTGATCAAACACAGGGCTGCAATAATCTGTGGCATGGCTTGCGCATGCACATGAGTGATGAAAAGGGGAGAAAGGGTGTGTGTGTCCTGTTGACCCTTACAGGAAACATTCCTCACAGTGACCCTGCATGCATGGAGAAAAGGAGTTTGCATGATACTGTAATGTTTCTGCCAATCTCCACCTTTTCATGTTGCTGTATGAAGGGTTAATTTGCCCTATACTGAGGCAGACATAACAGAGTCAGTATGACTTGATAGATTTTGTAATTAATCAAGCACCTGTGTAATCAAATGTGATTGGTGGCTGTACATAGATAAATCTCACGTTCTGTATGATCTCTATCTCTTTTTCTCCTTGTTAGTATTGTCACAAGGCCAGTCACTCTGTCGGATTGTTCACTTATACTGTATAGTAAGTATATTGTAAATAGACGATTGCACAAAGACTTCCGTGTGAGAGTCTGGATTCTTCGTGTGTGCTGTGTGTAAATTCTGGACAATGGAACGAAGTTTCACTGTTAGTGCTGACGCAAGAGGGTATAAACTGCTGAAAATCCAAACATCCACTTACTCTGAACTACAGGACAAAGTGATTTCCATTATTTATAGAAGTTGTGGTCATCTGCAGTCTGCATACACAGGAAAGGGGAAAAGCAAACTCTGATCTCCCAAGCCTCAGTTTAACAAAACAGAAACACATACATTCATGGAAAGACCAAACTTACCCAGTTCTTCTTTTTGCAGTCATTCCGTCTTACACTCATCTTGGGATTTTTATTTTGCGTAATCCTAGTCAAATCCTTCCATCTACATATTGCAAGAAAAATACCACATATTTTTATAAATACAATCTGGGGCTACAGGGCTAACATGCTTCCAAGTCACTTTCTACAATGTGTTACCCATGTAAAGATAACGTATCGAATCAAAATAGCTATCTGAAAGCTAATTACACATGACCACAATGTGTACACAGATTTTTTAAAGGATGTAAGACATTTTAGGTCCACCTACCACTATTTAATCTGGACAGAAAAGAAAGCCTGCCTAGAACTAATGCATTTCTTCAGTTGTGTATTTCTTCAGCCTCACCAATATTAATTTATTCTATTTGTCTGTCCTCTCAACAAATTCAAAATGGCTCTTCTCCCTAGTTTAACCTCACAATAGTCATGTAGGGTGGATTAAACAGACAGTGATTGCCCCCAAATCACCCAGTTAGTGTCATGGCTCAGTGAGGACTGAAACCTGGGTCTTCCAAATCCCATTCCCATATTGAAACCATTACATCACATTGGTTCTCCAGTAACTCCTAGTAACACTCAGTGAAGAAGCAAAGCCAGTCATTATGACAGCCATGTGCTGCTCACTACAGTGCGAGATAATTGACCATGCTGTGCTTTTTGTTGTTTCCCACTGACAAGCATCACATACATACTGCCCCCATAGGCTTAAACTCTGTGGCATAACTCAATGTCTGCAGAATGGTGATGATGTCACCAGTAGGGGGCATTTTTTGTGATTAAATGTTTCCTACTCTTGTCCTAGGCTTTTAAAGCTCTCAATTGCTTTTCATCGTGCGGAAACCATGGGAGCTGCAGGACAGATAGAGGAAGTGTTTCATTATAGTATTCCCCCGCCACATCACGGTTCATATATTATGGTCCCAGTATATAGCGGATCTTTTCTTGAGAGAAGCACGCTTTCAAAGAGAGGCTTTTAACCCCCTCCTGACAACTCAGCAAACAGACCTTGGGTTCTTCCTGGCAGCGTGCGCTAGCAGCACCAGCAGCAGATCTGTTTGCTGAGATGTCAGGAGGGGGTTAAAAGCCACTCTTTGGAAGTGTGGGCTGCCAGGGGGAGCCCAAGATCTGTTTGTTGAGGTGTCTGCATTTTGCGGATTTTCCTTTATCGTGGGTGGGTTGGACACATAACTCCAAATGGGGGAATATTGTACTGAAAATTCCCACATTATTGGCAGGGAAAGATTTTCAGTAATTAACAGCTCCCATGGCTTCCACACAATTACAAGGGAGATAGAAAATATGTGGAAAAGAATTAGGAAATGTTTAATTATCAAAAATTCCCACCCCTCACCACCAATTACAACACCACTCTTCCAAAGGTGTAAGTTATTCAACAGGATTTTTATTATGTGGTTTCCAGAGGAACTCTTAGATGAGAGATACGGTTTTGCACAAGAAGATTATACTTAACTATAGAAAAAGCTCTATGTCAGCAATTTGTTCTCATAACAGAATTAATTAAGAACTCAACTGAAGTGAGACTTACTTTTCTAATGATTTAGCAGCGCATAACAAAATCTGCTTTGATGGAGTGTAAGGTCTGCTTGCAGATTCATTTCCACGTCCGAGGCTGCCTTAGTTGGGGGTGGGGTGGGGAAGAGAAACAAACCCCTACAGAAAGTTTTACCATGAACTACAGAATAATTGTTACACACAATACAAAGCTTCTAACCAAGCTTTGGTTTTGCAGCAGCCTTTTATTTACTGTATTTCTCCCTTTTTGTATTCTAAACTTCAAGAAACTAACATCTGATTTAGATTTAGTAGCAATAAAAATATATAGAATAGGTGCATAAACTAAATGATTCAAACTGTGCAGTAATCAATACAATTTCTAAAACTTAATTATTTTCATTATACAAGACTACTTAGTAAAGATATATCATCACAAAATTCCAGTTGCTCTTGCAGTAAATCTCATACTGAAAGCCCTTGGTTTTCCTACACACACCAACTGTCCACTGCATTATGCCAAACCTAGAATACTCTGCTCACCTCTCACAGTTAGGTGACAATCAGAGATACATCTATTTAAAATAAAGATCAACCAAAGTAGGGTTCACATGAGTAAAGATAAAATTGTCATTTACACAGATAGCCAATGGCACTGCAGCTAAATAGCAATTTTATAAAATAGGTTTGCAGTAGAAATTAACCTAGCCACTGTATTAATATAGTTTTCAGCAGTATCCTTTACAACTCTTGTTAGAACACTTTAAGATTATACAAAGGCATAGCTAGGGCTTCCAGAGTCCAGGGCAACAGTCAGTTTTTGCACACACACCCATTGCAAAATATAATCTGGATGGTGGGTGGAGGCGCAGTCCTCCCAACGGGGTCTATTATTTAAAGAGTTTCTGAGACATTCTACAATAGATGCAATTTGGCACCCCTACCAAGGGAGCTAATTGCATCACGCCAGTCCTCTGAGGTGCCCCAAGCCCCTTGTCCTCCCAAAAATGTTTACCCACCAGCTGAGATTACAATGTCTATTATTTAAAGAGTTTCTGAGACATTCTATTTGGCTTCTGTTTGTTCTTTTTTTGCGCCCCCCCTTTAAGAGATCTGAATGCTGCCCGGAACAAAACGGATGTTCCCAGGCTTTGGAACCCACTACCAGGGGGAGCTGAGCTGCATCACCATTCCAGTCCTCTGAGGCTCTTCTCCTGGCAGGCAAAGATATTTCTACTCAAACAGGCTGTGGCCTTTAAGGTGCCTTCCATTTTTTTTTGAAATGGATTTTAAGTGGTAGAGACAGTTTATTTAATTATAATAATATATGTTTAACTGATTTGTGTTTATGTTTCAGTTACAATAATGGTATTTTATCTTTCTTGATACTGGGGATGGTAACCTGGTTCAATTTTGGAAACAACACCACTTGATAGAACATTACAAAACTTAACATAAAGTAAAAAAATAGATATCAAATCTGGATTACAGATGGGCCAAAACTAGCAAAATGCTAGTCCATGAACCACAAATTTAAACCCTCTCCCCAACGCGCCTAAACATACCACAAATCAGTTTGTTGGCTCACTTGGGATTCTTTTTAAGATAGCCTGGAATTTCTTTTTTTTTGGGGGGGGGGCTATATTTTTTTCTGAGGCAGCTGGTAGTGGTAAGGGGAGGCAGTGGCTGGAAAAGGCAGGGAGGCAACAGAGGCTTTGGGAAGGGTAGGGAAGGCAAACTGTGAAGTTTATTACCTTTCAAAATGTTAAGGTTCCCCATTTTGGGTGAACCTGAACAAACAAACCAGCATTTTTAAAATGGATTCCCTGGTTTGTGTTTTGGCTCATGCCCATCTCTAATTCAGCACTGTCCCAGTAGAGCCCAATGGAAACCCTACACAAAGAAACAGAACAGAAAGACTGCATCTACTGTGAACAGATTCTGAAACATACAGCCACTCCATTTATATTATACAGAAAATCAAGAAAGTCACTGCTTATCTTTGGATATCTGACTTCTACAGGATCAAGCTGCCTAACCCTGTAACGTGACAGAGGTGGTAGTAGCGCTACCATATCTCCTTAACCCATTCAAGGGTAGCACGAGATCTTCACCAGAAAACCTACATTTTCCTACTGGAATAACTGCACTAAAACCCCAGTCATTCCTGATCCCTCACTATGCTGGATATGCTTGATAGGACCTGATGTCCAACAGCACATGTAGGTCCACAAGTCCCTCACCTCTGTAGCAGGAGCAGGAAAAGTGTTGTGTTACAGCTTTGGAAGCCCGAAAAGACCAGTAAGAGACCTGGTGGTGCTGCTCTTAGCTTCCACTCCTGCAGGTTACTTGGTACGACAGTAGTAAATTGTGGTATGGTCAGGAGACCTTGCCAAGAAGCCCAGCACTACTGAAAGCCTACAGGGCTTCCACATGGGGTGCTGCAATTGCTATACAGCAGAAAGGAATGGATGATAGGAATTGCAGGGGCCAGGCGTGAAAAGCTATAATCAAAGATTGGGTGACTGGACAGCCAATTGTTAAGTACTAGGAACTCTTCCCAATACAGTGGTACTTTTACTTAAGAGCAGCTCTACTTAAGGGCAATTCAACTTGAGAGGAAAACCATTGGCGTTTTATAACTGCCACCTTACAAATTTGAGATGCGGTCTCCTCTACTTACAAATGTTTTATTTATTCATTCATTTTTCGGTTTTTAGATATGGTACCTCTACTTAAGAGTTGTTCGACTTAAGAGCATGCATTCAGAATGGATTAAATTCATAAGCAGAAGTACCACTGTATATCATTCAGTCTGTGGGACTTTGGGAAATTCAATGCATATTTTCCCTACTGTTCACACAACCATCAGGATAAGAAGGGGTATGTGTGCCTGAGACATCACAGAGCTACTATGAAATATTCTATCAGAAACCTAGTTTTGTGCTTGTGATCAAAATGTGCTCATAACAGAAGCTGTTAACTATTGCCCCCTAAAACAGAAGAAAAATTGCAAACATTGATAGCTGTTCTGGTTGAAAACGGTCTCACCATGGAGGTCAGTGTACTCTGACTGAGGGGATGACAAAACAGTGCTGGATGAACACCCTTGACAATGACATTAAGTTGTCCTGAGTACACCCAATCAAGCCCGTTAACGTGCCTAGTGGAAGGCAAAAACCAGAATAGAGGACCCCACCACCAAGTGGGACAGATGCTAAGAAAAAGAAGATAGTTGTTCTAGTCTGATGTGTAGTTTCCAACCAGGATATGGGAGCAAAATAAAATAAAATAAAATAAAAATCCAACTGTTGCCCAAAAGAAAATAATTCTGAAGAAACCAAAAAGATGAGTGATATAAAAACAAAACAAACACTAAACTCCATGACAACTGGAGCAAGGATTAAAGTATTAATGTATATACTGTACTTCCAGTTCTTCACATGTAGCTCAAGCTGTATTATTGCTTTGAATCAACATCTTAATATACAAATTACTTGGGAGCAATGTCCCCTTTAATTTTCTGTCCTGCTGCACAGGGCTCTGTCCTGCTCACCCAAGGGCCTCCCCCTACAAAGGTTCCGTTGGGACTGGAACAAAAATTGTCATGGCAGGTGCATGGGGGAGGAAAAGCCCTGTAAGGGGGGGGCAGAGGCCTACACATGTGCAACTTAGAAGGAAGCTTGCTTGGGAATAATAAATCCTGTAAAATGTATTTCAAAGTAAACCAATGCATTCTTATAGTATCAGTAACCACGTAGTGTTCTATTCAGCTCCAACTATTTCAAATAAGTTTCAAATAAGCTGCAAATAAGTGACATCTTACCGTGGAAGTGTTTGAACTGGTTCAATAACTACCTCTTCTAAAAAAATAAAAACATGAACATTTTTGAATGAAAGACATGATTCACTTGCTGTATATTCAGTTTAGTGATTCCAATCATCTTCTTGGAAGTTAACATAACAGAAATGATAGTTTTAAATGTTCCCTAAGAAATAACTATAATATTGTTCTAATATGTATTACTTAACAGAATAAGATATATGTAAATCAGCAGGGTGGTGGTTGTGGTGGTGATAGTAGTAGTAGTAGTAGTAGTAGTAGTAGTAGTAGTAGTAGTAGTAGTAGTAGTAGTAGTAGTAGTGAACCCCCACCTATCGCGGGGGTTTGGGACCTGACCTGACCCGACCCGCGATAATTGAAAATCCATGATATGCGGGTGGAGGTCAGGTCAAGCCTGGGGGCCTAACTGGGGGCTCTTGTACTTACCCCCAGCCTGGTGCTGCCCCAAACAGTTCTGCGAGGGCCTTCCCAGGCCTTCTGGAGGCCCCTGGGAAGGCCCTCGCAGGCCCGTTTGGGGCAGCACCAGTCCTGGGGTAAGTATGGGAGGCCAGTAACAGCCTTTGCCCCTTACCCCAGGGGGCTGTTTTCATATACAGTACTATGGTCCCACAATATAGCAGGACCACAGTATATGAACCGCAAAAGGGCGGGGACCCCTGTAGTAGCAGCAGCAGCGCCCAAGGCTTGGCTTAGCTCTTGTTTGAGCGCAATACTCTAAGGGGGCAAAAACTTGAATCCAACATAATATTAGTAGAGTAAAAACCCTCCTTGTGCAGTTGCACTGGATTACATGAGTGGCTCCACCAGCATCAGACACGACAATTCTTCCCACAACCCTACTCTGAAAATGGAAGCTAGTGAAATGGAAGAATGAGAAGGCTGGGCTGGCTCAAAGGGATGGGGGGCAGTCACACTTTAAAGTGCCCAGAAGTACCCTGTTTCCCCGAAAATAAGACATCCCCCCAAAATATGACCCACTTACAGTTTTGTCTCTCACTGAAATATAAGGCATCCCCCAAAAATAAGGCCTCCCTAATAATAAGATAGCAATAAATGTGTACCGTATCCTTCTTCATGGAAAAATAAGACATCCCCTGAAAATAAGACCTAGCGCATCTTTGGGAGCAAAAATTAATATAAGACACTGTCTTATTTTCAGGGAAACACGGTATGCACAATGCTTTTTATTCCTCAGTACAGGTGTTGGATGACAGTCTAACATACAGAATCAGCCAAACCCACAAATGGTGAGGTGGAAGACATTTTTTTTCCAGAAGGGACACAGCAAATTCTCTTAGCCTTTACTAGTTCCAACTTCCAACCAGGTAGCATCCCCTCTCTTAGTCTCAGCACTCCTATTCCATGCTGCTTCAGTTTTGGGGCTTCTCCAGTTCTGCTTCAGGCAGCAAGTCGTCTTGGGTCAGCCTTGCCTCTTTCCCACAGGATCCTCTTCTGCATCCTGGGGCTTACTCCCCGTACAACTCAATTGGAGTTATTAACTTTGTTGACTTAAGCATACCTTCTACTGTACCTGCACAATCTCAGCTCTGACTCTAGATCCGAGTCGACTGTGCTAAAGAAACTGAAAACATTCATGGCTTCTTACTATGATGTTACAAACTATTTACCTTGGGGGCCAAACACATGCAACCTTCCATACTGTTTATTCTTTTGTTCCTAAAATAATATAGAAGAACCAATGATAAGACCTGCCATTCAGTTCTGCCTTAAGATTCTTCTTTACGGTTTATCTCATTCTCAGAATTACTGTAAGCTGCAATGCAACACTGTAACAAAAGTACAGAATGTTACCCTTGATTACAGGTAAGGCATATTAAGTTGATTAATCGTGAAAGTTTCCCTCAATTAAAAAAATAAAGATTAAATGTGTGACTATATGTAAACCTCTACCTATAAATGTAGATATAATTCCAGAAAAATTGTTTTACCTTCATTATGTCCGTCTTTCCTAAACCCTTGTGCCTAGTATAAGATAGAACAAATTTCAGAATAACAATATGTGGAAGATTTTTCAATGAGAAAACATACCGTATTTAAAAATAAATTTCCCTCCAAAAAGTGGCATTTCTGACACTCAAGAACATGAAATTATAACTTCAGTTTTGCCTTGTATAAAGGAAGTAATTCCCCAAATGAAATTCTGTTAAAACAAATTTTCCTTTGTCCAAATTTCCCATAGGAACATATTGAAAACGGACTAATCCCTAATTGCGACCGTTTTACTGTTGTACAGATTCGCTCCATAGGCGATTCTATTAAGCAAATTTCCCCTATCTCCAGAAATTTTTTCCTTTAAGAGGATTTTCTGTTAAACAAACCACTTGTTATACAAGGATATACTGTAATATGACTTACTTATGCATCTAGGCATTCTTAATTTGTTATAAGAACGCAGGCTAATTCACTTGTTTTCTGCAGATCACTGCATTGCACATTATACTGGTAGCAAACAAATGAGAGGCCTCTTCAATGATCTTCCACATTGCCGTGGCACCACTGAGTAGCGACACTGTCTGTAGTTATTTGGCAGAACATTTCAATGAAGTGACTAAAGTGTATACAAGCCAATACCTATTTGCCATGCAGCAAAATTTCCTGTCACAGATAGGTAGAAATAGGTGTCAGCAGACATCTGTATCTCAGTATAGTATCAACCTGTGCCTCTGGGACTCAAATGCTTTCATTACTATAATAATCATGCTAATGTACTTATTTCTGTCTGGAGATCTCTCTGCCTGTGTTACATATGTTGTATGGCTACCACAATTCTTGGGAAATGATAATTATATGCTGCCAAATTCATTCTAACCTATGTCAATTCTGCCATAAGGTCTTCTATGTATCTAGTACTCACGAATGGTTTACCAGTCCCTCCTTCTGATGACACTCTGGGACCAGGGATCTTTGCCAATGCAACATAAGTGTGTGTTCCGTGTGGTATTGGTTGGCCAATCTTCAGTCTTCAAGAGCTATGCTAACTAAGACTGGAATTGTTACCTGGCGGTAAGTCTCTCTGAACTCAGTGGGGCTGGTTTTTACTCTGAGTAGTCATCACACTATAGAGTCCTAGATGCTGCAGATTACACTTCTAGGGTGCAAAACAGAACCCTAAACTATCACACGATCAGCAACTGTATGTGGCCTACACTTTTATTAGGGATGTGATAAGCTCTACCTTTTCACTTTTCTGATGTCCTCTTCTAATACCTTTTAATGGTTATTGGTTATTTCTGTTCTTACATGTAAGTTGCTAAAACTTTGCACTTAAGATTCTGGACCTATTTCTATCAGCTTTCACATTTGCTGCTCATCTCTTGTTAGAAGTTTTAATTTTTCCTCTTTATCTGCTGATGTTTTCCTTTTGGCCATATATGAACTATCTTTTTGCATTCTTCCCTTATATATTACTTCAATCCACAATTCTTCTCATTCATGGCCAACTGAGTTCAGTAGTAAAAATCTGTTCTTTAGACAGTCCTTAAATTCTTCAGGAAATTTTATTTAAATTATATTCTATGATTTTATCTGTGGAGATTCTCAGTCATCGAGGTGAGGTTATCTGGGAATTAAGTCATGGCAACTGGACTTTTCTTGAGGGATCGAAACATTTCACAAACCATCCAAGTTTGATGGGAGGCTTCAAATTTAAACTTCACTTGGGTATCACCCCACCCTGGTCTGAACAGGCTTGTTAGATGGACAATGAACCACCTATTATCACTGTCTGTGTACACCCTCATCTTTGAATTAGTGTCCTTTGTCCTTTAAATGAAGGTACACTGCTGATTCTCGTACTGAGCTGTTGTCCCTCTGGTAGTGGGCCATCCTCCTGTTTAGTGCCTTTTTATTTTCTGCAAAGTAGAACTCTGTGTACTCCTCACAGCACTGGACCACATATATACTATATTGCTCCTCTTGTGGTTTTTGATGTCTGGTCCTTTGGGTAGATGAGACTCTGGCTTAGTATTCTTGTGGGTTTGAAGTGAACAAGTATGTGGTGTTTGCCAAAATCCTTTTGAAAGACAAAGGACACTCATTCAAAACCAAACATGTATACAGAGAAGGTAGGTGGTTCGAGAGAGCTGCCTAGATGCCCTAAGCACATCCGATCTCGCCTGATTTCAGAAGCTAAGCAGGGTCGGCCCTGCTTAGTACTTGGACGGGAGACTACCAGGGAATACCAGGTGCTGTAGGTGCCTGGAGTAGGAACTGGCAAGCCACTCCAGTACTCCTGCCAAGAAAACTCCATGGATATGGGGTCACAAAGAGTTGGTCATGACTGTAACGACAGAACACAGGTGATTTGAGAGAGGATCAGGGGAACCATTCATGTGTGTATATAGAAAATTTGCAGGCCTGACAAAATGAACCAAGAGGTCTGCTGTCTCCCTGGAACCAAGATTCAGGATGTAACGGAGAGTCTGACAAGACTCATCAAGCCCACTGATTCTAACCCCTTTCTTTTGGTCCATGTAGGAACTAATGATACTTCAAAATGCAGCTTTCGTGATATCACAAAGGCATATGTAGAGAAGGGTAGGAAGGTGAAGGGCTTGAGTGGGCAGGTGGTAATTTCATCTCTCCTCCCTGTAGAAGGATGTGGCTCACAAAGGGAAAGAATAGTGGTGGAGGTGAACAATTGGCTTCAGAGATGGTGCTGGCAGGAACAATTTGGATTCTTGGACCATGGTTTGAATATTTCATTCAGATAGGATATTGGGTGAGGATGGGGAGCACCTCACCACTGCTGGAAGGAATCTTTTTGCCAAGAGGCTTGAAATTTTGATAAGGAGAACTTTAAACTAAGTTCTCAGGGGGAGGGACAATATTTTCTTACAGGTAGAGATCGAGAAAGTGTTATGGGGAATAGCCCAAATATTGAAGCAGAAGCAGGACAAGGAGTATTACAGACCATCAGTGTGAGGAAAAACAGGTTAAGCAAAGGGCTTGTAAAAAACACACACAGCCTCAAATGTCTCTACACCAATGTACAGAGCATGGAGAAAAACAAGAGGAGCTGGAACTCCTAATACAGCAAAATAAATATGACATAGTTGGCATCACTGAAACCTGGTGGGATGAGACTTATGATTGGAGTGTAGTTATTGGAGGGTATAACCTGTTTCAAAGGAACACACCTAGTAAGAAAGGAGGAGGTATAGCTTTATATGTTAAAGACATATATACTGCTGAAGAAATACAAGATATAAAACAGGGAATGAAGGCTGAGAGTATTTGGATGAGAATTAAGGGTGAGAAGAAAAATGGGAGAGATGTTACTATGGGGGTATATGATAGACCCCCCCCCCAAGCCAGCCGGAGGAATGGGATGATGCTTTCTGTGAGCAGATGGCCACACAGTCAAAAGGGAAAGATGTAGTACTAATGGAATATTTTAACTATCCTGATATATGTTGGCGGTCCAGCTCAGCTAAGAATGCAAGGTCCAACAGATTCCTTGATGCCCTTGCAGACAATTTCATGGTCCAGAAGGTAGAGGAGGCAACAAGAGGAGCAGCCATTTTACATCTGGTCTTAACCAATAGGAAGGACCTCATAAACGGGGTTGAAGTGGTGGGATCTTTGGGTAAAATTTGGAATTTGTTATACAGTTGGAAGGTAAAACTATGCATAGACAAGAATCCTGGACTTTAAGGAAGCCAATTTTTGTAAACTTAGGGAATTATTGGCTGTGATTCCATGGACCAAAACACTGAAAGAGAAGGGAGTCCAAGATGGATAGGAGTTCCTCAAAAGTGAGATATTAAAGGCACAATCTAAAACTGTTCCTACAAGAAGAAAAATGGGAGATATCTAAAGAAACCACAATGGTTTACTAAAGAACTTTCAACTCAGCTAAGTATAAAGAAAAACAAGTACAGGAAATGGAAAAAATGGGGAATGCCCAAAGAAGAATATAAGCAAATAGCTAATATATGCAGGAGGATGGTAAAAAAGCTAAAGCGCAAAAAGAGTTGCCAGAGAGATTAAATATAGTAAAAAGGGTTTCTTTAATTATGTCCGCAGCAAAAGGAAAAATAAGGAAATGATAGACGGTCTGTGTGGCAATTACTAAGAGGAGACAAGGAAAAGGCAGAACTACTCAACACCTTCTGTGCCTCAGTTTTCTCCAAAAAGGGAAAAAACAGTTTCCTTGGCACAAAGAGTAGATGAGGTACGACGGGAATTGCAACATAGGCTAGGTAGAGAGGTAGTACAGGAATACCTGGAAACAATAAATGAATTTAAGTTTCCTGGGCCAGATGAATTACAGCCAAGGATATTAAAAGAATTGGCAGAAGAAATTTCAGAACCATCGGCAATAATCTTTGAGAAGTCCTGAAGAACAAGGGAAGTTCCCATAGATCGGAGGAGGGTGAATGTTTTCCCTATCTTCAAAAAGGGGGAGAAAGAGGACCGAAATAATTACCACCCAGTCAGCTTGACTTCAATTCCTGAAAAGATCCTAGAACAAATTATTAAGCAGGCAGTCTGTAATTCTTCAACTAACAATCCTTTCATTATGAGAAGTCAACACGGGTTTCTTAAAAACAAATAATGCCAGCCTAATTTGATCTCTTTCTTTGATAGAACTACAGGCCTGGTGGATGAGGGGAATGCTGTAGATATTGCTTATCTAGATTTCAGTAAGGCCTTCGATAAGGTTCCCTGTGGTATACTTGCAAAGAAGTTAGTAGAAGATGGGATAGATAATAGTACCTTTGCTTTACCTCTGAAAGGAATCTAGGAGTCTTGGTGGACCACAAATAGAACATAAGTCAGCAATGTAATGCAGTGGCCAAGAAAGCCAATGTGATCCTTGGTTGCATCAACAGAAGCATAGTGTCTAGATTAAGGGAAGAGATATAACCACTCTATTCGTCTCTGCTCAGACCCCACCTGGAGTATTGTGTCCAGTTCCATGCACCTCAATTTAAAAAGGATGTTAACAACCTTGAATGGGTCCAGAGGAGGGCGACAAAGATGACTGAGGGTCTGGAAGAAATGTCTTACAAGGAGAGGCTTAGGGAGCTGGGAATGTTTAGCCTTACAAAAAGAAGACTGAGAGGGGATATGATAGCCATGTTTAAATATTTGAAAGGATGTCACATTGAAGAGGGGACTGATTTGTTTTCCTTGGCTTCAGAGACTAAGATGTGGGGCAACAGTTTCATACTAGAGGGAAAGAGATTCAGTTTAAACATTAGGAAGAACGTCATGACAGAGCTGTTTGGCAGTAGAATATGCTGCCATGGAGGGTGGTGGAGTCTTATCCTTTGGGTTTTTTAAGCAGAGGCTGGATGGCCATATGTTGGGACTACTGTGATGAGGGTTCCTGCATGGCAGGGGGTTGGACTAGATGGCCCTTGAGGTCTCTTCCAACTTTATGATTCTATGATTCTATGAAACCCGTCAATAGGTACAACTTGTCTCCCATTCATCATGCTTCCCTTTCACCTATCCCGACAAATCAGAACCACTTCACACCTCCACCAGGAATGCCAGTGCTAACGACACATACTTAATGGGAAGGGCTGCATAGTTGTGACTTTCATACACTCCAGGCCATTGTCCATCTAAAGAACCTATTCAGATCACGATGGGGTGGAACCAAGGTGAACTATAAATTGGAAACCTTCCACCTATTTTTCTCATACTAAAGAAGCTACTTAGATGAATAGCTAAACATTTTAATCCCCCAAGAAAAGAAGTCCAGTTGCCATGACTCAACTTACGGATTCTGTAATTTTATTGTTTTTCTTCAACGATAGTCTACTTTTTCATATTAACAATTCATACTTTGTGCTATAGTCCACTCCTGCTTTTACAGGCAGTCTAATTATGGTATATATCTTCTGTTTCCATTGTTAAAGCATATTTAATTCCTGTTAGACCACCCAGTAATATACATGTGTACAATTATTTGTTTGACAGGCTGAAGCAGATGTTTTCAACAAACATATTGGTGGCTTCACAGAATTCTATGAGTTGCTTTCCTGCTTTATATCTAACTTCTCCATCAAGTTCTCTGATAAAAATTGTTTCTACTTTGTTTACTATGTTTGCCCTCCAAAAACTGTTAATTGTTCCATCCTCTGCATTTGCATTGAAATGCGTTTCAAGGTAGGAAAAATGTAACATAAGGAATATTGGGGCAACAAAATCAAAAATTTTATCAACTCATGTCTTCTATGTCCCTGACGGATCAGGAAAGAGATCTTGGTGTGCTACTGGACAGCTCAATGAAAGTGTCAACCCAGTGTGTGGCAGTGGTGAAGAAGGTCATTTCCATGGTAGGGATCATCAAAAAGGTGACTGAAAATAAAACAACCAACATTATAATGCCATTGTATAAAATGATAGTAAGGCTGCATCTGGAGTATTGCATACAGCTCTGATCACTGCATTTCAAAAAAGACATGGGGAACTGGAAAGGGTGCAGAAGAGAGCAACTAAAATGATTACTGGGCTGGGGCACATCCCTTATGAGGAAAAGCTAAAACATTTGAGGCTCTTTAGTCTGGAAAAGAGGCGCCTGAGGGGGGATAAGATTGAGAGGCGTACAAAATTATGCAGGGCATGAGTAATGTGGATAGAGGGACACTCTTTTCCCTCTCACAAAATACCAAAACTAGGGGACATACACTCAAATTGATAGTTAGGAGAGTGAGAACAGACAAAGAAAATACTTCTTTACCCAGCGTGTTGTTAAGTCTGTGGAACTCCCTGCCACAGGATGTGGTGGTGGCATCTCGCGTGGATGCCTTCAGAAGGGGACTGGACAGATTCCTGGAGGAAAAGTCCATCACAGGTTACAAGCCATGATGGGTGTGTGTAATATCCAGGCTTAAAACCAGGATAGTTCAAGGACTAGATGCAAGGGAGCGGTATCAGGAGACAGATATCTAGTCTCATGCACTCCCAGAGGCATTTGGTGGGGCCACTGTGAGATACATGGAGCTGGACTAGATGGGCCTTTGGCCTGATCCAGCATGGCTCTTCTAATGTTCTTATCTATAGCTGGCACACAGACTTGGATAATGGTTATGCTGACAACTTTTCCATAAAGTCTGACTCACACAATTCCATCAGACTTTCTATTATAATTCTCATCTGCCCATGGTATGTCTTACCAGAGTAGCAGAAACCCATGGATTCTTTTAACTTTTTTCCTAGAATAAAACACTTCATAGTTTTCTAATTGAAAATATTCTATTCTTTAGTTTCCTCACACCAAGTACTACAATGTTTATATATTCCATTTCATGTTTTATGATTTTAATTTACCTTGCAGCCTTATAGTCAATTAACCTAAACCAGGCTTTTCTTTTGCATCAGTGCACAGCAGCAATTAGCCATCCTTTCAGCCTTAACATGGTGACTTCAATAGGAACAGCATTGTTCAAAAATTGCTCAGCAATTTTTCAATGTGTTGTGTATGTGTTGTGTCATTACAGCTGTGACCGACTCTCCGTGACCCCATGTCCATGAAGTTTTCTTGGCAGGAATGCTGGAGTGGTTTGCCAGTTCCTACTCCAGTCACCTACAGCACCTGGTATTCCCTGGTGGTCTCCCATCCAAATGCTAACCAGGCCCGACCCTGCTTAGCTTCCGAAATCAGGCGAGATCAGATGTGCTTAATAGCTAACTAAAAAACTGTCTTCCAGTCTGGGGCATCTCATCATCCAGATAGGGATAAGGATTTCAAGATACCAATTAAAAGTGATTTACCACTGCTTTCATGCCCAGTACTAATAAGACATAGCTTGAAAGTCACTGTCATTGTCTATGAGAGATCCTCCACTGTTGTCACCTTCTGCTACTGCTGTTTGATGAAAAGGCCTATTTGATCTTTCTCACATGTCCAACTGTCTAACTAAGACGTGTCCTAGTGCTTCATCATTTAGCTGCAGCATGTTACACAAACCTAACATGAAGACCAGTAGCCTTTCAGCCTTTCAGAGTCATTACCCTAGTATGGATAATGGATACCCTCTTATCACCTTCATAGTTAATCTTGTTTTTTTTTCTACTTCTAAGAAAATGTTTTGCAAGAGGTGATCAGGACAGAGAAGTAGCCAGGAGAGAGAAGATGCAGTGCCCTCTGTCTCTTTATCTCAAAACTGCCTTTTCTTATTAAAAGCTATTCTTGTTGATTTAAAATATTTGTATCTAAGTCTTAGTTAAGAAGTTGAACTTGGTTTTATGTTTGGATTTTTGACACACAGTGGTTAGTGTTTTATCAGCCATGAAAAGCCAAAAAGAGAAAGAGTCATATCTCTTGAATTAACCAAAAGCAAACACCCATCTTTACTTTCTTACCTTGATAAAGGCAAATGTGTTTCTAGGACAAATCCATCTTTTAAAAAAGAGAAGAAAATATCATGTACTCAAACCTAATTTGGATGTTTCCAGTTTCAGTAAGCTAAGATGAAATATAACATTACATTGATAAAATATCAAAAAATATCTAAAATCAAATTCATAAAAATTATTCCAAGACATTATCTGGCAAGAGGCAAGGCAGACTATGCTAAAACATCACCATTCCTTCAGTTCGGATGACCTGGTCAGTTTATCAGTAAAATGGGGCCACAAAAAGTGCATTAGTTGATAAACTGAACAAAAATTAACAAATTAATATTTATTTATTTTTGTACTTACTGACTACCCAACTTTCCTTCGGGAACTCTGGGCGATGTACAACAAATTGCAAAAACAACTTGTCCAAAGCACAACCCCCATAATAAGCAAATCAAATATAAAAATATAAAAACAATAACAACAATGATACAACAAACAGAGAATCCGGCAGGGAAAAGGACAACCAATACAACCAACTAATAACACACAGTCCTACACTCAGTGATCACCAAAGGTTTCCCTAAAGAGCCAGGTCTTTAGGGCTCTCCTGAAGGCCGGCAGAGACTCTGCTAGCCTAATCTCTGTGGGCAGTTTGTTCCAAAGTGCCGGGGCATGCCACCAAGAAGGCCCGGTTGCAGGTAGAAACCCTTTGGGCCTTCCTTGGAGTGGCCACCCAAAACGAGAAGGCAAGCAAAGCTGTGGTCCAGGGGTCCTCAAACTAAGGCCCGGGGGCCGGATGTGGCCCCCCAGGGTCCTGAATCCGGCTCTGGGACCAATTGCAGACCCCGGCACCCACCCCCTGCTTCGCGAGCAAGCCAGCCTCCTCAGCTGCTTCTATTGCTGAGGCAGTTCAAAGCGGTGGGTTATGTCACTTCCCCCACTCCCCCCAGCTACTGCCCAGATGATCGGCATGCTGGCTAGTGGGGCAGATCAGCCACGGCAAGGTCCCCCGCTCCCCCACCCGCCGCACAGATGGTTGGGGCACCGGCTGCAGCCAAGCAGGATAATTTAAAATGGGAGGGCTTCAGCAAGGTCTCCCACTCCCTCCATGGCCCTGAGGCCCCGCCCCTGCTCCTCCTCTACCCCGCCACCCGCCTTCCTTGTGTGGCCACCACCTGTGTTATTTTGGTTGTGAGGAAGGAGGCAGGCGGGGGCAGCGCCAGCCAGCCTTCCGAGCCAGAGCAGCCACAGCAGTTGAATGACAGAGGAATGGATGGTGGGTGACCGAGGGGGAACTGGAGCTACTTCCCACCCATTCAGCCCCATCCGAGCTGATGCCTTGCTCCATGGAGGGGAGGAAGGAGCCCAGCCATGGCCAGAGGCTGATGCTGCTGCCGCCGCCACCAGGTTAAAGACCAGTGAGGAGGAGGTGGTGGAGAAAGAAGAGAAGGGAAAGGCTGGTGGGGCTGCATTTGTGTCTGGTTGGTGATGGGCGGGCTGGTGAGCCAACAGAGCACCGCAGCCTGGCTGGGATTGGCCAGTGGGTGGCTTTGGGCAGGCCTTCCTGCTTCCCTTCCCTCCTTCCCAGCCCTTGCTCCCTCCCTCCCTTACATGCAGTGCACCAGGTCAGGCCGGGTCAGCCCAGGCCAAGAAAGGAGGCAGCTTTATCTATGGGGCGCAGCAAGGGCATAATGGCCAGGGTGCAGGGCTAGATCTGCACGCAGTGGTGCCAGCCTTGCCGCCCTTGTCACGGCTGCTGCTCCTCATCCTGAGTGGCTGCCCAAAAGGTGATGAGGGGCCTGAGTTTACCTGGGCTGCCGCCTCCTTCCCAATGCAATGAAAGAAAGAAAGAAAGAAAGAAAGAAAGAAAGAAAGAAAGAAAGAAAGAAAGAAAGAAAGAAAGAAAGAAAGAAGCAAAATCTGCTCCAGCTGCTGCCACTGTAGGAGGTTAAAAACTCTAACTTCTTTTCTTTTGCTATATCTGGCATGGATGCCTTCAAAAGGGGATTGGACAGATTCCTAGAGGAAAAGTCCATCACAGGTTACAAACCATGATGGAGATGTGTAATCTCCAGCTTTAAAACTGGGGTACTTCAAGGACCAGATGCAGCGGAGTGGTATCAGGAGAGAGATATCTAGTCTCGTGTGCTCCCAGACGCATCTGGTGGGGCCACTGTGAGATACTGGAAGCTGGACTAGATGGGCCTTTGGCCTGATCCAGCATGGCTCTTCTTATGTTCTTATGTTGAGGGGGAGGAGCAGGAGGAGGAGGAAGAGGTGCAGAGAGGGATCCCAGGGGCGGCAGCTCAGGGCGACAATCCAGAGCAGGAGGCAATTGCTGGGGCCCTGGAGACGCACTGATCATGGGCTTATCGGGGGGCTCTTCCCACTTGCCCCTCCCTCCCCCCTTTTTCCATGTTGACCTTTTTTTTTACTGTGGTCCGGCCCCCAGTGGTGTCTGGGGGCATGGACCTGCCCGCTGTTTGAAAACTTTGAGGACCCCTGCTCTGGTCAGTTGGGACGAAGCTGAATAGCTAAGCAGCTTAACAAGGACTCATGATCAGGGGACTTCCAAGATCTTTGGGCTACTGATGATTCAGGGACATACATACATACATACATACATACATACATACATACATACATACATACATACATACATACATACATACATACATACATACATACTGAGAGATCAAAGGATAGATCAATGTCTATTGTGAGGTTAAAAACTCTAACTTTTCTTTTGCTATACCTTCTTCCTTTCATCTTTCCAGAAATCCCTTCCACTTGCTCTATAGTAAAAGGAGCCCTGCCCTTCAGCTCAGTAGAATAGGTTTCAGAATGATGGAAAGAAGACAAACATCGCTTTTACTCCTCCTGAAACTTCTGAGCCCCAAACAAGGCTACTGTGCCATGCTAGGTGGAGCCCTAAACTTCAATGCTCTTCCTAGAGGTTGTGGCATTTAGCATGAGTTCCCACTTCTTCACTTTATGATCCAACGGGGTATTAAAATTATAGGGGTCTTTCACTTTTCACAGACTCCCCAGGTTTTCAGAAAACAATTAAAATGTTATTTTACAAAAAGGAGCCCCTCATCCAACAATGTTATGAATGCTGAACATAGCTGCTGTCATTACCAGTAGTTTGGGCTAATAAGAAGATGGGGTTGGTGGTGGAGGTGAATTGTGCCTTTAGACCATATTCCCTAATCCCATTTTGTTTCCTCAACTCTTCTGTTTTGGGTGTGTCTTGATTAATATATCTATGCCTGCTTCAGAAGGAGAAATGCACACAAAATGTTTGTTTGTTACAGTGTGTGCCATATGATTACCAGGAGCATAATGACTGGGAAACTATGGCTGACATTCAAAAGAGAGTCGCAACAAGAGTAGGCCCACTGAATCAGTGGAACTGTATCACCAAATCCCAATGGATTCAATGGGCCTACTCCATGGTCTTCAGGGATAGGGAAGTACTGTACAGAACGTATTTGACAGAGCGGCTCCTCCCAAGAAGGTCTGCCCAGATCACTCGTGCTAGCCAGGCAGGATCTTTGGGAGGCCCAGCCCCGAGGGAGGCTTAGAAAGCTGTGACAAGGAGTAGGGTCTTCTCAGTGGTTGCCCCCCCCCCATTTATGGCATCGCTTACCACCAGACATTTGCCTGACACCCTCACTTGAAACCTTTAAAAAACTATTGTTTTACAGAATGGCCTTCCCCGACTTCTTAGCACCTAGCAAGACACTATCCTTCTTTTATCACGTATCTTTAAATTTTGTTGTCATTTGTGCAATTACTTGGTTATTTCTATTTTTATTTTAGTTTATTGCTGTCAATTTATTCAGTTATAATTTGTTTCATTGTGTTGTTTGTATTTTCATTATTTAACTCTTGTTACTGTTGAGATTTTATGTTGCAAACCACCCAAGGTAGCCCTAGGGCTAGATGGACGGTATAAAAGTCAAATAAATAAAATCAATAAAATGTACAAGAAATGTTTGAGATTTAAGATAGCATAAGATGTGTGGCTCTTTTTAAAAGAAAACAAAATTTTAAGACATTTGCTCTGCATATGTTTTCCTTGAGCAGCAGTACTGTCCAGAGAGCAGGCATGACAACTTCAAAATTTATAGGTTAACACAAGCACCTTCATGACAGCACCTTCTCTGATGGTCCATTCTTACACATGCCCATACAGAGGCAAGCCTCATCACAATCAGTTGGGCTTACACTAACAGCATAATATGGCAGGCCAAGACCTACATTTGGCAGACGCCAATATGACTGTATTCTTAACTCTGAAAAAAATATTTAAAGGAGTATAAAAACAAAAATAAAAGCAATGAAGATTTTTTTATGATGGCTCATAAAAGATGAGGGTTGATTTTTAATGATGTTCTTGATCTGACACTAGAGAATGGTTTGACATTCTGAATGTAAAGCTTATGTGAACTATAAAATGCATTATTTGGAGCACAGACCTTCAGGAGCAATTACTTCCATCATCCCAGAAACCTGAAAAAATGCAGAGAGAAAAAAATATCTGAATGGTACTCAGATGTTGTTTTCTAGGAACAAATGAGAGAAATGTATCATACACATCCTATCTGCAAGACAGGCCCTCAGAGATATTTAAATAAAATTTCTTCATTTTGTGTTCAAGGTAAGTCACCTATACTTGTTTTACTTAATATCTGCTTGAGTAAGCTGCACATGCATGTTTTACAAAACCAAGAAGCATGGTGTAAAAGGACACACTGCATAAGGATGATGACACAAATCACAAATCCCCAGGACAGTAAGAGGATACAATTTCTAAAGGGGGGGGGCAGAGAGGGCTATTAGGTGTCATATATGGCCTATAGGCAGCACACTGGTCATCCCTGTTCTATGTTTCTCCTCTTTCCTGCCAAAGTTTTACAGTTGGCATAGTAGAAAAGCTGGGCGCCTAACTGCAGGCAGAACCAGCAAGCAGAAAATTTTACAAGACAAGTAACATTAAGACTGTGATTCCAAAGCAGAGCGCTAGAAGGGATTGTCTCATCCACACAGTACCATGGGAAATCGTTGCCTTTGAATGCACTTTCCCCCCTTCTAGTAACCAATTCCTTAGAAAGATAAGTGGAGGCTAGGCTTATAAACATATTTATTTCTTCAGTACCACCCTGGATTATTTCCATACCTTCAGGCTGCCAGATTTTAAGAGGGGGGGAAAAGTATAATGGGGGAAAGGATATAAAAATTGGCAGAAAAGGAAAAATGTGAGCAAAGTTTATATAAGAGTCTTGTCACCTGATGCCATGACTACTCCAATATCTCCCAGATCACCAGTTTAAAAAAAATTAAAAGTAAAAAAATGTTGTTGTTTTTTTAAAAAAAACCCACCTTAAAACACTTGCTGGCTACTGTTTTTGGATTCAAACTGGGATATTTTTAGTTACCATATTTTTCTGTGTATACAACACTATTTTTTTCTTCAAAAATCATGACACAAAAAATTAAGGGGTGCCGTACACACGGAAGTAAGCCTTTCCTGGGGGATGGGGGTAGGGGGAGAAGAACCCAATCTCACCTTGCTGTTTTCCTCTGTGGTTTGGTTTTTGTAGAATTGGCTCCATCTTTTCTTGAGTTCTCCACCACCCCTCCCTATCCCACTGTTTCCTTTCATTCCCTGTTCTGAACACTCATCTCTGTTTTGGTGGGATTTGGTTTTTGCAGGATTAGCTCCCTCCTGGGAAAGCCTTGGGCTTGAGCAGCCCATTAGGAAATGCACTGCTGGAAAGGAAAGGAAACAGCATGGGGTAGGAAACAGTAGAAGGTGAGGTGGAGGAGAATCCAAACAGACCTCAGTGTTTCGCTGTTTAACTTCCTCTCCAGCAGTACTTGATTGCTCTCCTTTCTGCTTTGCTCTTAGAAGGAATCTTAATGGGCTGCTCAAGCTGGAGGTTTTCCCTGGGCGGAGTTGATTCTACAAAAACCAAATCACAAACTAGGGAAGCATCAAGGTCAGTTCTCCTCCACCCCACCAAAGCAGAGAGGAGTGTTCAGAATAGGGAAATGAAAGGAAACAGCGGTGGTGATAGAGAACTCAAGGACTTATTAATTTTATTTATTTAGGGTCTAAAAAGTGGGGCATGTCTAATAAATAGCAGTGTCTTGCAGATGTGAAAATATGGTAAGTCATTTTATGTCTTTATGGTAGCCCCCATTCTGCTTATATGTGTGTGTGTGTTGATACTGATTAGAAGTATGCACTGCTACACATTATTCTTTAAACCAATATTTATATAGCACCATCTGTGTACGTGGTGTTTTATAAAGAATAGAAGGATGGGTCAACCCCCAGTAAGATTTATAATCTTTTAAAAAACTCAGAGAATCTCAAGCAGAGCAACCTGGAAGAATGTGTCACCTGATTTCCTTGTTTTTCTGGGCACTGCATTCTTAATTTAAGTATTAATGGAGCATCTCTAAACCCAGCCAAACTCACTTTGCTATTTTAAAAATTTCCCTAAGTACCAACAGAGTTTATCCTAATTGTTTTCAGTCACTCGCTCTTTGAAGTCTATCAGAGCTCAAGGGGCTTGTTCAAAGAGCTGGGAGCAGAGAAAGAAAGCATGTGCCATTAGTCAGAGAGAGCTAAGCTGGAAGAACAAAGTAAGCAGCGAGTGTTATTCAGTATGGATGGCTCCTCACTCACAGCACCTCCCCCCCTTTCTTGGGTGATTGTACACTGTTCATACAGTAGCTGGACAAGCAATAGAACACTGGCCAGAATCCAAGTGATTACTTATGCCATCATAAACACAGTGGCATAACTTGGAGGGCTAGAAAGCTGCTAATTGTGTGTTATGTGTTGTGTGCTATCAAGTCCAAGCTGACTTATGATGACTCTAATAGGGCTTTCAAGGCAAGTGAAATATTTGAGTGATTTTACCAATTCCACTGCTCCAGTCAGTTTCCATGGCTGAGTGGAGATCCAAACCCTATCTTCCAGAATCCTAGTCCATCACTATATGGTTTGTATAAAATGGATATGGACACAGACAGCTGGTACTTCCCAAGCTCTGACCTCAGATATGCACAAAAATCTTAGTTACTCAGACCACAGAAGTTGAAGCTGCTTCATCATTGCTTCAACCACTGTGATCGCAGCAACTATTATTACAGTTACAAATATATGCAGGCATAGACACATTGATTCTAAAAAGAGACTAAAACAAATAAAATAGTAAAATAATATCTCCAATCTCTATCCTTTCACAAATAAAAATCAGATTACTCTCTATATGTAGTGTTCACCGTTTTACTTTGTATGTTACTGTACAGGAGGGGAAATCATAGGTTAATGTTTATGCCCAAATATGAAATATGGAGGCGGACCCTGTGTGCTTAAATAGCTCCACCTGAGACAGTGAGAGTCAGAAAGGGCTAAGATAGGAAAACTGACAGGCACTGAAGAAGAGACAGGACAGTTAGAGAACTGTCAAGTTTGAGTGAGGGAATTAGATCAGTATTTGAGTGAACTGCGTTGAGAAACTCTAAGTAACTGAACACAAGTGATCTGTATTTAACATCTTATTGTATTCAATAAACCTACATTTCATTTTTCCACGTTAAATCTTGTCTGGGACTCAGTGATTGAACTGGGATATCTGGCTGGTGGCAGCGATACCCGAGACTAATTTGGTACAGGTTGATGGTCTGTGAGATGACAGGGGGCCTGTGCTAAAGTGAGGTTGTGCGTTTTACTACTCTGTACTGAGGGGAGTGTGGTAACCTGGCCGCACTCGAAAGGCTGACCTCCACATGCTACAAGATACAGGTCAGAATTTTAGTTACATGTGCTGGCATAGCTCCAAAGGTGAAAATTTCACAGCAAATTGTTGCTAGTTAAGAAGCTGGCATTGTCATTTGCTCTGACACACAATGACTTAGCATGTGCCAGAAAATGCTTACATGTTACATCAATTTGCTGCTGAAGTCTATACTCCTAGAGTTGTGCCAGCATTGGTTGTCAAATTGGATTCCAGCCAACAAGAAACAGACAGTGGGGCTTAAACACACTGAAGGTAAATCCTAAAGGTAAAAGAAACAGAAGAAGAAATTTAAAGCCAATACATTTTTGTTCTAGAGTAACTCTGAAACCATCAAATTAAATAATTACAATTCACCATATCAGTGTCAACAAGTTTTCTCGTCAAAATTAGTCAAAGCCAAATTAGCCAGTTTTGCAACTTTGATATTCAAGCTGGATTTTGAAAGGAAAGCAGCACTTGAGACAAGAATACTTGGAGGAGGAGGAGGAGGAGGAGGAGGAGGAGAAGAAGAAGTCATCAATTCTAACTTAAAGCAACCCTTTTCAGAGTTTTCCATTCCCTTCATTTGGGGGCTCCCTGGGATTGTGCAGCTTACCCAAAGACTACACAGGTTGGCTCTACTTACAGAATGCAAAGTGAGGAATTGACACAACCAAATGCAGTCACAACCTTGCGTTTACAAGAGCTGAGCTGAGCTGTTGAATACAGAACACTGCTCATTCATAGGTCTGCCCTTTTGACCAAGGATAGCCCCCCTCAAAGTTTGGGGACTGCTGCTGCAAAAGGACAATGCATTTTTGTCAATTTTGTACAGGTTTCAAGGGGATTGGGGCCCCCAAAAGTGGCATATCCACCTCCTTGCCCCACTTTGTCCACTACTGCATCGACACGTAGTAACTCTCTGAGATACCAGGCAAGGGTCTTTGGTTATCCTTACTTGGAGATGGTTGGAACTAAACCAGGGACTGAATTTTTTGCAGACCATTGAACTTTTGTCTCTTTCAAGAGGCCACTCACTTGGCAACTGTAAACATCATAAATGACTTAAAATACCAAAAGACATAAAGTATCTTTCAACATTTAAAGATACTTTTTATTAGTGATGATTATTGAAAACAATTGAATACATAAAGAATTATAGAGAAGTTTTACCAGAATCATAGAAAGCAAGGCCAAGTAATTAATTTGAAAATTTCTACACATATACAACTTTATATATCACTAATTTCTGTGTTTTGCAAATGTATATTATGCACCAGTGATCTGCATAATGTGAAGGATTAGCAAATAGGCATCATTTTAGTAGTAGTAGCAGCAAAAACACTTGCAATGAAAAACATGTCTCTGAGGAATGATGATCAAGTCAGAAAACAATTCTAGAATTTAGGTACAGTAGTGTCATAATGTTCCATATAGTTCAGGATGTTTTTCCATGAGTCAGATAGATTTTCCACTCAGAGTTTAAGAATCTTCATTAATAGTTGCTATGTGTCCTTTCCCAAGCCTATTGTTGCATGAACAAGTATACCTTAGGATCAGAACCTGTAACAGTACTGTTTTACCTTTCAGTACTGACCAGTCAGACTTAAATTATAAATGTTATCTGTTTAATCCATCTCTCACATGTGCAACAGCTGTTATTTCCACAGGACACTAAAACCTCTGCTAAGCATTGCACACATAATCTGAAACTCATTTAAGTCAGTAAACTGAATTTAACAGGACTGGCTTGAGTTCAAATGGGAATAACCCAATTTAAGTGCTTTGTAGATCACAACCAGTGTTTGATTACTCACTCATGTGCTTCTGCCTGCCAAATCAGCATTTGCACAGGGAGGGGAGAATGGAAAACAGATATCAGTCAGTACACTCCAATACAGAATAGTATAAAAGACCTAGTAAATCAATAAATATATGTGTGCCTATTATCCACAGAGAGTTCAAATTATTTTCATCTACAGAGGGACTGGCTATTATCCCTAACACTAAATCCAACCCCCCTGACAGAATTTCTATGCCACCGTCCCTGAGTTCATACAGAATGGGAATCGAAAATTAACTTTTTCAGCACCATATGCATGTTATAAAATGGCTAAAACATGAGTGAACAGAGGTTCTCCAGATATTATTGGACTGCAAATCCCATCAGTCCTGGTCAGCACAACCAATGATGAGAAATGATGGAAACTGCAGTTGATCTAACCATATATCTGGAGAGTGAGTGCTATCCACATATGATGGGGCAATCATCTGTGTTTGTATCTCCCAATCTCAAACATTATACACATGACTTTGAAGCCATCCCTTCCTTCCATTATCTGAATTTGCAAGTAAACTGATTTCACAAAAGCCACATGCTCAAATACCTATGCTACTTAGTCCTAGAAGAAGCTTGGTAACTGGTAACCCATACCACATTTCCTGGCTCCATCAGGCATGATCAGCTAAGCATCAGTTTATTCTATAACTTTAGCCAACTTTAAAAAAAGCAAAGCAAAAAGGGGAAGCTCGTGTGCTTTTATGTTCTCCAGGTGAACGTTAGTTGGGAATAAGTTATGGGTTTCCCAGTAGGGTGCTATAGACGCAGAGAGGGGTTAATAACCCTATTGAATCCCATTACTGAACAGCCTTTGCAAAGGGTTGGAGCCTCTAGCTATCATCACGTCAAATTTGGTCGTCGTTTGGAGTTTTATTTCTGCAAAGCTGCGGATACAAAGCACAGGGAAACGGTGCAGGGTTGTTGTTGTTGTTTTTAATACCTAGAAGGAAAAGACAGGCGAGTCCTACCTTGGGGGCTGCCGACCTGGCAATGCCTTGGCCCACGACCATGTTTAACCTAGACAGAAAAAGCAGAAGGAGGGTAACCGGTGAGAGCCGCACTGCCCTTGACTTTTCACCGCTCAGGTCTCGGCGGCGGCCGAGGGAGGGAAGCACTAGGATCAACCACCTGTTCATGGCGTCGCCCTTTCTCTTGCCTCTCCAGGCAACGGCGCGCTCACAGGGCCAGGCCGCCACAATGTCGCCATAGCAACCGTAAGCGCAGGGCCCACTGGAAACGGCGGCCGGCTTGGAACGCAGGGCCGGAAGACAAAGGTTCCGCCCACCTCAACCCCCCCCCCCTTTGGCCAGTTCCCCAGAGGTGAAGAAGAGGCATCGAAAGCGCCGAGGGAGAAACATCTATGAAGACGGAAACTTCCACTAGTTTTTTTCTCCATTGTGCGGAGCAACCTTTTCCTGTTTCATAAGCAGAGGCGGTCCCGTTAGAGATGCTACGTGGATGCCCGCGACTGAGGGCAAGAAGTCCCGCTTGCCTTCTGATCTTAAAAGTTTTTGTTAATCTAATATGAAAACAGATATATTGTGCTGTTGGACTGGCGCGTGCACACGAATGGTGCTGGTACACCACTATTCCGTGTTGCTGTCTCTCTCCCCCCCCACACACAATTCTGCACACTAGTGATAAGTCACCACGCTTATAGAGAACACACGCCCAGATTGCTGTGCAAGAGCCACAGCAGCGAGGTTCTCGTGTCGGGACTTCGGGGTTAGCAACAGATGATACCATCATATACCATCCCTGCAAACAGCCTCTGTAGGTTTCATTTTTAAACCACTGACACTATAGCCAGGTGAACTGGTGGATAGATTTTTACAGCAATTTTTTTTTTTGGGGGGGGAGGTTGTGTGCTTGTTATATTACTCAGAAGTATGATGGGTGGTAAGGGATAATTTCAACCTGTTAGTTTTACAAAGGACCTGGCTGCAGAGATGGTCGTTGGTAGAATGGGCTTATCTTCCAGAACACACACTTATGTCCAGTGAGCGAAAAAAGAATATTGAACTGTAGCAGTGTTTGAAACTATCCAGTGTTTTCTCTGTTCTTTTTCTTTTTATTCCAGAACAAGTCTGAGAGTTTCTTTTTGTTGCCTCTAAGGAGGAGGAAAATTGTGTTCTCACCCCCAAGTATTGACTACTCTTCTGCCTTTCCCAGTTTCCAGGTAAGCAGTTATGCTTTTGGAACCTCAGCCAACTACTGTAGTATATATATTGCTAGGCACTTGGTGCTCATTCTGCTTTTATCTCACTTTTGTGATCAATGCCTTACTTGCACCCATTGGGGCAGCTCAGGTGGGCTGCCTTAGGCAGCTGACTCTCTTGGTATGTAAGTGTGCTTCGCTGTGCCCTACAGTATTTGATCCTTTTTTGTCTGCCGTGGGAAAATAATCTCAGTACTTTTGGCATTTCGGTTTGTGACCAGCAGGTGAAAGATGTCAATGCAGGGCTCACTAATTGGCATTAGTAGTCTTTTTACTGTCCTTAGTGCCTGTAATTCCTCAAAACAAAAATATGCAAACAACTTCATTTGCAACTGTTTTACATTTTTGTGGTTTTGCTGCCTGCTAGCTACAGCCCCTCCATGTCAATACCAATCTCCTTTTGACACTGTAATGTTCTAGTAGACAGTCCAACACAGAGATGCCAGAGAGGTTGAAAAACTATATTGTTTGGTCTCAAGAGTACTGTATATGCGGAATCAACACAGATTGTTAATGCTGTCATGTGTATCAAGTGATGGGAATGGTAAAATTCTTCTGATAAAAGTGATACTGGTCCAAGAGTTTCAAGGCTGACAACTAATCTAAAAACTGTATTCCCTGTAGTAAGTGAGATATACTATCTTGGCTATAATTTATTTGCAAGTAACGGTCCTTTTCCTTCCTTCCCTTCCTTTTCATCTTTTACCAGCCTGTCCAAATTAGTTTACAAGCAAGTGACCATGAGAAAAACTGTAAAGATACAGCGAAGGAATAAAAGGTAACAGTATTACCACCTGTTACATGTCCTCAAATCCTTTCATAGTTGGAGATGTCACGTTGCCTGCAAACTGGCTTTTCTCTGGCCTTAACATGTTCACCTTCCTCTGATCATTTCCAGTATCTCTAGCCCCCTTCTTTACCAGCCGTACTACCTTCCTCTGCACTCCATAAATGCAAAGAAAGGCATTCCTGTTTGTTAGTACATTTCCCCACTTTGGTGGTCTGGAGTGCGTGTAAGAAAAAAGCAATAGAACAGAGCTATAGCACAATATTATTTGTGATCTGTTAATTGCCTTTTAATGAAGTCCAGAAATCCATTAGCACTATTAACCGCTGTATCACAAATTCACTGTCATCAGCTGAAACTACTGGGTCCTTCCAGATGTACATTTGAAAATCACAATGCCTACAATCCAACTCAGAGTTAAGAGTATTTAATCTCATTGTAACAATAAATTGAAGGGCCTTAATTTGGGTGCTGATCCCCTGATTAGGCCCAGTGAGGCTGCCACTTTAGGTGGTAGAATGAGATTGACATATCATGGGCAGCGCCCCAACCCACCCATCATCACCCTCCCATCCTGATCCCATCCAACTACATCCTGGCCTTGCTCTTATCACAACATGGCTTGGAGGGTGGAGAATGGAGAGTTCTCACAGTACATCAGGAACCTTTGCTCTTGTGTTGCTGCTAATGCTGGATCACATATACCAGAGACCTTTCATCTGAAGTAGGCTGGGCATTTTTCTCCTTGAATATTGGCCCTGCTCAATGATCCTGCCCATCTCCCCCTTCTGCTACACAGCCTAGGAATTTTCTTTTCTTTCATAAGACAAACTAAGAAAGCAGCATGAAATTTGTTTTGGCTTTGGGTGATGCAAAATGGTGGTGGAACAGAGAGATTTCATGTTGGAGAATTGGACTACATCTACATCTGCTTTCCTGTAGTGACAATATGCTTTCTTGGAAATGGGGTATGTGTTCCATCAACCCTAATGGCATTAAGTGTTGACAACTGTCCTCTTAGGGAATATACCTGATGCCATGCCCATATGAGCAATGCTCCAACCCCCTGGCCTTTTTGGCAGAATAGTTTGGCTCTAGATAGTGATCAGGGAATGGCTGACCTGACTGCGACTGTTGTTGAAGTATCTTGTGCAGAGGTCATATACAGAACAGGAAAAAATCAAATCCAATTTGCAAGTTTATGAAATTCTTTCAACAACCTTAGTTCTTTTGCAAGGTATATTTATGTATTTTATCACTGCCTCCAGCTTTCCCCTTTGTCTTTCTCCAATTATTACTGTTTCTCCAAGACAAACAGTTCGAAACTCACTCAGAGTACAGATTCCAACACACAAAAATTATACACAACAATCATGTAAAATGGGACAATGAATATGAGAGACTGGTGGCTTGTTCAAACAAGCATTTATCCCGATGTTTGGTGTGTTCTGGAGGTGGATTGATTTGCTCTTTTTTTCCAGTGACCACATGATATAATTGCTAGAGCTGACCAAGAACTGCACCTTTTTGAGCCCCTCAGGGGCTTCTACATTTTGCTGTGGGTGCACTTTAATATAGGCTGTTCCAATGTGTTTGATCACTGAGAACAGACTAAAATTGATCCTTGCAGTTGTCAAAGCCTTCCAATTCCAGTTTCTAGTATTGTGAAGTGACTTAATAAGCAAGCCACTTCCAGATATCAGTAAACTGAACACTTCCCCTGTTCCTCTGAAGAAAGGAAAGGGAATTAAAATGTGTTTGACTCTACTAGACGATTGCACTGAATCACCTGGATTAATTTAAAAAAAATCTGTGGCAGCAGATTAGTTTAAGTGATTTAGTGCAGTGGTCCCCAACCCCCGGGCCGCGGACCGGTGCCGGTCCGTGGACCGGTTGGCACCGGGCCGCCTGGGGAGGCCGGGGAGGCTCCTCCCCTTTTCCTCCGCCGCCCTCCTCCTCCTCCTCTTCTGTCCCGCGGGCAGCCGGAGGAGGAGTCGCGCCGCCGCGGGCACGGCGCACGGGCGGGGTGGGGGGGAGCCCGGGCTCCTGGGCGGGCGGGCCCCGCCTCCTCCTCCTGTCGGCGGCGCGCGCCACGGCAGCCGCCCGGGTTCGGCCGCGACACCGCGGCCGGTGGCGGGGCGCGCCGCCGCCGTGGCCGGCTTTCCCGGTGGCGCCCTCGGGCCGGAAACCCCCACCGGCCTCCCTCCCCCCCCCTCCCGCTCGCCCGCCCGAAGGCCGCAGCCGGAGGCAAGCGGCGGCGCAGAGGTGCCCCACCGAGGCGGGCGCCCCGCCGCCCGGCCGCGGGCGCCCCGCCGCCCGGCCGCGGGGCGCCCCGCCGCCGCGGCGCGGAGCCACAGCTGAACCCAGGCGGCTGCCGTGGCCGCGGCCGCGGCCGCCGCCGCGGCCCGCCTCGGTTGGGGCACCTCTGCGGCGCCGCTTGCCTCCGGCCACCGACTGGAGGAGGAGGCGGGGGCCCGCCCGCCCAGGAGCCCCGGGCTTCCCCTCCGCCCGTGCGCGCAGAGGACGCCCGCCGCCCCCAGCCAGCAAGCGCCGCTGCCGCCACCGCCGCCGCTGCTCCGCCGCCGCCGCCGCCGCCGCTCCCGTGGCCCCCAAGGTACACACCCCAAGCCCCCCCGCACCTCCCCTCCCCCTCCTCCCTCCCCCTCCCCGCCCCCCACACCTTCCCGCGACCCCCCGCCATCACCGCCGCCCGGTGCGCCCCCAATCGCGCTGCCGCCGCCACTGCAACCCCCGCCATCGCCCCGCCCGCCATCGCCGCCGCCACCGCGACCCCCGCCATTGCCCCGCCCGCCATCGCCGCCCGCCCGCGCCGCGACCCCCGCCATCACCGCCGCCCGGTCGACCCCCCAATCGCCGCCGCCGCCAACTGCAACCCCGCCATTGCCGCCGCCCGCCGCGACTACCCCCGCCATCGCCCCCACCATCACCGCCGCCGCGCGCTCCCCCCAATCGCGCCGCCCGCCGCGCGACCCCCGGCAAGTGGGCCAGGGAAAAATTATCAAACATTTACCGGGCCCCGGTGATAAAAAGGTTGGGGAGCACTGATTTAGTGCATCGGCGATGATATAGCAGAGTCAAAAATATTTTAATTTTAAAAATATTTTGCACATCCAAAAAAAAATTTCCATTTCCATAAAGGAGCAGGGGAAGTGTTCAATTGACATTGGAAGATGCTGGAGAGCCGCTTGAGGTCAATGTGCTGTTTGGATGCAATGCAATGATTGCACCAAATGGCATTTCACTCCTCTCCCCAAACTCAAGTGATCCTATTTAGAATGCACCACTCTACATCAAAAGGGCCACTGTGGATATGCTTTGAATAAACTGCTCTGCAAACACACCCCCTCCTTTCTACATTTTTGACACTGTCTGTGTTTGTGTCTGTGGCTTCTTTGCTCTGCTGAAGGTGCAGAATCAGGGTGCAGAGAGCAACCTATTTATCACCTCCTGTCTCTGTTTTTCCTGAGAGCAAACAACCAGCACTAGAGCCTCTCCCACCAAAAATATCTAACTTGTTCCAGCTCCTCCCTTGCTCTGGGGTTACAGTAACCCTCCACCTACCGTGGGGGTTAGGGACCTGACCCGACCCACAATAATTGAAAATCCGCAATATGCTGATGCTGGGTCTGGTTGGGACTGGGGGGGGCTGTTTGGGGGCCCCTACACTTAAGAGACCTGGTGCGACCCCAAATGAGCCTCTGATAGCCTTCCGGGGCTTCTGACAGGCCCTGGAAGGCCATCGGAAGCCTCAGAAGTGGTTTTCAGTGATCCGGAAGTGACTTCCGGTTCGCCGGAAAGCACTTTTGGGGGGTTCCAACAGGCTCAGGAAGGCCATTGGAGGCCCGTTTGGGGCAGCACCAGGCCTTGGGTAATTACAAGAGGCCTGAAACAGGTCCATCCAGCTTACCCCAGGGGGGGCTTGCCTTTCATATACTGCGGTTCCACGATATACCGGGACTGCAGTATATGAACCCCGAAAGGGCAAGGGAACACTGTACTGCACAGCTCAAGATTGCTTGACCTAAGTAAATCTCTTATTCCCCATCCCCCCTACTTCCTCACATAACATCCATAGACGTCTGTATAGCCTCGTGGCGCAGTGGTTAAATGCCTGTACTGCAGGTAAAACTGTGCTCACGACCAGGGGTTCAATCCCTGATAGCAGGCTCAAGGTTCACTCAGCCTTCCATCCTTCTGAGGTCGGTAAAATGAGTACCCAGCTTGCTGGGGGGGGGGGCAATGTGTAGCCTGCACACTGTAATTAAAATTGTAAACTGCCCAGAGATTACTTGTAGTGGTATGGGGCGGTATATAAGCAGAACACTTTGCTTTTTTGCTTTGTATGCATTGCATTAAGGGAGTGCAAAAAGTTGTGGAGAACTGGAAAGAAGGGAACAACAATAGGATAAAATTAAATCCTAATATTTCTGTGCTTATCCCTGCCTGTATCAGTACTAGATCACCTTGGCTTATGCAATTTTGTTGTTGTTGGAAAAATAGGAAGAAAAATAAAGAGAAACATAATAGATGAAATGAAATGACATGGTGTTTGTGTATTTCTTTACATATTAACAAGAATTGTGGAACCCCACTGCCTTTTCCAGAACATCATGTAACCATTTATTGTAATACGACAAGCAAAAGTTGGGTGTGTGTGTGAAGAAAGCAAAAGAAAGAAGGGGCGCTGTGGGCTGAAATGCAATTTGCATCACAACCTGTATGAACAATGAACTCCCCAAACAATCCACAGACTCTGTGTGAGAACTGACTGCAATTTCAAATGTACTACATCCTGCAAATCAAATTCCCAGCAAAGCCCAATCACCCCGATTCAGCCTTCCAGTGTAGTGGCACCCTAAAACATTTACCTGCAGTTCTCAATGAACTTGATAAGGCAAACGTTCTTAACTTTTCACACAAATTTCAAACAGCCCTAAATGCAACTGAATCTGCATCCAGCCCATGCAATATACTTTAAATATAGCAGGCATTGCATTCACATCATAAACCCAGCAAAGACAAAATGTTGGCATTCAAAACATGAATACATAGGCTCACTGGCAACTCTCAGAAATATGGACATGATAATGCAGAATAGCTATTTAGACAGACAGATAGCAGCCACAGTCCTGTTGCACATGCATTGGTCCCACTAGCACCATAACGGAAATGCAATCCTTGGTGCACATCTGCTGCTGGGGCATTATTGCACATAATTGGTGGTAGAGCTTGGGGTGCTCAACTGATTGCGCAATTGCATGCTGGCTGGCTGGCAGTGGAGCTGCAGGCTGAGAGTTCGATTCCTCCACTGTGCCTCCCGTGAGCAGAGCCAGTCTGTGTGGCCTCGGGCAACCTGCACAGTCCCAGGATGCCTCCAGAAGGGAATAGAAAACCACTTTCGAGCACTCTCTACTTTGAAAACCCTGAAAAGTGTCACCATAAGTGAGAAACAACTTGATGGCACATTTATCATTATTATTATTATTATTATTATTATTATTATTATTATTATTATTATTATTATTATTATTATTATTATTATTATTAATAATAATAATAATAATAATAATAATAATAATAATAATAATAATAATAATAATAATAATAAAAAATGCCCTATTGCTAGGTGTAACCCTGTGTATGTTTGCACTAGAATAATAATATAGTAGTGCATTACACAGGCATGAACAGGATTCTGTCTTGTATGGAATTTCTTCCATCCCTTTTAAAAAAGTAATTGTGAGACGAATGTGTTGTGAGCCAAAATCTCTATCGTTGAGCGAATTTGGGGAGGGGGGAGAGGGAGGGGAGGAATCCAGCCTGTAGCATTTCCTCTAGCTCAGTAACAGGATGCTATGTTAACTGTCTGACTATCAAACACCCAGAATGGAAGGTTTTAAGAAATGAATGGAAATCGTGTTTAGACAAAAGGAAGTGCCAGAACTGTGACAAGTGAATCTTCACGAGCCAGAGCACAGAGGAAAACTAAAGGCATCCCATTAAATAACTCAGGAGCATCGAGGCCTGCTTCCCTCTAGAGTAGACACTTCAACAAAAGCTGAACTCACTCTACCTGGTAAAAGGGCTTAATCACTTGTACTAGTATATTAGAGGTGCTTAGGTTATTCCCATCATGCTCAAAATGGCAGCAATGTTTGAAGTGCCTTTCCTTTACATAGCAGAAGTTGCAAATAAAGACTTATTGGTGAAAAAAAGACCGGGCTTTCTTTCACACACACCCATTCATGACTGGCAGTGAATTTTCTTACTGAAATGAATGGATCTTAATGCAGGGTAAATATGCACAGGCCTGTACTTAATGAAACTATCCCCTTGAAGTTGACTAACGGTGTATATGTTCTGCTTCTCTTTGCACAAGCCGAAGCATGATTGCTAACATTTGGGTCTATACTGAATAGAAGTCAGAATAGAAAACAGCCGAAGCATGATTGCTAACATTTGGGTCTATACTGAATAGAAGTCAGAATAGAAAACAAACGCATTGGTTCTTTTCTCCCAAAGTTAAACCAAGTTAGTTTGGTCCTGCTGAAATCAATCAGGCTTGGAAGCCAAATTCTACCTACTGTTGACTCAGAAACAGGCAATACTTCACTTAATGGCAATTTCCAATACATCTGCTTATGGAAAGTGAGCATGCTTGTCTTTGAGGTCAGCCCAACGTTTTTAAAAATATGGAAATTATTCAAATGCAATGCGCGGAAAGGTTGCTTCATGTCGCAAGTTTAATAGGTGGCATTCACAGAACTACACTGTACACCTAGCAGCTGCAGCAATAACGTGTTGTCAAGTTGATCTGAGTTATGGTGAACTTTGCCAGGATTCCTTAAGTATAAATTACCCAGGAATGCATTGTCACTCCCTTCATCTGGGAGCCCTCTGTGATGGGCATCACACCCCAAGATCAAAAACAGGCTGGCTCTTCTCCTACAAGACACAGGGGATGATCAAACTCCAAGCCAATCAGCTTGCAAGCTGTATACCTGGTACAACCCTGAAATTTGAAATGCATACACAGGCGAAGGATTCAGCATTCATTGTTAATTCCATATGTTCTCCAACTTAGTGCACTCCAGATGTGTCTGGGTGATACCGGTAGGAGTTGAAATCTAAAATGTTTGGAAGACACCAAGTTGGGGAAGGTTACAGAAGTTGTGTGTGTGTGTGGGGGGGCAAGGCATATACAGTGGTACCTTGTATGAAGGAATTAATTTGTTCCAAATGAAATTCTGTTAAGCAAATTTTCCTTTGTACAAATTTCCCATAGGGATGCATTGAAAACTGATTAATCCCTAATCGCGACCGTTTTTCTGTTGTACAGATTTGCCCCATAGGTGATTCTGTTAAGCAATTTCTCCCTATCTCCAGAAAACTTTTCCTTTAAGTGGATTTTCTGTTAAACAAAGTGCTTGTTATACAAGGGTCCACTGTACTTCAAGTGCTCCACAGACCTAGTCTAGTTAAAGGCAGCAATGACCCTGTCCTATCTGTGGATCCATTATAACCATTTGTTTTCCTATTTATGATTAGATGGAATTAAATGTGAAAACACATATTACAAAAAAAAATGTTATTCCAGGATTTGTCTCGGAGGTCACACTAATACCAGAATCCTCAAATGCTCAGGATTTTCAAAGAGGAAAGCAGTTCAATTTGAGGAATACACAGCTGAGCCAGGTAACAATCATGCATTGAGTGGTTTCTGATCCTGAAAAAAAAGATGACTTTTGTGGATTGCAGAGTCCATTCTCTCAAGCAGTCACTGAATTTATATTTCATATTAAAGTTCTGCTGTGTACTTTAAAATTTGGGTCAAAACCCATGCAGCTGAACATGTTTAGATCCCACTAATTTCAATGAGAAATTATATATTATAAAATAGATTGGACACTAATGTGTCTGAGTTTGGCTGGATCACGTGCCTGCTGAGGAATTCACAGCATGGTCACCAAAGGCTTACTCATTTGGACAAAAATGATAAACAAACTAATCATAAATCAGTTCTTGACCCCTACAAATACAGTAAAGCATACAAAAACACACAGCCCTGCTCACACTTAATTGGGCAATGGAAGAAACAAGTTTTATAATCTAATTACAATTCTCCCTTTGCACAAGGTCTGTTAGATAGAGCAATGACATTGACACCAATGTTTGTTTTCTATGGCACAATAGTTTTGGATGAAATAAGTGGGTCTGAAAGGGGTAAAAATCTAACAATGTAACTGATTTAACGAGATCTCCACTGTGGTCAGAAATACTTTGATTCAGCATCTATACATGTTTCTCTTCATCTCAGCTTCTTGATGGAGAGCAATAAAGATATTAGAGTATTTAAAGTGGCTCTTATATAACTGTAACAATAATACCCCTTCTTATTCACACTGCCGGCACAATAAAATGCCACTTCTATAACTGGAACCAAGTGAATGATCTAAAAAACAGAGCACTGTTTTAATTAAACTAATTCTGCTTGAAACTTGGAGGGGGGGAGTGTGTGATAGTCCAGCTATTTGAAAATAAATTCCACCATGTTTAAGACTGGTGAACTAGAGGTATTATCCCAAATAGAAAAGCTGTTCAGCACAAGACAAAAGGGCACTATAGAAAACTGAACAAAAATGATTAACCTTCAGAATTTGCATTTAAGATTGATAATATTAAAGAAGACGATGTTACAAAATAATCTAAAATCCAGTGACCCAAAATACTAGATTATGGGAAGCAATTAGCTCATATAGACTAAGAAACAAACCATTCATCTCTGCCAAGATTTTAATGACTTACCCCTGATTTGAGAAATTTAATTTCCCACGGTTAAACTACAAATATATAAAAAAACTAGATTTTCAAATCTCTGTTAAATATATGGTGTACAATCTATAAGATCTTAAATATAGACATATTTTATGCTATATAAATGAATACATTTATTTATTTCATTTATTTACTAATTAATCCATGATAACATACGCCGAACACTTAATTACTATCCTGACCTGATTCAGCAACATTTTCCCAAATGCTTATATTAAGGTACATAAAAGTACAAACTCAACCATACTTGTCTAGTTCAGGTGGGAAGTTTTAACAGTCTAGCTACTTTTGAATTTGGTGTCAACAAAGCTTGCTGTCAAATATGTAGTATGAACAGAATTGACAACATAAACCTTACTTTGTCCAGTTTTGGAAAATTCCCCCCTCCACCCCATTTTAAGAGAGAATGCACATTACTTTTAGAAAATTCTTTATTGCAAAGGTATTTGACAACTGTCCCCTCAAGAATATGGAATTTTATTGTTATATTGTATTTATATTCATGCAAATTTACAGGGTTTAAGTTTTGCCAGTGTGCAAAGACATGCTGTACAAGATGAGCACTTATTTGGTGCTATTTCTTTCATTAATGTTTAAAAAGCAGAAATCTAACCATCCTAGAAACATGTCTGTGAAGATTCTCAGTCATCCAAGTGAGTTTATCTGGAAGTTGAGTCATGGCAACTGGACTTCTTTTCACAATGAAACGTTTCAATCTCTCAAGAAAAGAAGTCCAATTGCCATGACTCAACTTCCAGATATCCTAGAAACATATTAACAGTGCAATCACTTACAGCAGGCATGTCCAAAGTCTGGCCCGGAGGGCCAAATGTGGCCCCTTTTCAAACTTTGAGTGGCCCTGCGGGAGCAAGCAAAAAAAGGAAGGGGACGAGCAAGGGAGCGCTGCAGCAGCCAGTGATTATGCGATCACTCACATTGGTCCTGCCTTGGAGAGACAGAGGGAGAGAGGTTGGAAGAGAGGCTGCCCCCCCTTCCTTCCTTCCTTCCTTCCTTCCTTCCATCCTTCCTTCCTCCTCCTCCGCCTCTTCCTCTTCAGCTGACAGGCCCCATGAGAAGACAAAGAGGGTACCCTGATGAGACTGGGATCCCCTCCTCCTCCTTTCCCCCTGCCAACCACTGAGGCTGGCCCCATCAGGGATTTTTGGCCGTGCCTTGCGCTCTGGCTTTCCTCTCTCCCTGTGGCTGATTGAAGCAGAGACGGCAAGATCTGGGCTGAGGGAGGGGTTGTTTTTTGGGGGGGGGGCTGCTGGTGCTGCTGGTGGAGTTTGGGGGTTCCAGCAATCACTCTTGGAGGAGGAAGAAGACATATTTCTGGCTCCTCTTCCGCGTGGCCCTCTTCTGAAGAGGCCCAACGGAGCAGGTGGGAGTCCAGAGAGGAGTCCAGAGAGGGGGAGCTGGCAGTGAGCTGTACGGCGAGAGGACCCTTGCCCAGGCTCTGGCAGAGAGCACCAGAAAGCCAACCCAGAAGAGCACCGAGATCTGGCATGGCATGGCAGCTGCCGCTCTGCCACTGCTGCAGTCGCTGCTTCTGCTCTTGCTGCTCATGTCAGGCTGAATAATCCCCCCCCCCACACACACACATTTTCACCTCACCAACTCTGGCCCTCCTTACTATAAGTTTGGACACCCCTGACTTACACTTTTACATGGAAGTAGGCCCCACTGAGTTCAGTGGCATTTACTTCCAGACAAGTGTATAGAACTACAACCTAATTCCAGCTATCCTCAGGTTATGGGGGGGGGGCTTTCTCATGATTCACCTTCTCCTGCTCAAATGGAAATGTGGAAGAAATATAACAGTATGATAGACTATTGAACAACAGAAATAAATGGACTGAAACTGATGAAGCACATCTGTTGCGTCCAGCTGCCATGTATGGCTTTCTCCTCAAATCCAGGAGACACAGAGATCTCAAACATCAAGTGTGATCCAGCTAACGTTCAACATTTTGAAGCTTCACTGTACTTTACGATCAAGAACATCCAAAACTTGGGAGTTATAGTTTCTCTTACATGGATCAAGGTACAGTATATCCTTTTAAACAGAAGTGGGCATTCAAGAGCTGATACCATAACATAATTTTCCCCTTTCAAGATCCTTTTGGAAGTTTAATTTGTGTCATTTACCCAGCAGTGCTTTTAGTGGTGTTGTCACTAACAGAACCTTGTTACGTTTCACTGTTAAAACCCAATCAACAAGAGCTTCCCGAAAACAAAACCCACGAAGTCAGTCAGTTCTCCTTCCCCATTCCCCCCAAATCCAAACACACTCCACAATGGTGATCTTTGCGTTACTAGAAAAAAACCTGATAAAACAGTATAAGAGATCCAGATTGTGTTTTAAAGTACTGGAATGCTCAACCTCCCCCCCAAAAAAAGTGAGAATCTGTTTGCGTGGGCTAAAGAAATAAGGAAAAACTCCTTCAGACCATGTTCTTTTTTTTAAAGGCTTCAGAAGAAAGAAAAGATCAAATGAAACTGACTCAGTGGGATCTTTCCCAATCCGACCCCCCAGTATTAATGTATTTATTTTCACACTGCAGTTTCAGTGGAGGTTGCTTTACAGAAACATCTCATGCTGTAGTAGTCCTCAAAGGGAGCCAAAGTGGGGGTGAGGGGAACATTTTTTTAAATTCAAACAAAGCCATTAAATAAGCTGTACACACAAAAGGTTGGTCTTTCTCCCTAAAGAGAGATGAAAAATTGCAACAGTGTGTGGATCCAGGTCCTCGGTCATGCAGCTAATCGCTGCAGATTCTATTTAAATTCCTACAGAAAACTGTAACCCAGCCTGTTTTGACCAGATTATTTCCAAAGGGGCTTAAAAGTGAAGCCCTCTCCTCTGCTCCAGGTAACAGCTGGAAACACATGGGCACAGTATTCTCATCTTTTGAGGAGGGGGGGGACTGAGAGGAGACGGGTTCCCAGAATATCTTTAACTCCGGCACAACAAGGGAAAAACGTAAAAGCAGAAACTCCAAGTGAAGAAAGAAGAATCTTCCCAGAATGTGTCACCAATCCAAAAAAAGAATTGCAAATCTTGCCAGACTCAAGAGAGGTTTCCAGCCTCTGGTAGGCTTGTGAGGGAGGACCTGCGGGTCTGGTGCAGCATCTCTAGTCCCTGAGGGGCACCCCCCACCCTCCAAGTGGGGGAACACAACTGGCAGGGTTGAGTGTCCCTGGAGACCTCGTGGCCTTGCTGCTGCTCCTTGAAAATGAGATGTCAACCAGGAGGGAAGGTCCCACCATGCTGGTCTTGAAGGCCTTCCAAGGGTCTTGTGGGGTGGGGAGAGGGGAGGGGCAAGGTCTCCCCAAACCACGCCTCTTTAGACGCAAACCCCGCCCACCGCGAGGGTTGGTCCTGGATAACCCCCGCCCCCAAGGGTCCAAAGTCTGCCAAGGGGGAGAGAGAGCCCTGAGGGGACGCCCCGCCCCCCTTCCGGGGCAGACGCCGCCCAGCCCTGGGGCCCGGGGGGGGGGCGCCGCCACCTCGGGTCACATGATGTCCCGCCCGGGCTCCTCTCTTTTGACGGCGGCGCAGGCGGGGCCGCCGCCGCCGCCCTTGAGCCGCTTGTTCTGGTGCGTCTTGACGTGCTTGGCCAGGTGGTCGCTGCGCATGAAGCGCTTCCCGCACTCGGCGCAGCCGAAGCGCTTCTCGCCCGTGTGCGTCCGCAGGTGCCGCTGGAGCTCGTCGGAGCGCGTGAAGCTCTTGCCGCAGAAGAGCCACTGGCACACGAAGGGCCGCTCGCCCGTGTGCCAGCGCAGGTGCGCCTTCAGGTGCGACGTCTTGCCGTAGACCTTGCCGCAGCCCGGGAGGTGGCACACGTGCTGCTTCTTCTTGCCCGCCTCCGAGGCCGAGGAGGAGGAGGAGGAGGAGGCGTCGGGTCCCCCGGAGGAGGCCGCCTGGCAATTGGGGCACCGGCAGCGGCGGCACCTCCGGGCGGAGGAGGAGGAGGAGGAGGAGGAGGCCAGGGGCGCCTTGGGGTGCAGCAGGGCGGCCAGCTGCGTCTGGTACTGGGCCAGCTCCGACGGCGCCAACACCAGCCCGCGCGGGAGGCCCCCCGTGGCGGCGGCGGCGGCGGCAGCGGCAGCAGCGGCGGCGAAGCGGTGGGCGCAGGCGCTGGGCCCGGGCGCCGCCTGCTGGATGCTCCACCAGGGCAGGTCGTCGGGCGCCGGCGAGAGCGGCCGGCAGGGCTGGGCAGGGGGCGGCGGCGGGGGCGGCAGCAGGTTGGAGTAGCCCGGCGGGAGGGCGGCGGCTTGGGCGCTATAGGGCACGTAGGCCGCCGTCGGGCCCATGGAGGGCGGCAGCATCTTCACGGGCGAGAACTCGTAAGGGTAGGACGGGTCGGCGGGGGGCGTCAGCGGCAGCTCGTGGCCGCCCCCGAAGGCCGGCTGGGGCGTGAGGCCGAGGCTGGGCGGAGGAGGAGGACCCAGGCCGCCGCCTCCGCCTCCGCCGGGGGAGTGGGCCGGCATCTCGCTGCTCCACGGGTGGAAGATCCTGGACGGGGAGCCCAAGGCCGGCTCGTAGGAGACCTGCAGGAAGTCCGACGGGGCGCCCGGCTGCCCGATCCGGCTGCAGGTGGCCGCCAGGAGAGCCAGCGGCGAGTGCTTGGCCAAGTCGGGAGAGGCGCTCGGAGTGCGGTCCTGCTGTGGACGGCCGGGCCGGGGGGGGGAGGGAGGGCACACGCACAGAGAGAGAGAGAGAGAGAGAGAGAGAGAGAGAGAATATGGGGGCAATTGTTAGATCATTCCGTTTGGCGCAAGCAGCTGCGCTTCTTTCCCTGCCCACCTCACTCCGAAACCATCCACTTGCTCCCCTCCGGGTGCGGGGTGGTGGCGGTGGTGCGCATCCCCAAAAATCAGACCACAAACCACCAGTTGCTGTGCATGTGGGTGGAGAAGTTTGTCAGAAAGCCACAGCCTTCCCCTGAACTAACCCAAGGAGGCAAAAGTACAACCAAGGGAAAAAGGGACGCGGGCGTACAGTGGGCAACGCGCCCTTCCCCGATCCGGTGCCCTCCCCTTCCAGCCCCGCTCCTCCCCGCGGCCGAATCTTCCCTCGCGCCTTCCTTCCCTGCCGGCTGGCCGCTGAAACTAGAGCACTTCCGACGACTGGGAGAAGGGCTCCGAAGGAAGGACGGGGCACGGGGCGCTGGAAGAGCCGGGACGCCTGACCCGGGGAGAAGTTGTCCTTGCCGGCACCAGGGCAGTCCGCCCGCAAAGGAGCGCCCAGGCCAGTATTAAAAGTAGAGTGAAGAGGGGACTTCCTCCCATTCCAGAGGCCGTTCAAGGCGGTTTTTAATTATTTTTTTCTCCCCTCCGCAGAGGGACGGTACCCCTCGTCTAAGCGGCTGGCTTAATTTGCTAACTCAGCAGCCACTTTTAGGGACTCGCAACTTTGTTGCATTCTGGCCGGCGCTTTTGTACCTCTCCGCCTCCTCGCCAACCTCCAGTCTTGCCCCTCTCGGAGTAAGGCTTTGAACAATTAACCCCCCCCACTCCCCTCCCCGCGCGCCTCCCCAAATCTACTTGGTCATAAAAAGATTTTTGCTTCCTGGCTCGAACGGGCCACTGACCTGAAGGAACGCCTGGAGGGGATCGTTTCGGAGGACTGCCACGGCGGCCATGGCTGCGGCTACCGCGTCCGGAGGGCAGAAGGTCCAGCAGGGCAACGCGGCGGCATGGAGGCGCCCGAGGGGAGCGGAGAAACGGCCCAGTGGCTTCCTCTCTTCCTTCCTTCTCCTCCAAAACTAGCGCTTGAGCGTCTTGCCTCTGCGCGTCCCGCCCAACCTCTCCGCCGACGGCGATCCCCCCCCTCCCCACGTCCGACCCCCCGGGCGCTTAACTCGACAGCCCGCCCGCCCGCCCGCCGGGGCGCAGCGCGATCTCCGCGCGGACTGTCTGACTGCGCCAGGATCACCTCCAAGAATTTGATAAGGACTTTGCTGCTGGGCCGCCAGCCAGTCAGAAGGAAGATTTATGGCTTTGAAGTTTGCCGCCACCCAATCATCAAAGAATAGCGGCTCTTTCAGAAGCGAAAGCAAATCCTTTGAATCCACAAAGCTCCTATGGTGTGTTTGTTGGTCTGGATAAAAGAACTGATTATTAGGGGGGATGGGAAGGGAGGAGATAAAGGCGGGACAATTAATGAAGTAATCACTATGTGGGAAATGTATATACACAAATAATTGGATTTTCTTGATCAAAGGGACCCTTACCGCCTGGAGACCCTCGCACTCGACGTTCGCATCTCGTCCCACCCCCCACTTCTATCCCTCTTTTTAAAAAATGTATATTGCGATTAAGGATTTTTACGGAGCCCTAAATTGACAATACATCTTTATCTCCGATGATATCTTCCTCCGGCCCCTGAACGGATGACAATCTAAGAGTTGCCTTTTTTAAAAAAGAAATGCTAATAGTTTATACAAGCTCGTGATCTACCTCCTAGCCCGACTATTAAGGAAGGCTCTGTGTGTGGAGTGTCCCTTTGTGATTTTTTCTAAAAGCAGAAAATGCTAAGTGAAACATCTCCTTTGCAAACTACTACTACTACTACTACTACTACTACTACTACTACTACTACTACTACTACTACTACTACTACTACTACTACTACTAATAATAATAATAATAATAATAATAATAATAATAATAATAATAATAATAATAATAAACAACCACGAAGAACGCATTCTATGGCGGTTTTGGGTCTGCGGCTTGCGGAGAAGTTTAAATTTTAATAGATGGGTAAAGCTTCATTTTGCCACGATCATCTTGGTCTCCCCCATGTTAATAACAAAGTATAATACTCACCCCCACCAAAAAGAAATCGCTTTTTAAAATCGTGTGAAATTGATTTACCTAGTAGGATCTTGAAAGCAATTGTTTTTCAGACAATGGGGGGGGGATGCTGGCGAATGAGAGAAAGAGAGAGGGGGGCCCTTCTCTCGAAGTGGGCTTCTCGACATCTTTAATCCTGAGGGGAGGAAATCCGCCCAGACTTTCAAAGACTGCTTATAACCTTAAAAAAAAATAACCCCAAGTGGAGCTCATCAAAGTCTCTAAGCGTATCGCTCATTCAAAGCTCAAACGCACAAAGGGCTTGTGTTTTATGAAAGTTGCGGTGAAATCGGCGGCCGTCCGCTTCCAAGTTCTTGGGGTGGGGGGGGTGGGGGGACGCTGGGGGCTGAGGGCTTAGGTTGCAAAGCAGGGCGCTCCGCTTGGAAATGACTTCCGCTGAAGGTCTCGGAAGCCCCGAAGTCCCGGAGAGTTGTTCCATCGTCGGCCCACAGCCTTTCTGGTTGCCGCGGGCGAGGGCGCAGGACGAGGAGGGCGTCTTGCTCTCCCAGTCACCCGTCCGCCTTGCGCTCCGATTTGTAGAATCGGACCCTGGCTTTGGAGACCTCTCTGCTTTTGTTACTCGTGTCCTGGGCTTGCATTTTTTTAAAAAAAAGGGGGTGGGGGGACCGTGTGCCTCCCAGGGAGAGAAATTTGAAGACACCGTTAACATTAAGGATGGCAGGAGCCCTGGCGCGCGCAGGTCTCGTTTTCCGGACCAAGTTTGCCCTAGCTTGTATTGCCACGGAGTGCGCTAAGGGGATTGGTGAGCGCTTAAGGATTCCCTCTGTCTGAAATTCTCCGCCTGCAGGGGAAAAAAGCACACACATCTCTCTCTCGCTCCCCTCCCTCGTTGGATCCCAAAGTTGATGGACACCTGTGCCCCCAAGAAGGGGGACTTCCCCACGGTGTCTCAGGAAGCAGCGCAGGTTGTGGAGGTGTGTGTGTGGGGGGGCGCGTCGGGGATCAGCCTGGCCTGTCCCCACCACCCCACCCCCGCCGGGGCTGAACACCTCCTCCTGTAACTTTTCCCAGGTAACTCGAGCCGGCGAGCCAGCACCGGTTGGCTTCCATTGTCTTCGCCTCTTTTTTCTCTCCCCGAAGCCGCCTTGAACGCTCTGCACAGAGAGATCTTTATCTGGCTTTTCCCCTGAACAAACACAATCCGTGGCCTCTCAAAGGCTTCCAAAGGGTGGCAGGAGCTTGAATCGGATCAATGTCTTTGAAGGGATTAAAGTGCCGAGTCCTCTCCCACGACTCCCTATGGAAGGCCAGGGAGAAGGAGCTGCCGTCGTCCCCACCCCCACCCCGCCTTCGCCCCCCCCTCCATCGCTGGCGGATGTTCTCCAAGCCACTTCAGTGGCATGGTGGGGTGTTTTTTTTTTTGAGGGGGCGGGGGAATCTAAAGACCTTCGCCTGGGACTTTTTAACTGCTTAACATCACATCAATAAAAGGGAGGTACTGCCTAGATGCCCTAAGGCCTAAGCACGTCCGATCTCGCCTGATTTCGGAAGCTAAGTAGGGTCCGTCCTGGTTAGTACTTCTCCTGCCAAGAAAACTCCATGGACATGAGGTCACAGCGTCGGTCAACACAACACAACACAACACAACACGCACACACACACACACACACACACACACACACAGAGAGAGAGAGAGAGAGAGAGAGAGAGAGAGAGAGAGAGAAACTGGTGGGGAAAGAAAGGGAGAGACTCTACTAAAAGTGGTTCTCTACCGAGAGAGATAATTAATTTTTACCCCTATGTACAGTACTGTACATTTACTACTTAGAAACCCTTGCCATATGATCTACTCTGTGTGTGTGTGTGTTTGTGTCGTTACAGTCGTGACCGACTCTACGTGACTCCATGTCCATGGAGTTTTCTTGGCAGGAGTACTGGAGTGGCTTGCCATCTACCTACCAAAGCAAAATTAGGAACAAGGAGATGATAGAAAATTTGGGGTTAACGGAACTAGGTCAAAGGTAATTACCATTGCTGTGGGACACCTAGTAGGATAACAAAAAAATTATCTTCTGTTTCGCTGACTTAAGGACTGCTCTCTTTCTCCACATTGTTTTCTTTGTTTTCAGAAGAGCTCAGAGCTGTGGAAGGGTAGATCTATAAGGAGTCCAAGCCAGGAAGAGGAAAATTGATTGTAAATGATTCTGAAGGTGAGTCATCATCTACATGGCTACTCTAGAGCCACGTGGTCTAACAATTCAGTGAGCATATTCCTAGATAACTTGACCATCCAAGGACTCTTGTCTCCGGAGGAAAAGGCAACCTGTCCCTGGCATTGGCGGCAACCTGGATGCAAGAGCCGAGGGCAGGAGGAGTCGCTGAGTGTTTGAACTGGCAACCTTCATTCAGTCCAAGATGTCTGAAGATTCTTAGTCATCCGGGTGTGTTGATCTGGAAATGGAGTAATGGCAACTGGAGTTGCTTTTCTTGAGAGACCGAAACCTTTCGCTACTCATCTTGGATGAGGAACTTGGACAAAACTGCTTGGATGAGAAGCGAAACGTTTCGCTCTCTCAAGAAAAGAAGAACAGGTGCCATGATTCAACTTCAGCCCAAGCCTTCTTTCCTTGATCAACCTGTGCTGGAGATCTTAAGCGAAACTCGTTTGTAACTTCTTAGAAAGAACTGAATTATAGCGGCCTTAAGATTTTTGAGGCATGGGGGATATTTAAGGAGCGGCTTTACCCGTTGATCCCCAGTGAGCTTTCGTGGCTGAGCAGGGATTGGAACACAGGCTTTCCTTACCCTCAACTATGTTACCACATGTCTCTCTTTCCAGAGAGATGGCCCAGGTGGTGGGTTCTGTCGTCGGTTGCAAGCAAAAGACTCTTGCGGAATCCTAAAAGCCCTCTCTCCTGGCCTCCCCAGCATAAGCTTTCGTAGACCACACAGCCCACTCTGTTTTGTACCTAATCAGGTAACGTTCTCACAAAGATCCCAAATACGTCCCATGATATATGCATAACAAATAAGATAACTCGGGCAAATACAAAACTAAAGCCCGCTAACTTCGGTTCTTGTTCTGTATCAGCAATGGGCCGTTTCTGGCGACTGGGAACGGGAGTTCAGAGATGGTTGGACTGCAGCCCCCATCAGCCCTCACCCCAGGGATTGGGATGGGAGCTGAACTTTCATTTCACCCCCTTCAGAGGGGGCAACCCTTTGGCGCCTTGAGAGGTTTCGCACGCCACTCCCGGAGCCCCCAGGCTGTGACTGCTGGCTTGCCACAAAGGACCACGGAAGAGGCACTCCAAAATAATCTGGATCCCCAAAGTTCACCCATTTTAATAGGTTTCAGTCGCGTGTATTCAGCAAGACACAAAGGCCGGGATTCTTTTCCGGGGTGGTGGTGGGGAGGGGAGGAGAGTGAAGCGGAGAAAGAAAAGCTTCCCTGCCCTGCTCTCCTTGGTGCAGTTAAGCCTTCTGGCCCCGCATGACATTTCCAGGACGGCCCCGGTCTCCGAGGAGAGGGCAGCGGCCTGGATTTGGCTTCCGGCTTGGTGTTGGGTCGGTGTCGGGGCGATCCTTGCTGAGAGGCGCTCTCCGTCGGTCAAAGGCAGCTCTCTGATCTCTCCCTCCTCCGGCTGGCGGGGGCGGCGGGGGGGGCACCGAGGCCGCTCAGCTGCGCGAACAGCCTCCAGGGAGAGCGGCTGGGGGGGGGGGAGAGACACAAACCCCCAGAGAGGTTTCCTCCCTTCCAGGGACCTGCCCGCGTCCGTTTTGGGGGGTAGGGTTCAGTAGCTTTTTTTGGGGGAACGGGGGACCCGATGAGCCCTGCCCTGCTCCACGGAGAGGGCCGGTAACATACACACACACACACACACACACACACACACACCACCTGATTTCACCACCCACTGCAGCCCACTGCCACTGCATGGTGTGGTCTGCCTCTGACCACATTGTGCTCTGTTGAGTTATTGTCACCTGCCAATTTCCTTCTCTGGCCAATATGAAGATATATTCTTATTAGGGAATAAAATTAAAGACCCCGAGGCCTCAATAGCATCATCTTAGAAGTGAAGAGCTGGAAGAAACCCTATGGATCCTAAATCAGGCATGTCCAAACTTCGGCCCTCCAGATGTTTTGGACCACAATTCCCACAGTCCTTTGCCATTGGCAATCTAAGCTTAGAATTCTGGGAGTTGTGGTCCAAAACATCAGGAGGGCCAAAGTTAGGACATGTCTGAGGCACAGTGGGAATTGAACTCCCATCCTGTCCCAAGCCAGTGAGCTATCCAGCAGTTCTTTCCATCACTACCTTATGTCCCTCTTTATGTGGAACTTTACAAAAAATAATAACCATGTGAAATGGCCCCATCAAACTGCTTTTAGAAATGTTTTCAAAAAGTCGCCTTGTTAGTTTGTGCAGGCACAGCTAGACAAAAAATGTTGTGGCTCCATTGTTGTGTTTCAACGTCAGCTTTTGTGGCTCTTTCAAGTTCTTCAGACATATCAGAGAGAATACAGTATCTAATGCTTCAGACATGTTAAAACGAATCTCTCTGCTTCACTCTGATATGTCAGAAGAAGTACCCACCAAAGTTCACACTGAATAGTAAAGAGTACTGAAGGTGCCACAGGCACCTTTGTTTTCTATTTTTGTTTTTTTGTTTTTTGCCTGGCTTTTCTTTTACAAAATGAAATTAAAAATTGTAAACCTGGCTACTGCTTTTGGAAAAGAACACTTTGCTTTTTGGAAAAATTGGCTAAAGGGGTTTAATAACAAGCTTGTATCCTCAAGTCAGTTCTGACTTATGGCATCCCTTTTTCAGGGGTTTCCAGGTGAAGAATACTCAGAGGTGGTCTACCACTCCCTTCTTAACCTGTTGATATGAAGATGTGGTGCTACAGAGAAGGAAGAGCCCAACTGTCCGTGTTTCCACCCAAGTAAGTGAACGAGAGCACTGCAGCCTTTCAACGCAACCCGACGAGGTCAGTTCACAAGTAAATCCTCTTCAGTTCATGTGTCAAATAGGACTGCAGTGTAAAGCTGGTTGAACTGGGATGTGTTTAAATTACAGATATTCTGGCGTTTGGACCAAATAAAGGTACCACTTGTAATTAGAGTTGGGAAAGAATGGTGTTGCATCCTCCTAAAAGCAGATCCATAATGCCAGGAGGATTGGGGGGAAAGGGGGAAAGAAGGAATTTTTGAGACCACAAGGCTATATTTATTTTACTTTTTAAAAGGAGTTTACAGAGGCACTCTCCTGGCCAAACATTACTTCATGCATTAGAGAAAATCAGGAAGACGGTCACAGTGAGGACACAGAAGCTTTACAAAATGAAATTAAAAAGAGGAGGGCATCAAGAACCTTTCAAACCAAACAGGCAACAAAATGTAAGAAAGAAACCTCAGCTTTCTGACCTCAGATGCTCTCACATCCAGAGCAGCATCAGGATGACGATAGGATGACAATTGGCATACCTCCTCCAAATTTGGCCACGGTGAGGCAAGAAAAAGTCCCCTAGAAAACCAGAGTCCACTCGCCCCCAACTGGGGAGGGCCAGAAAACAGCAACAAGGCAAAAAACACAGTCCAGTCACTGCTCCGACGGCGGCGGCAGCAGCAAGAGCAGGAGACTATGTACATGTGATGGAGGGGAGGAGGGAGGCAAAGGCAAAGGGAGTCAGCCTTGGTGCCTCCTCCAGCCCGCGCCCGGGAGAGAAGAGGAGGAGGAGGAGGGCGGCTGAGGAAAGGGGAGGGAGCCAGGCCGGCCTCCCAGCAGATCCTTGGGGACCACCGCCCTAGAAAACCAGAGTCCATTCGCCCCCAACTGGGGAGGGCCAGAAAACAGCAACAAGGCAAAAAACACAGTCCAGTCACTGCTCCTTTATTTGGAGGCAGCGGCATCAGGCCAGCAGATCCTCAGTCTTCCTTTATTTTCCCCAGTTCCTTACCCCCAAGAAAAATGGGACAAAGGCAATCTGGAGAGATAAACAGAGCAACTGTCAATTTTCTCTTGTAGAAGAAGCTGTACTCGAGGCCACTGAACAAAGGGAGGGGAATATGGGAGAGATTTATTTACACCACCCTACAGCAGAACCAACAAGTTCATGTGTGTGCACAAGTACGGATATATACACGTTAATCTTCCTAGTAATTCAAAGTGTGTCACAAGAAATATTCCAACAACATATACATCAGTGTTACAGTTAAGCCATCAGTGTTACAGTTAAGCCAGTGTTACAATTAAGCCAAACACAAACCAATTTAAAAGTTAGCTTCTAATTACCACATCAAGCGTTCACAATATTGTCATATGCACCTTTGTCAACAAATGGAGCATTTTAAAAGAATTGAGAATTAGACAGCTTTTGAAACAAACTTTTCCGTGAAAGGAAGAATCTGTCCAATTTCTGCCCCCAAAAGGTTCCTCACACTTCTGGTGCATCTGACAGTGTCTCCCCCCGCCCAACACACATTTACTCAGACATGAGCCCCACTGTCACAATCCAGGTTACTCCAGGCGGCCTTCAGCAACAAGTAAGGGCACTGGGGCCATAGAGAGTACCAAGTCCAAACACTACTCACTGAGTCAGAGCCAGAAGAGCGGCCAAGGGGGGCGGGGGCAGGAGCCACGGAGGCAAGGCATCAGGTGGGCAGAAGCAAGGTAGCCAGGAATAACATGGCAAGGCAGGATGTCAAGCCCAGCCCAGCAGAGGTAAGTTCTGGGAGGGAAAACCACTCCTTAAATAAGCCTTCCATCAGGCTTCCCAGGTGGAACTCAACAGGTTACAAACCATGATGGAGACGTGTAATCTCCAGGCTTAAAACCAAGGTACTTCAAGGGCCAGATGCAGGGGAGTGGTATCAGGAGACAGATATCTACTCTCGTGTGCTCCCAGGCACATCTGGCAGGGCCACTGTGAGATATGGGAAGCTGGACTAGATGGGCCTTTGGCCTGATCCAGCATGGCTCTTCTTATGTTCTTAGATCTGGCAGCTGCTACACAGGCAAGGCCTGAGTCTGCAAGTGCCAGCTCGGTCCTTCCTGACCCAGATCAGCACATCCACTTTGCAGAGCGATGCTCCCTCCCAAGCAAGTGTGCTCGTCCTAGGACTGCAGCCTGCGAGTACAGGAGGAGGCCTTGAAGACCCACCCATCCACATGACACATTCTACCAGGACATATCAAGCAAAAGGAGGTCCTTCGGGTCATTCTTTGTTTTTTAAATATATTTTAACCCTTTCCTGTGTTAATCCTTCTGCTCATTTTAAAATAAATGCTCTGGGAAGGTCAAAAAGAATCAAACATTGAGCAAACCACAACATAAATATAGATGCTGTATCTGATATACCAAGGTGTACTGTACTTAAAAGTGGTTGAGGCAGTAAAATGAATCAAATCAATACAGCCAAAAAACCTACCACCTAACTAAAAATAGTTAAAACCTAAATTAGTTTTTGCTGATGATTTGTATTTATTTACCAAACATAAAAACAAGAGTCTCAATGAAGACAAGATCCTGAAAAAAAGGGCACCAAACTCAACACACTAGGAAGGCATTTCACTTATGTGCACTGCCGCTGGGAAGGCACATAATATAATAAATATACAACCAGTACTGTTATGAAAATCTCCACTGACTGAACAGGTTTGGCACAAAATATGACCCCAAAAAAGCACAAGAAGCCTCTAAGGCAAGTGATTCTTCTTCCTATCTTCCCCCGCAGGGGTAGGGTTCGCTGAGGCAAACAACTCAATTATATCTTCCATAGCCCAAGGTTAACAGGCTTGAGGCTAACCCCTCTTGCTGCCCATTTTAACCCTGCAATCATAATCTTCTGAGTTGGTTCAGGCTCTAGGAGATGGCAATTAATTATTACATAACTCAGCAAGCACCACAATCACAAAGTTATTATATGCATTATACCCTGCTTCCTTTTTAGACTTCACAATGTTAAGCACTTGTACTGCACTTGACAGACACAATCCTAGGTCTCTTTACCTGGAAGCAGACCTGATCTACACATGCACCAGAGTGAGGCATTGGAATGCCCTTCAGGTTGTAGATCTGCAAAAGCATGTTTGAGAGTATTCTGTGTGGAAAACAATTGTCCACAGGGAGTTGAGTGCAGCCCTGATTGTCCTTGCTCCACTAGATTTCTATAGACTTGGGAATAATAACTGCATCCAAACATATAATAGGGACATTCCCCTGCCTGCAGATTGAAATGAAGCAGTTCATTTCAAGGCCTCAAAATATTTTGACTTCATTCCTTTCATTGTGCTATAGACTGCCAGATTATAGAGCTTCCTCTGGAGTAAATGTGTGTTAGATTAAAGTGAATCCAAAAAAAAGAAAAAAGTGGTTATTTTATGGTTTCTGACATTCTGTAGATGACTCTGGGAAGCGTGTCATAAGTTGAAATTCATTTGATGGCACACAATGATAACGATTTTTTTAATATATTAAACATTTGCCACCTGGATTTACAAAGTAATTGTGCCAACTGCCTTAAGAGTTCCTTGTTCGGAGCAACACTGCACACACATTCTGGAAACATAACTGTGGACAGGAGAGAGTGGTGCATTGTTCTTACCTGGCCTCAAAGAATGCCCCCTTTTAAAGCTACCTCAGCAGAGAAACTCATTTGAAGAAGCCAATTGAGAGCTCAGTGTGAGGAACCCTCTGGCAAAGGACAAGAACAAAAGCAGCATGCTGAAGGTTTTACTTCAGCTTCCACATAATTATCGCAGAGTTTCTACTGAAGAACCCACTTTCCACTTCAACATTTTGACAAGCCATTTACCTTCTGACAAGAGAGGCTGTTCTCCACTGTTAATATATAGCCGTTCTGAGCAGGTCACTTTTTAAAGTCTTGATCTTTATTTTATAGCCACCAACAACAACCTTCTGTTCACAGTGCCTATAAAACCAAGCCACTTCCTGTCTTTCATTCTCTCTCCCCCACCACCGCCGTCCCCACTTTGCTTGTAGTCTAACCCAATGCTGCCAAGAGTTCTGACACAACACTCTCTATGCATTTGGATCCACTTCTGTACAAAATACAGAATAAGCAGGCATATAATTTGCTAAAACGCAGATTACTTGCTATTGAAAAGCAAGATCTCTTAGCAGCAGCTCACAAAGCCTGCTCACCTCTGAATTTACAAATTCCGTTGTACATCGATAAGCTAGCCAGCTACCTGCATTTTCTAAATAATCCCCAAGAACGGCATGCTTTTACCTTTGCAAGATGTAACGTACTCCCATCGAACATTCTGTATGGCAGATCTAGCTCTCAACCCTCAGAAGCACTGCTCTGCCTTTGTCATTCTGGGGCCTTGGAGTCCCTGTGGCATATGTTGCTCCACTGTACTATCTACAGGGATATCCGTGTCTCTCATTTGGAGCCGTTACTCGTAAGATTCTCAGACCAATCGGAAGAGGTGACCTTGCATTGCTTATTGCTAGGCAAGAACAAAGTTTATACCAGACAAGCTGCTATACAGTGACACCCCCCCCCCGCCCATCACGGGGGTTAGGGACCCAACCCAACCCGTGACAGTTGAAAATTTGCAACAGGCGGGTGCAGGTTGGGCCAGGTCTGGGGGGCCTTGTACTTATCCCCAGCCTGGCACTGCCCCAAACGGGACTGTGAGGCCTTCCCGAGGTCCCAAAAGGGCCTCCCTGCGAATCAGAAGTGACGTCTGGATTGCTGAAAATCATTTCTGAGGCCTCTGACAGGCCTAGAAAGGTCCTTGGAGGCCTCAGAAATGATTATCTGGTTCACAGAAATGATTTTCTGATTCACAGGGGAGCCATTTTTGGGGCTCCAGAAGGCCAAGGGTGGCCCTCGCAGGCCCGTTCGGGGCAACGTCAGTCCTGGGGTAAGTATGGGAGGCCTGAAACAGGCCTTTTCCCCCTTACTCCAGAGGGCCTTTTTTCATATACAGCAGTCCCACAATATAATGGGACCACAGTATATGAACCGCGAACGGGCGGGGGACCACTTACATTAATTTATTGATACAGAGTTGCAGGTCACAGTTCCCAACTGGGTTTTTTGTTGTGCTCCCTAAGGATGAGGGTGTTTACCCTTATGTGGTTAGACTCTATGGAAGATGATCAAATACCATGCAAAGCTCCTTGTTTTGCCATGTTGTTGTGATTTGTTATATCACCTCTTATTATACCACCTGCAGTTTTAGCTTTGCATAATTTAACTGGGCACATATATATCTTTTAATCATATGTATCAACTGTTTATTTCTATTAATGTTTGTTTGTCTGATGCCAATAAAAGGTTCCGATACGATGCCAATATGATACAAAATACACAATGATATGCCTAACATGATCCTTGTGTCTGCGTTTTGTGTGATTGTGCAGTCTTTCGCCCATAGGAATGCACTGGAAACAGATTAATTCATTCCGGAGGCTAGAAAAAAGACAGAAACATCTGTTTTGGTGTGCAAAATTCATTATAATGCACACATGACTAATCCAGAATAAACATTTCAAACAACACATATCAAATTTTCTAAACATGATAGTGCACTTTAAAGGCAGGCACACTGAAATTTTCTTAGACCCATGGATTTCTATTCATAACTTGAATTTTTCGTAAGTTGAATCATTTGTAAATTAAGGTACAACTGTAGAATGAAAGGCAGTTAATAATGGGCTGAAGTTACAGGAATCCATATTTTGACAATATTGTGTGGTGGGGAACCCTTTTAGAGCAGTATAACAATGGACCCAATTACTGTATATACTCAAATATAAGCCAAGTTGTTCGGCCCTTATTTTTGCCTGGAAAAAACACACCCTCAGCTTATATTCAAGTCTGCTGCCTCCCGAGTGCTTGTCTGGCTTGGGGAGGGCGGTGGACGGCAGGTCCTACCCATTCCGCCATCTCCTGGTCACTTGGCCGGCTTGGAGAAGGCAGCAGAGGGCAAGTCTTGCCTGTTCTGCCACCTCCTGAGTGCTCGGCCAGCTTGGTGAAGGATTGTGGGAGTTGTAGTCCACAACTCGGATGGCCACTGTCACACTAATTAGCTCCTGGGTGAACTCTTCCCCAGCCGGATCACCTCCCCTGGTCTGGCACTTCTCACCCTAGGCTTATACTCAAGTCAATACGTTTTCCCAGTTTCTTATGGTAACATTAGATGCCTCAGCTTATATTTGGGTCCTCTTATATTTGAGTATATACGGTACCTCAGGAAGTGGTGAGCACTCCAGCACTGGAGGTCTTCAAGAGAACACTGGGCAACCATCTGTTAGATATGCAGTAGTTTAATTTGGATTTCTCCACTGAACAGGGGTTGGGCTCAATGGCCTTAGAAACACCTTAGCTTCCAATTAGACTTGAAAACTAAGCCCGGTTCTTACCACTGATATATGTGGAATCCTAACAATGGATGGATTTGCTTATCTAGACAGACAAATGATAATGTGTGATCCCATAGATGAGTGGCAAATGTCGCTTGCACCATTGGTGGGATACAGATACAATCAATGTGGGGAGGCAAAGCCTTTTTAAACCCTAACTCAGAATTTGCCATCCCTCAACCATCATCTCCTCCTGCAATCAGGATGTTTTTAATTGTCATCTTTGTGTTTCCGAATTAATGAAGTGGTAAAATTTAAATTCAGCAACTGCCCCCACCCCCTTTAGTACACCAAGGATGGGGATGTGATCACAGGACTCAAGTTGCCCTGGTGACTTGACTTGGGCTGACTTTTTTTTCAATGACTCAGACTCTGTTTGTGATTCAGAACCCACCCACCCCTCCATTTTTTCCCTATGGAGTTGTTTTTAATTGGGACTTGGACTTGGGACTTGGTACCAAAGACTCAGACTTGGACTTGGTACTCAGATCCAAAGACTTGCCAACAACCCTAGTATACATAGTGTGGACCTCAGAAGTGGGCTAATGTCAATGAAATCTTAACAGTAAACAAAAGGTTTGGGTCTTAAAGGTACCACCAGATTTTTGCAGTTGCTTGCAACAAAGTAACACGTTATTTCTTTGACAAAAAAAATCATTGTTGTTTGCTTGTGTTTACTCTCAGCAGTACTACACCAATTGGTCCTTAACAATTACTGCAAATGAAAACTGCAACAGCAGCACAAGAACAGATTATCTACAAACATAAAACACCTTTCCTCAGAAAATCTGGATTTCTTGTTTCTGTCATGACAGAAACCCCGAGGGAGGGACTGGTCTTTGAGACCTGCAAGGCTAGAGACCTGTGGAAAGAGCCAACTAGTGAACACACCTAAGAATAGTTGGTTTGCTTAAAAGGCAAAGCAGAAGCTGTTTGATGCGCACATCTCTGCCCTTCCAACAATTTAACAGCACACTCTGTCTCCAGCATCTGCTTCACTTGACCTAACAGTAGGGCAGGCAGGTTGGGCATCTGTGGAAGTACCAAAACAGATGGGCGGGCAGTACAGCGAAGAAAGAGCATATGGAATGGACACTGATTGTTGTGTGGGGAGACTAGAGAATATGGGGAGGGAGAAGAGTAGTAGAGTAGCAGGTCTCCCTCCCCCAGCCACCCTGTAGCCAATTATGGAATTTGGGTCTCTGAGTGAATTCTGCTAGTGAACCCTGTTTTCCAGGAATGGCTTCTTATGTAGCCAAAATGGTAAGGCCAGTGCAGAGGGAGGAGGCATCAGTTGGTGCAGGAGGATGATGCTAAAACCAAAACCAAACTAAACCAAACCAAAATTACACTGAGTTGATGGTTGATGCCCACCATATTGCAAAATGAGGGCTAAGCATGCTCAGTAGCTGCTGAAAACACTTTTGCAAGGAAAATAAGAGGGGAGAAAGTAGAATGGGAAACTGTTGAAGACAGCAGCAGATAACACCAGACTATGATGGCTGGCTCTGTCCACGACTGGCTACTCTGCTTTGCATCCTACCAAGCAGAACAGTCATGACTGGAAAGTACACTTGTCAGCCAGTCAGTCAGTCATTCAGATTTATAGCGCTCTCTCCATAAATGCCTGGCCAATTTTGAGCCATCACTGAGTGAGGCTAAGGCATCTCTAATTTATGTTGCAGATGCTCAGGGTACCAAGTGCTATTCTCCATTTAGTTAAAAATAACGTTCACACATATAAAAAGCACAGTGCATACTGGGCAAATATTTATTTCTGAATACTTCAGGTGGAAGTCTACCTTGCATGGACTACAGGGTCATTTGGGCCTGTTCCAAATGCATTTATTCTTTGCTTCTGTAACTTTAGTACAATGCAAGTATCATTGAGTGCACCTGTTTTTTCTGCCTCAATACCTCGGATAAAGCACAGATTACATCATAGGATAGATAGATAGATAGATAGATAGATAGATAGATAGATAGATAGATAGATAGACTGTAACTTATAACCTTTCTTCTCAAGGTAAGGTGTACACACACACACACACACACACACACACACACACACACACACACACACACACACACACACACACACACACACACACACACACACACACACACACGTCCACAGCCTAATTTCCAAGTCCCAGATGTCTACATGCTACACCCAGGTCCCAGGCATCTGGAAAAGCTAGTGCTCTGCATAGTCCTTTGGTTGAGAGGAGAAGAAGTGACAACAAAACACAACACTCTTGTGTGATTACTTCAGTGACCTGGAAGCAGAGCAAGCCTGAAACCTGCAAGGTTCGCTTCCATTGTCATTCCTGAATGTCAGACTCTCAACAAAATGGGTGAGCTGGGTGAACTGGATGGCACCCTTTACCTTGAGAAGAAGGGTTATATGTCACATGGTTGTCCTGTATTAATGGCAAACCATCTAGGTTTTATAATAGGCCTTGTAGGCAGAACAAAGCCCTTGTCAAACGAAAGGGGTGGCCGCTCAGCTGGGGAGCGCGTAAATGCAAAAAGAACAGTTCCTTCAAAGACACCAGCCATGCTTTTTAAATAAAACATCTCTTACATAATTGAGACTTGCCACTTAACTGTTACTTTGAGAATATTAATTGTTTTCGTTTAAAGCGAAACCTCCGATGGAGAGAATAATATTTTCCTCGGGGGGGGGACATATTCTGTGCCCTTGGGAGTGTAACGAGTGTAGATTACAAAGGCTGGTATGGAGACCCCCCTCACAGCTCAGATGGGCTGTTGTTGCAGTGGCATTTCAGGTAATCAAGATCCAGAAGTCCCCCGCCAGGTCCCTTTATCTCAGTTGCTGAGCTGAACTTTTAAGCAGTTCCTCCGAAGGGCTAAAAAATAGGTCATTTGGATGATTACTTTGTCATTGGCTCCCACCTTTGAAACCCAAGCCAATTTTTCATTTTGCAGCTCATTTAAGATTTCCAATTAAGGACCTGTTTTGCCAGGGCTGAAATTGAAATGACAGATAAAGATAATGGTGCAATAAGAATTTCCATATGTTGCCTGGTATTTATTTGTCTTTGAGAAATAGGGATTTGGAAAGATTTTTTTAAAAAAACACCCGATCATCAGGGCAAAATGGCCTTAATTAGATTTTTCTCTTATACATTTTTAAAAGTCTACTTGGCAGAGACAACTGGGGCAGATTTCTTGGGCTCCTCTTTCTCCCCCCGCCCAGCTGAAAAACTCTCCGCTTCCGACTTCCCTAACTGCTACCACCAAAGAGTTTATTAAATGGCTGGAAAAGACAGCTGGTCACACCATCTGCTAAACTGTTTTTCAGAGGCCAAATAAAACAGGTTACACCTTTAGCCCTGCCAAGTTTTCCCAACACTCCTCCGGTCTTGCAGCCACCCCACCCCCACCCCACCCCACAGCTTCTTCTGACAGCCTGTGGTGGCCTAATCTGAATTTCACGCTCTGATTTTGCTCTTGCTAATGTGTGAGTCTCTTATGTGTGTGTGCTTCTCCTTTGGTTGCTGATATTACGACTCCCCCAGGAACAAAAAAGCTCTCCTCTCCTTTCAGCCCAGCTCATTTGCAAGGAACAGAATCCAGGCTTTGGGCATCCCCTTTGCTAGTGATAGGGCAGCATAAAGGAGACCTACAGAGAATGAATATGTGACTTTTCTTTTAAAGAGACACAGAGGTGGTTTGGTGATTTCCGCCCAAGGGCTTCTCTAGAAATGCTAATAGAGGTAATTCAGAGGGACCAACAAAAGGAAGAGTATGCCATGCACTGCAGGTGTGAGGGGCTTGAAACAAAAGGGGTGTTAGGAAACAAAAAGGATGCTAACCCTTAACGGTCTCTCTTGTCATTAACAATTCTTTGATGTTTACACTCAAAAGGTTCTCTTTTATCTGGGAGGGTGGGGTTTTGGGGTCCCTCCCCCCACTTTAACATGCAGGACTATGGCATCTCTACTCTTCCTTCCAGTCCATCAAGAACTCTGCAAAATGTTTGGGAGAAAGGATGTTTCCACTACATCTTTGGATCGTACATGCAAGAAAAATGGGAGGAAGCTTGTACGGTTATTATTAAAACATCAGTAACTTCTGATCATTCAGCTAGGGGATCAGATCAATAAAAAGCAGCACTTAATGTTACTTTAATAAGGGCGAGTTTCCTGTGCCAGGTCTTGGCCATTCACTTGACTATAGCCAAAGTGCTGCTTCTCCTGGTGCGGCTCAGGGAATATGAACAAGTGCTTATGTAACGGAGTCTAAAGATGTTTCACTTTTTGAAAGCAGGCCTTTCCGCCCAGTCCAAAGCTGATGGTCTTCATGCCATATCCTCAAAATGAGGTCTCATTGCAACATCTTCAGGTATAGGAGGAAAAGGAAGTGCCTCAGAAAGGTTTTCCCCACATGCTGTGGGTTTCTGTCATGGTGGGAAGCCTCTGCCCCCCTCAGGCAAATGCTGCCTTCCACACCTCCCTTTCCAGATCACCTCCTCACACCAGGCAGGAGCAGGTTTCCACCAGGTATGGTGAGGCAGCCTCCTCAGATGACAGAAATAAAAAAGGAATAGTCTTCTTCTGCCCTTTTCCTTAACCCGAGGGACTCAGCTGGTGACCTGCCCTCTGGATGGAAATGGAATAAGGTAAAGGTAAAGCTTCTCTCTCTCTCTCTCTCTCTCTCTCTCTCTCTGAATCTGAATCTTTCTCTCTGTATTCTTGTGCCTGCAGTGCACACATGCACTCATACATGGAGCCCCTGGCTGCTCCCAGCAGATACCAGATGCAGTCTTGAGGATCCAAAAAAGGGCTTGATGGATAGATACTTGGGACTACAAAAGTCAAAAAAATCCATAGCTTGAAAATAAGCCTAATTTTTGATATTTACCGACTCAAAAATGCATAAGGTTAAAAAAAAGGTAAGGGTTCCCCCCACACATGTGTGCTAGTCGTGTCCAACTCTAGGGCCGGTGCTCATCTCCGTATTCAAGCCGAAAAAGCCAGTGTTGTGCAAGTCCGTGGCCAAGTGGCCGGTATGGCTGCAAGGAAACACTGTTCTACCTTCCCGCTTTTTATGGTGGTACTATTTATCTACTTGCATTTTTACATGCTTTCAAACTGCTAGGTTGGCAGGAGCTGGGGTTAACAGCAGGAGCTCACTCTGCTGCATGGCACCTGGAATTCGAACCGCTGAGCTGCCAACTTTGTAACTGACAGTTTTCAGTGCTTTAACCCGCTGAGCCACCACACCTGGAATGTGTGTGTGTGTGTGTGTGTGTTGTGTCGTTACAGTCATGACCGACCCTTTGTGACCCCATGTCCATGGAGTTTTCTGGAATACCCTGTCATTAAAACCAAAAACAAAACAGCTTGGTACAACTGGCTACAACTCTTAGTGTTATATATATCAACTTAAGCATTAAGAGTTTCCTCCTAATGCTGTCTTTTGCCAAACACTGTCATAGTTTGATCACAAATAAAATTCTTCTTAGAGGCTATGTCAGTCACCAGAACATGAAGTCACCTTTTTGTGACCATGAGTAGAGTTTAGCAATGCTATTTTGGGGGTCAATTTCTCAGCTAGCCAATTCCTATAGACATAGTCATACTGCCCGGGGAATTCTGGGAAATGCAGTTTAAAAATATAACCTTGTCACGTTCTTATTAAGGTGGTGACATTTGGTGGGTCAGCTTTGTTGCCTTGTCTTGCCTAACCTGTATGAGCAACCCAACAGATGCCCACCTTGGCTAGCTCTGATCCTCTACATATGTGTAGATTGTGCCTGTCCATCTGCTCATGTTGAGGTAAATGAGAAACAGCAGCAAACCTATGTTAGGTTTCTTACCAGCATGGTGCTGAAGAAGCTGAGCCGTCCAAGTTCAGCTCTGAAAGGATACTCCTTTGGAGGAAGAAAGAACTTGGAATGCAGTGTTTTCCTCCGTGATGGAATCCACAGTCGATAAGGATTTATAATACTCATCCTCCCAATCAAGAACCTTTATTTGCCTATGGGGGTGGGGGGGGGAAGAGAAACAAAACAACAAAAAGGAAATGCAAGCCACTTGAAAAGGTGTCTCATATTTTCATCTGTTAATAATAATAATAATAATAATAATAATAATAATAATAATAATAATAATAATAAATTTATTTTTATTTTTTATTTTTTTTACTGCCAACCACGTGGCCCGTGCTACAGCTGTAGCGCGGCCGGTTGGCTTTTTTGTTTTCTGGTCGCCCCCTCCCTGCAGCCAGGAAGACCGGACCGTCCAGGAAGAACCAGTACCATGTAGGAGACATCTCCGTCACCATTAACGAACCAAACTGAAACGAACCATTCCCCCCTCCCCCGGTTTGGTTCTTTTCGTGCCCATCTCTACTCCCATCCTTTGGCTCTGCATCCTGATACCTGAACCGCTGAGCTATCCTGTAATCCTTGGGGAAGATGCTTTATAGTGAGGCCCTTGGTTTGTTAGTCTATTACCTTCAACAGCAGCTAACAGTGCACATGATGAGTAAGCAAAGAAGTGCTTCTTTCAAACTGGAAGAGTAGCACCAGCTCCAAACCCCAGGGGCAGTAGCAGATCTGGGGCAAGTTAACTAAATTTGATTGCAAGTCCCAGAATCCTATTCCAGCTTAAGGTGTAACATATTTTGCCTGTTTTACAAATGGGTCCTTGAGTTGACAAAAGGGCTTTTATTTGCATGGGCAGCGAGAGCTTTGGAATCAATCAGAGGATGGAATGTAATGTTCATGTAAGATTTGTCTAACTTACTGCAGTAATTTGTGAGTAAATGATAAAAGCACCAGGGTACATTTTGCTTCTGCAGCTAGGCATGTGAACTGGCAGAGAACCGAGATATGCCATGACATCTTATCAATTAGCTGCCAACGATTGATCATGACATGTTAAGCAAATTTTAGGTAACTTTATAGAATTCTAGCCAGAGTTCATTTTGGGTGACACTAAAGTGTCTGCATGACATGTTTCTTTCACGAGCAAAACTTGTGCTTCTGATAAATGATTGTTGCAAACCATTCGTTATAAACTGAGTACAATTTTCTCTCCTGTGTCTTCTAAGTAATGAGCCACAGAGAAGAGTGGTCAGACAAATGAGTTTTTTAAAATTCCAGAATTAACGGAAGAGCTCACACAATAGACGACAGATCCATTCCAAACATTTCCAGCAATTATTGATTATGCATACAGGTGAAACTCAAAAAATTAGATTTAGAATATTGTGCAAAAGTTCATTTCAGTAATGCAACTTTAAAGGTGAAACTAATATATGAGATAGACTCATTATATGCAAAGCGTGATGGTTCAAGCCTTAATTTGTTATAATTGTGATGATTATGGCTTACACCTTATGAAAACCCCAAATTCACAATCTCAGACAATTAGAATAGTGTGAAAAGGTTCAATATTCTAGGCTCAAAATGTCCCACTCTATTCAGCCAATTAATCAATAACACCTGCAAAAGGTTCCTGAGCCTTTAAATCAGGGGTGTCCAAACTTTTTAAAGGCGTGCCAGATTTGGTGCCTGAGAATGTGTGGGGGGCCAGCTGCCCCTCCCCCACTATAAGCCCCACCCACTGACCCTTCATTCCTGTTCTACAGTAAAAAAAAAAGCTGGGTTTTTTCAGACTTCTTTATAAAGTGCACTTTAAAGGCATGCAGTGCTGGGACACCCCCCTGCAGTGCAATGCAAACATGGACAAAAGAAATCAGCAAGACTACCCTAGCCTTTTCCCACCAAAAATGCAATGGGGAAAATGCAAACAGACAAACATAAGCAGCTCTCACCAGACATCAGTGTTGTCATTGTGGTGGTGGTGTTGTGCGTTCGGCCATGTGTGTGTGTCTATCTGCCTGCCTGCCTGCCTGTGAGCCCAGCTGGGCTGGGTGGAGACTCGCGGTGGTGCTCCTTCACTTCCTTCTCCCTCCATGTTGTGCCAACACAAATGTAACAGGGATAAGTGCAAAGTATTGCATCTACTGAGCTTGGTTTCCAGCCCCCTGATCATCCTTGTCACCCTCCTCTAACTTGTCCCACTTTGTCAGCATCTTTCTTGAAGTGTGGTGTTTAAAACTGAACACAGTACTCAAGTTGAAGCCTAACCAGTGCCAAATAGAGAGGGACAAGCACCTCACGGAATTTGGAAATGATACTTCTGTTAATACAGCCTAAAATAGCATTTGTCCTTTTTTTTTGTGACCACATCACACTGTTGGTTCATATTCAGCTCATGATCTACCAGAATTTCAAGATCCTTCTCACCGGATCTACAACTTCAGTAGGAACAACAGTGTCCATAACATTAACAAGCTCAGTCCAACTATCAGCCAGATTGGACAACTCTTTTGGTGTCTTCAATAATGAAATGTCCCAAAACGTTCCCGATCTGTGGGTCTCCTCAGAGGGCTTCCACATCCTGAACATAATGTCCCATAAGAGTGCTAAGCCCACTCCGCCTCACACTCTTTCCCCTCGCTCTCCCTCAGTTCTACTTGCTGCCCCCTCTTCCAGGGACCCTTCTCTTCTGAGAAGACATAAACTGTCAATTCCAGCGGGTCTACCTCATGCATATCCATTTGTATCCCTCAAGCACTTTGCTGCTCTTTTCCCCCTTTATATCTCCCCATTCCCCTCTCCAAGCTCTCCACCACAGGCTTTCTTTGCCATGCCTCTGCCTCACCCTCTGGCCCTTCTTTCACTCTCCTCTTGTAACTTTTTAGACCCCTCAGAGCTGACAGCCCCTAAAATAACACAAAGTTAACTTTCAGGTCTGTAAGAACTGGGGCAGGACCTCACAAAGCTGTTGGTGGAGCAAAAAGCAACATATAAAGTACCCAAGTCTGTGGCCCGATGTGTGGGCCACCGCTTCCTAAAAACCGCAGCGTGATAAACAAAAATATAATTCACCACCACCACCACCACTACACTGACCGTTTCCCCTAAATTTCTCCTTTCCGGGTTTGTAATCCTGTGCACCTTTGTGGGAGAAGCCTCCTGAAAAAAGTTCAGCTGCTCAGGATCAGGCTGGCCCAGGCCACCAACGTCCGCCTTTCCTCCCCGCGGCCCCTTCTTCCGTGCCTTTCCCGGTCCCTGGATGTAACACTCCTGGCGGTGGCGAAAGGAGTGCGGCAGTGACCATAGCAACTCCTTACCGGCTGCCAGGCCTGCGCTTCCCCCCGCCTGGCGAGGGAAGGAGGCCCGCACTCAGAGACCTGCTAGGCCTGGGCAAGCCATGCTGAGAAGATGGGTGTGAGAATGGAGGCGGTGGGCGAGGACGGTGGTGGCAACAGCAGCAGCAGCAGGAGGGGGAGCCCAGCAACAGGTGGGCTTCAGCAGCAGCAACAGCGACAGTGGAGAATCCTCCGGTGAGTGGGCAAGCTCAGGCAGGGACCAGGACGGGGAGGAACAGGAGGCATGACACAGCCGCAGCCCCTCCCAGCCCAGCCGCGATGGGGTTTCTGAGGTGTGGCAGGCCAGATGGGCAGAAATGGTGGAGGTAGAGGAGGAGGAAAAGGGTGCTGCTGCTGAAGTGGGTTCGCCCTTTTCCCAGCTCAGCTGCGTGCTGCCATCTTAGGGAGGATGGCTGAGGTGGTGCCACATCTCCCCCGTCCTTGTGGTGGGCTGCAGGCCCCACTGCCCTGCCTGTTCCTGCTGCTGCCACCACCTCTGCCATAGCTTTGGCCTGGGCATGGGGAAGTCTACGTGTGGGGAGGGCGGAGGGAGGGGGAGGGAGAGGGAGGGGGGCAGGCCAGCATTCCGCGGGCCAGTCAAAATGGCCTGACGGCTGGATCCAGCCCTCGGGCTGGACTTTGGACGTGGCTGCTTTAAATGGTCTCTCAGGCTGGTTCAGTAGGAATCATGATCATGGGAAAGACTGCTGACCTGACAGTTGTGCAGAAAACCATCATTGACACCCTCCGTAAGGAGGGAAAGCCTCAAAAGGTACAGATTGCAAAAGAAGTGGGATGTTCTCAAAGTGCTGTATCAAAGCACATCAATAGAAAGTTATGTGGAAGGGAAAACTGTGGAGAAAAAGTGCACAAGCAGCAGCAGGGATGACCGCAGCCTGGAGAGGATTGTCAGGAAAAGGCCGTTCAAAAGTGTTGGGGACTTTCACAAGGAGTGGACAGAGGCTGGAGTTAGTGCATCAAGAGCCACCACACACAGACTGATCCTGGAAACGGACTTCAAATGTCGTATTCCACTCCTGAACAACAAAATGTCAGAAGCGTCTTACCTGGGCTAAAGAAAAAAAGAACTGGCCTATTGTTCAGTGGTCCAAAGTCCTCTTTTCTGATGAGAGCAACTTTTGCATCTCATTTGGGAACCAAGGACCCAGAGTCTGGAGGAAGAATGGAGAGGCACACAATGCAAGATGCTTGAAGTCCAGTGTGAAGTTCCCACAGTCTGTGTTGATTTGGGGAGCCATGCTATTTGCTGGTGTTAGTCCACAGTGCTTCATTAAGTCCAGGGTCAACACAGCCATCTACCAGGAGATTTTGGAGCACTTCATGCTTCCTTCCACAGACAAGCTTTAGGGGGATGCTGACTTGATTTTCCAGCAGGACTTGACACCTGCCCACACTGCGAAAAGTACCAAAACCTGGTTCAAAGCCATGGGATTACTGTGCTTGATTGGCCAGCAAGCTTGCCTGACCTGAACCCCATAGAGAATCTATGGGGCATTGCCAAGAGAAAGATGAGGGACATGAGACCGAACAATGCAGTGGAGCTGAAAGCCACTATTGAAGCATCCTGGTCTTCCATAACACCTCAGCAGTGCCACAGGTTGATAGCATCCATGCCACGCCACATTGAGGCAGTAATTGATGCAAAAGGGGCCCAACCCAAGTACTGTATTGAGTACATATGCATGCTTATACTTTTCAGAGGTCCAATATTTTTCTATCTCCAATCCTTGTTTTATTGCTTTCATGTAATATTCTAATTGTCTGAGATTGTGAATCTGGCGTTTTCATAAGCTGTAAGCCATAATCATCACAATTATAACAAATTAAGACTTGAGTCTCACCTTTAAAGTTGCGTTACTGAAATAAATGAACTTTTGCACAATATTCTAATTTTTTAAATTTCACCTGTACAATCCAATAACCCATAAAGCTGAAATGTCAGCATAGAGAGGTAGCTGAATGTCTTGGTAGAGAGGAGATCTAGAGTTCCGTTAATGGGGTGAAGGTATATTTCTTCCTCCGTCTTGCTGTAGCTTCTTAGGCTTTCTTTCAAAACTCACAAGAGCACTTCTGAAGGGTTCCGGAACAGTTGAACATTTGATTTTGGTAGTGGGGGGAGCATGGTAGAAACTGTTACATGGGATTGGCAGGCTTTCCAGACCTCTCTTCTGTAAGCAAAAGTGCTTCCAGTCTTTGTTTGTTATTATGTGGTGCTTTCCAATCATGGTAACCCTAACAGAGTTTTTGAAGTATGAGAGATGTTTCAGGAGTTATTTACCATTGATATTGGTCAGTGAGCTTCCATGGACAAACAAGGATTTGAACCCAGGTCTCCTGAAACACAGGATGACACTCTATACACTTCACTGGCATTCATTTTAGGAAATTTCCAGAGGTTACTCATCAGTTACTGATCAGTATTGGTAACTCTTCAACATGTACGGGTGGATAATATCTTTATTAAGATGGAGCGTAATTCTACAAATATACAAGCTTTCAAATTCTCCAGAACTTTCCAATAAGCCAGGCAATTTTAAACACACACACACACACACACACACACACACACACACACACACACACACAAACAAAAAACAAATTAGTGAAGAGAACAACAAATAAATATTGACTATATGTCAAGTCATGAGGTCTGTGGTCTCTGTTTCCATTTTTGTTCTTAAGTGCTCCTAGCAGGTAAACATGGCTGTAAAAAACAAGAATTGTGTTTTCCAGACATGAAGTTAATGGCATCTTTTGTATATACCGTATATCGTGGCACAGTGGTTAAACTGCTGAGCTGCAGCTATAACTAGGCTCAGAACCTGGGGTTGAATCCCAGGTAGCTGTCCCATGGTTGACTCAGCCTTCTATCTTTCTGGTAAAATGAGTACCCAGATTACTGGCGGGGCCGGGGGGGGGGAATGTGTAGCCTGCATAAATAAATTGTAAACCACCCAGAGCATTCTTTAGGCACTATGGGGCAGTATAAAAAGAAAACACTTTGCTTCGCTTTTACACATGCATACTGAACATAAACAACTAGAAAAAAGGTTACAGGAATATCCACAGATATGTTAACTGGTATACTATCACTAATCCTAACAAGAGCAGACCTATCAACCCAGTGGGACTTGCAGAACTGCTGATTTGCCATTTGTAAATCATTGTGGGTACTAGCAATAAGATACCTGTACTGGCCTTTGTATTTTAGCTGTAGTCACGCCAGGTGCTGTAGGTGCCTGGAGTAGGAACTGGCAAATCACTCAAGTATTCCTGCCAAGAAAACTCCATGGACATGGAGTCACGAAGAGTCAGCCACGACTGTAACGACACCACACACACACACACACACACACACACACACACACACACACACACACACACACACACACTTCTACAAACCATGGACATGAGATAAGCCTAAACCACATCCCAGAAGTGTTGCAAGATTGTTTTGTTTGGAACAGCTTTTGAGGGTTCACGTATACTGATCAAAATAATACCAGCTTTGGTAAGTGCATTCTCGGCAGATTGGCTGATCTTCTGGAAAACAAGCAAGCCATACTTCCTATCCAGACAATTCTCCTTTCGGGGAAAGTGTTTCCCTGTTTTGTTTTGTTTAAAGAGTCCCATATAAAGCAGCCCTTGATGAAGAATGAACAGACAGAGTCTGTTGTTTTTCTGCAGACAGATCACTTTCCTCCCTGAGTCTTCAGCTGGCTCATGTGTGGACCAGGGAGGGCATCGGAACTGCGGTCCCTCGCACTGTGCCCATGCTTCTTGCCTACAGGTATTTGCTTGCACGCGCCTCTCAATTCCTTGCTTGTGTCCTGCTGCACGATGCATGGGGTAAAGCAAACTGAGAAATGAACACTGCCTAAATCAGCTCGAAATACACCACCCCTCCCCTTGCCAGAGACAGCTTCCATGTTTACACTGGCAACATTAGGTACATGGTTTTCTTCATTTGCTTCCATTAGTAAAATATCCATGCCGAGATAGACGCCTGGTATTTATTTTGAGCAATCTCTCTAGGAAGTTTGCGCATTTTCGGTAATACCACAAAGGACTTCTTCTGTTTACAGTTGCTTAGAACTAAGTAGATAGCTATTTACCCAAGTTTTCTTGGCTTCCTCTTGCTCCCTTGATATTCTAGAGTTCCCTGTGGAGAAGGCCAAGAACACACAGTCAAAGCAAAGCAGCAAGTCGTTAATTTTTAATTCAAAGTGATTTTGTGTTGAATGCAAGCAGATGCTGATAATATCAGAAGTCACAGCATAATTTTTTTTGATCAAAGGGCTCAAGCGAGCCTGATGAAGCATGCATCTTGCTCGTCTTTGATAAACCACATCAATTATTCACCGTGAAGGCAGACATCCTGACATGAAAGCAACAGATAAAGAGCATAAGCACATGTTCAAGACGAGAGCTGAAGAACGTGGCAGAGGGGGCCCGAGAAGAGAAGGGGGCAACAGGGTGTGGGGTGGAGGGGTCGGACCAGGTATTAATAGCAGAATTACTAACTGGAAACAAAGCCAGTAAAACTGCTTTATTGCCACTTTGAACTCACATTTAACTGGTTATAATACACGTTGTCCTCGGGGCTATTCAGCACTTTGGGTTGCTGACATCTTCGTCGGGGCACTTTTAGCTTCTGTTCAAGACAGTTCTCCGAACCTGCAGGAACATGACACCACCAGAGATCTTAGCCATGCCAGGTGCCCTAAACCTCTGAGCCTATTTTAAAACCACCCCCCCTTTTCTCTCCTGCTAGTTCCTGGGTGTCTGACTAACCTATACCACTCTTACCAGCCCCTTAGAAACTTGGAGGCACAAGTGCATTTAAAATGAAACTGAGTTAAAATTTCCCTCTTGCAGTCCTGTGTCCTCTACTAGTCTTACCTGTACAATTACATATCCGTAAATATGTCCTTGAATATATGTTAGGTATTCAGCAAGTGAAACTACTGTTGCTTTGCAAAAGCAGCTTATGACTTTGAGGGGGAGACCTCAAAGCTCCTCCTCATCCTTCGTTAAGGAGATGTCATATCTGGCTCCTATCCCAAATATGACTTTTTTTTAAAAAAAAAAAGCACATGTCTAGAAGTAGAGAATCTTATCCCGGTGAACCTTTGAAAGCTTTTTAGATATACTAGAAGTACATCTTTGACCAACTCCCAAGAGTTACCGATTTTAAAAGTTACTTTTAGAGGTTACAACTTGCCAGCTCACCCAGCCAGCAGAGCCCCAAAGGGTGTGTGGGAACTGTAGTCCAAAGAATAACTTCTTGAGGGTCTTCTCTAGCAAAGGAGTCATGGTACCACCACACTGGCTTAACAGCAGCTGAAGTAATAAGTACATTTTGTTGATACAAATGGATTTATTGCCACTTTTAAAAGAAGGATATTGAAAGGTAAGCCTCGTAGCAAAAGAAACGGTTAGCAAGAGGAGTGGAAGATTTTTGCGAACCATAAATAAGCATGATGTGATATTAGGGACACCCCCTGTTGTTTGTCACCCAAGTTACACTGCCTATTCAATGTACACTGCCTTTGAACATAAAAAGACCCATGCAGTTACTGTGACCCATAGCAATGTCCTTGTGCCTTCTTATGAACGTGAATATTACCGTCACACAACAAAGAGGTACTTTTGTCTGAAACAACAACGCCAGGTTTACAAACTCTCCTAAAAACTAATCGTTACACTTGCGTGGAAGCTGGAATTCATTGCATGCACACTATTCAATGTACAACTTTGCTGGGCACTGGGCACAACTTTAGGCGACAGATAATACTGATAATAATATGCATGGTGAAGTATCTATAGATGGTCAAGGGTCACAAAAATATTGCAGAGAATTAGACTTTTCATTCCATCAGGCTGCTTCACGATGGAACACTAAAATGCTAAATTGATTGATTAACTTCCAATGTTTTGAACCCTTCTCACAGGAGAATAAACATATCCAATGTGAACAGAAAGATCACTCGAGATAGAGTAAATTGCACTGAAGAGAAAAACTTTTCAAGTGCCAGCCAGGCTGCTCTAAATCCCTTTGTCTGGACTGGCCCTCAGCCTGTTTCCCACCGACAGATACACCAATTGTATCTGCTGGTCTCTCTTAGTATTTCAAGCTATCTACGTTTTAGTCTTGTGTTTTCAACCTATACAGTCCTTTCTGTGTGGATCCCCCCAGGGTGGTCTCCAGCTTGCATCCTCCACAGGAAATGCCCTTATGCTGAGCCCATTTGAACTGCTTTCTGTAAGTAGCCTAAAATATGACTAGGAAGAAAAAGAAATCTGGGAGCATTTATCACAGACAACGATATCTAGAGGAAACCATAATCACATGTGCTCTCTGTTGTGTCCTTAAACAGATACGGAAAATCATTTTCATACGTTTTGATCTGCTAACCAAGCTGAGGTTATGGATAGGTCAGTTGTTTATGTACTGTATTTGCTGATGCTGACTTTAAAACATTCTGATATGGCATGGATAATTATTGATGCATTCTTAGGTACGCTTTTCCAAAGGTAGGTTCTAGCATTTCATACGCACCCCGGTGAGTTCTCATGGCCAAGCAGGGAACTGAAACATAGGGCGTTTATACACGACCCCTAAACTCCGGGGCAAATGGCTCCCAGCTCCGGAGCTTAAAAATCTTTACCCACCAGCTCCGGAGTTAACAGGAAATTAAGTGTGACTCCGCCCACTTTAGCGCATCCCAGCGCAGCTTTCAGGTACCTGCATTTTGGAGGTGAATATTATTTGATCCGGTGTAAGGATAGTGAGTGCAGGGCTCTCCTTGCTTCTGTTTGTTGTTTTTTGGCTCCCGCCCCTTTAAGAGCTACTTTTACAGAGACGAGAGGCAGAACGACGTGAGCAGCATGCTTTTCTTTCTCTTTTTCTCCCTACCCTCACGCAGCCAGCAGCCAGGAAGTGCGGAGGGGGGTGGGAACGCCCGAAGAGCGACGAACCCCTAAGATCTCTGGTCCGAATTTAAGTGGCCAGCGGATCTTAGAGGTCGTGTAAAAAGGCCCATAGTTTCCCGAGTCCTACTCCAACACTCTACCCACTACTCCACACTGTCTCCCTGGTGAACCAACAGCCTCTCTCCTTCTAATTCAGATTCTGAAGCCCTGGACCCAGCCACTCCTCCTGATCCATTCATCCAGGCTCCTACACCTGTCTTTATACCTTTCTTTAGTTTTGCTCTGCTAGATGTCTTTTGCTGGTCTACTTCATTCTATATCTCTTATAGACTCTTGGCATATGGATAGAAACATGTCAGACCATTCTAAGAAAATGTAAAAAGTCACAGGAATGAACTTAGCCTTGTGGTACCTTAATGGAGTTATTGTGCAAATATTCTTTATGAATACTTACAATATTTTGGTTTTTATTGATTTAGTCTGACTTAATAAGACTGTTCAATGAGGAATGTTCAAGATTTCTCACTTTTAGGAGAGAGAGCAAGACAAAGAATGCTTTTTTTCTCTCATAAAGGTATTTTTAATTTGCATGCATTGCCTCTGAATGGCCTCCTTTTCCTTTAAAAAGCCAAGAAAACACCCTCAGGGAGAACTAGCACAGAAGGACCAGCTGATTGCTGGAAAAAGAGAGGAACTAATTTTCTGACCATTCTAATGCTGGAAATAAAGCAGCAGCCCTTGCTATTTTACAAAACCTGGCATTATTTGTGCGAAAACATTATTCATACAATTTTGCTTGAATCTGCACACACACACACACACACACACACACACACACACACACACACACACACACACACACACACACACACACACACACACACACACACAAGTATTCTTGCTCTTGTCTTTTCTCCTGGATGTTAAGAGTAGCACTGCTGGATAGACCAGTGGTTAGAGGTTGGGCGTTTGATTCCCTGCTGGGCTTCCTTCATGGAGTCTAGACTAGATGACCCATGGGGTCCTGCCCTGCTCTGCTGTTCAGAGCAGAGGAGGAGGAGGATTATAAAATGCTTCACTGTCTTGTAAGGTGAGAAAATAATTTTGTAATTCACCATTCCGAAATGCAAAGAAGATTGGGCTCCCTGTTATGGATTGCAGCCTACTTCCTAAGCTAAAATTGGCTCTTATCCTGAAAAATATATGTGAACAATCAGGTCAAAATGGCATCAGATGTAAGAGATAAATAGTAAACATCTGAAAATCTTATATAAACCTAAAATGTACAAAAAATGAGCCCAGTGCTCATTTCTTACAACTATAACAGGTAACAGGACAAGCTTCCTAGATTTGCTGCTACAGATTAACCTATATGCATTTATGGAGAAAGAGACTGTGGAAACCAAAACCACACACACCATTAGATTATGGGGTTTGGTTTGGGTTTATTTTTCTGTATGCTTGCTGTTTTTAATTTGGTTTCATTTTACCTGTCTTTATTTCTTTTGTAGACACCAGAGGAGTGGCTTGCCACTAGATGGGTTGGGTATAACTTCAACTGATCAAGAGTTAGCTCAGCAATTAGTGTGAATTAGTACAGATCTGTTCAGCAATTAGAGCAAAATGACTACTTCAGTCATTTCAAGCCAGTCTCTTCCTTTACAGTATATTACTATTGATGTTGAAGAAAAAGGGGGTGGGGGGATGATATTTACAGCATTAGCAGAATGAAAGATTGAAATGTCCTCCTCCTGATTTCTGATTATTGCTGGTTGCAGATATAATGCTAAGTCTCAGTAACTGGTGTGTGTGTGTGTGTGTGTGTGTGTGTGTGTGTGTGTGTGTGTGTGTGTGTGTGTGTGTGTGTGTGTGTGTGTGTGTGTGAGACCCTACTTGCTACCTTTTATCATCATATTTGCTATTGTTCCTATCAGTAGCAATCATGCTCCCTGCTGCCCCCCCATACATACATACACATACAATGACAGCGCGGAGGGAACTGCTTTCATTCTGATTTAGCTTCAGACCTATTCATGTACAGATATCTCATTGGCTACATCCCATTGTCAAATGATCACTTCCTGCTCTCAACCCCATCATCTTGTTGGTGAAAACAAACAAAAAAACAAAACAAAACACAAAAAGAGCACCTAGGAATAGTGAAAGGCACAGAGGTTTAATCTGTCCCCTGCTGTATCCTCTCTGCATCACTTTGGGGAAGAATCACCAACATGTTCCTCACCATTTTGCACACTATAAATCCAAGCATTTTGACTCAGCTAGAAATGAATTGCATTTTGCTTAATTAGGAATTATGTAATTTAGTTACTAGTAACTGCATTACTTCTGATCATTTTCTGTTACCCTAAGAGACTGTAAACCTGTTCTTCAAAACTTGTAATATATCTAAATCAGACCTCTTCATTATGAATGCCAGAGAAGTGAAAAAAACCATGACAAGTTTGCCCCTTTTATGATCATATTAGAAACAACTTAATTGCTCCATTGCTAAAGAAGTTCCAAGGCCACCCTTCTAGATGGTTAGTCCAATACTGTTTAATAGATAAGAATTCTTATGTTACAGCCCAGGTAGCAAAGTTTTTTCTGGCCGCCATATGCAAGAGAGCAGAGATTACCTCGACCATTCATCCATCTCCCTGATGTTTTTACCCATTCGTAGTTTTACTCTTTTTCATTGTTTTTATGATTTACTGTATATTTGTTTATACGGGGTCATATGACCGCAATAAACTTGTCTAGACAAGTTTGTAAACAACATAACATTGATAATAACCATCATATAGGAGCAGAACTAGAACAGGCTTACAAGCATGCTTGAATGAGATGATTTATCCTTGACATTGTGGGTGCCTTGTTCTGGGTGGGTTTTGCTCTTCTGCTTTAAGGTCTGCTTATGGGTCCATTATGGCAGATGGATGTTTAAGTGGTATCCATAGTTGAGTGTGTGTTTCACCCATTAAAGCTGTTGTATCAGCCCTGCTTTCCTTTCTGGTGCATGGGCCCCTGATAACAGCTATCCATGCTCAAGTAACATTCCGGCAGACTCCTGTATGACACCATTGTAAGCAGACTCCAAAACTTCAAATCTGGACACTGGGGCCCTCGCCATGCTGGTTCAAGCATTGGTAGTCTTGAGACTAGACTGCTGTTATGCTCTCTAAGTGGGGTTGTCCGTGAGGCTGACATGGCGATTTTAACTGGTCCAGAACACTGCAGCCAGACCTTTGACTGGGGTCAGTGATTACATAGATGCTGTGCTTTTAACCACTTACAACTTGTGTGTATTGTGCAATTGCATTGAGGCTATGTTTTCAATGTTTGTTTCCATCCCTCATTACTTTTGGATGGTCTACCATGCATGATTACATGAAATTTTTACTCTCTAACTGCTCATGTTCTCTTGTAGCTTTAATGTTACCTTTTAAGATGTCCCTCAATTCCCTGTTCTCAAACTTGAATATGTCTCAATTGTACTGGACTGTAAATTGTCATTCATTACTGTAAGCTGCCTTGGGTCCTTTTCCAAGGAGAAAGGTGGGGTAAAAATACTCAAAACAAACAAACA